>CM076572.1:1425886588-1425969887 GCA_034641835.2 Pinus albicaulis
CGCCAGAGTCTGCATTTCTGCTTGGAGCAATCACAAATCAACTGCATTGATGGATATTTTTGAAATGTTTGAAGAAACGTCACGTAATTTCGGCTATTAATATCTTCTGGCATTGTTTCTCACTGGAATCTGGTAATCTGTATAGGGCCATCGTTAATATTATCCATAACCGTTTCTGTAAAAAAAAATATTCTGAGTTATATTGACCGAGTTATGCTCATTTTAAATCTGGAGCAGCATTCGGAGCGGGTTCCCTTTGGAGACGTGCCCTCCCACCCCGATTTAGTAGGCACCTGCTTCACATTCATCAGTTTCAACATAGCAGCATTTGGCTTGGGTTATTTGGAGACATGCCCTCCCACCCCAAGCCATGTAGGCACCTGCTACTTCATCAACAATCAGCATCACGGTTATGGGTCAACCACACAAAATCATTTTCATCGAAGTCCATTTGCTAGGCCGCACACTGTTAGTCACACAGTTGGTCACAAGCATTACAGGGTATCTCTATCCTTGGATCTTTGTTTGTCATGGTTTTGGTTCATCCACAAACCCACACTTCATCGAAGTCCATTTGCTAGGCCGCACACTGTCAATATCACAGTTGGTCACAAGCATTACAGGGTATCTCTATCCTCGGATCTTCGTTCATCACGGTTATGGGTTAACTACACAAAACCCTTCTCTTCAATGGCTCTTCATATTCAACAAAGGCTTCTCAGGAGGGAACTTCACGCAATGGGGACCATTGCTTCTTAAGGAGGGAGGAATGATCCGAATGGGAAATGGCATCAACCCATGGTATTCATCTACCCATGTTATCCATCCACCCATGGAATTTACCCATGGTATTGTAAATGGCATCAACCCATGGTATTCATCCACCCATGATATTTATTCGCCCATGGTATTGTAAGTGACCCATGGTATGTATCCACCCATGGTATTCATCCACACATAGGATTTACCCATGGTATTGTAAGTGGTATCTACCCATGGTATTGGCTCATGGTATCCACCTATGGTATTTTGTCTCAAAAAAAGGCTATAAATAACGAGCCTCACTTTGTAAAAGGATGGATGGTCCGCCACAATGTAGCTTCTATAGTCATTCTCTGTTTTAATAAAACAAGTTTCTTTGTGGTTTTATTTGTAGTGTGTTCTCTTTTTTTTTCTTGCAGTCTAATTTTGTAGATCTTGTTAGATCCATTTCAATTTTATTAGAACTTAAAAATTCTCCTCCTCAAGTTCCTGGACTGCACATTTCTATTTGTAGTATCCATGTTACTTGCCATCAAACTTCCTCATATCCATCTTTGGAATATGGTGGTTCTTCAATCCAACATTAGAGCTTATGAAATCACGATTAACATTTATTTTGTTCTCATCATGAGTTTCCTCTACTATCTTTTCACCATTAGGAAACATTTCTTGTATCAACTTTGTCAAACCTTCCATGTCTGCTTTTAGATCATTCTTCATGTTTTCCATCTTAGCTTCCATGTCATCCATCTTAGATTCCATGCCAGCTTCCATGCCATCCATCTTAGCTTCAATGCCATTCTTCAAACCACCCATCTTAGCTTCCACGCCTTTCTTCAAACCATCCATCTTATCTTCCATTTCATTTTTTGTTATTCTTTGCGAGAGCAAAATTTGTTGCACTTTCTCTTGTAATTTTGATATATCATGTTGCATGTCTTCTTCTTCATGAGTCATAGTAGAGCCTTATGAGGGCTGAATGGGTGTTGAAATATTTTTAGGGGCAATTTTAGAACCCAATACTGATATCTATGCATCAATATGCCCTTAGAATCACTTTAAAATGATCTTTTTATCATACCATGTTACACGTCATTTTGTCACCATGACATTTGATTGTTCATATGGGTCTATTACCATCCATATCATGTTCCCTTAGAGGTCAAAAACACTGATGCTCCTGAATCAAGCCCTGGAAATTGGAGAAAATCTCTGTAAAACCCCTAAAATTCTACCTGTGCGGTTTTACTAGCCTTTCCCTACGCATGCGCTAATGATCTTTCCATTAACCGCGACGACCGCTACACTGTTTTCCACTAAAACTTGCGCACCCCCATGAAAATCAAGTAAAAAGAAAAAGTAACTTCTAGAAGCCTAGTTGGTCGAATATTCTCCCAACTGGAAGCCTCTAGAGTCGCGCCAGTTTGAGCTTTATCCCTCCACTCATGGAGCTTATCCCTTGGTCCAAGGAACTCAAATCCATTCATGGGAGGAATCCATCCCTCTCTTTATGGAATTGAAACTAATTCAATCTCCCTATAAATTGAGCTCAAGTTTCAGCTTCAAGGGTAGATTATGAAGAATAGAAATTGATCTTTATAGTTTCTAAGCTTAAGAGAGTTCATAGAGTGCATACTTTCTATACTAGGGAGTTGTTGTTGACACATTGAAGATCACACCTTTGTGCCCATAAATTCATGTTGGCCATTCTAGGGAGGAAGGCTTATCAAACTGAAGGAGAATGATTTCTCGGACCCTAGGAGGAATCTATACAACATCAAGGCATCTGGTTGTAAGATTGCTCTTTCTAATTTATGATAATACATATGGATCTATTTTTATCATTGTTTTGTTTATGTATTCATGGGAATAATGTCAATACTTAGACTCCTTGATCACTAAGTTGTATTAGTATTTTTATTATTATATATTGCAGATGCTTTGATTATCTGTCTTGCCTTTGATTGTAGGTTCTACTCATCATTGGAGAACTACTTTGGAGTAACAAGACAAAGGGCTACATCAGACGTTTGGATTTCAAGGTAGGAGCATGTCCTCTCTACTTTACTGTTATAATGTTCCTAAAATACAAATAATCTAGAGAAAGAGGTATTAAAATGGATCTTTGTTTCTAATTACTCGTTGGAGTACTAGGGAGATCGCTCTTGTCCGCAAGAGAGATTAATCCTGGTAATAAATTGGTGACTCCGCTGGGGAATTTGAGTTTAGTTTTCTTTGTTTATATTCAGTTTGAAATATTAGTTTTCTGATTTTGACTTCTCTGAGTGTGGTTGGGTAGATAAATTTTTAGAATCTGTGAGAAAGAAAACTTATTTTATTTTTTATTTTTTTCCAACTTTTTCCTTGCCTCCATGGCTTTCTTTGGAAGACAGAGTGGCAACTTGCACAACTTGTTAGTTAAATCCAATGCGCATGTTCACTATTGTCAACTGATAAGCTGCACACCCCCTAGAAAATTTTGAAAAGGTTAAATTTCTCTCTTTCAGAGCCAGATAACCAAATTCTTGAAGTTTTCCTTGATCTATTCTAGTTGTCAGATCCTATGTGAGAACTCCTTTTCAGCAATTTTGAGTCTTGTGTGGATTATCATCCTGTTTGAAATTTACAAGTTAGGGTTTGCCCTGGTTTACTGCTGCTCTGTATAGAAGATACCTTCATTTGCCTCAGAATACTGGTTTTATGATTTTATCTTCTTGAGCCATTGGGATTATTTCCAACCTTACTTTTAAGAATATTCGTTCTTTATTCATTTTTCAAACTAGAAAAACTTCTAGATCACTGAAGCCTGATTCAACACCAAGCACTCTTTCATGATTTCATTTCTGCCGGGATAAGTAGAAATTTCTTAGTCTGATAACAACTGAGTGAAATCATGAACAAAACATTCATAGATATCCTAGTTAGGATTCAGAATTAGAATTTTGATTTGATTTTGAAATTTATACTTTGAAGGGGTTTTTAGGAATTGATTTCTTTTGGGAATTGATTGATTGTTGAAATTGTAGATTTTGACTTGGTTGTCAATGGAATTTTATACAAAAAGAGAAATTGATCATATTTAGAAATTTATTTCTTAATGAAATTGTCTTCTTTTCAGAAAGGATTTTGTTTACAAATGAGGAAGTTTGTGTTTTAAATTCAATAAATCTCTCAACTTTCTCTTAACTAAGATTCATTGAAAAGAAAGAGTTGCATTTGACATATAGATGCATTTAGAGTATTTTGCGTCAAGTCACAACATCATAAAAGTTTCAACTCCATACCTTTTGTGTTAAATAACAACCAAATCAATACAACGCCTAATAAAATCAATCTAGAAATTTTTACTTTTCTAGGGCTCATTCCACCAATATAGCTTAGGCTAGTGTTTTGGAATAGGTTGTAATAAATGTTCCAAAGCAGTCAAAACAAACAAGTAGAATCTTGCATTAGGGAAATCCAATTGTTGCATTTGTACTCTGAGAAGCTCTTCTTAAAAGATTCAAGCACGAGGTCATGTCGAACACAGTGAGGTAATCGTACTTATCTCATTGGCGAAAATAGAATATGTGCATGTAATACAAACTGTAAACCTCGTATTAACGATTGTCGAGGAGCCTGGGGTCACTTGTTGGCAAACCTCGGATTTACCATGTCGAGGAGCCTTCAAGGGGATTGAGATTGATACTCTGCCCTTGCGTGTATATCAGATCGTAGAATGTTCTCCCAGGTGCATTTTTCTCCATTGGTGACCTTAGTGGCCATAATATTTAGGATTTTTCCCACGGTGATGGTGGAGGGAAGGTCCCACTGTACCTGGAGCAGACGTCAGCTAGACTCACTTGGACTTTCCGAAGGGTACTCTTCACTTCAAGATGGCACAAGTGGAGGGACTTGCACAGGATTTTTTCATTAAGTAGGTTGTTAGGGTAACTGTTCCAGCTGCCAATTTTTCCACATTAACTTCTACGACGTTGGATTTCATCACCAACTAGTGTTTTTAGTGTGGAAACATATTGTTTGTGTGTGGTTTTTCTCTTAGATTTTGTAGGCATATGATCAAATTTATTGTTTTCTTAGCGACCTTAGGTTTATTTTGTTGAAATATTTTTTTATTTCGTGTGTTAAGCATTCACCATGGCTGAATTACCGAGACACTCTCGTAGAATACAGGGGAAACCCCTTGAGTATACACCTAGTCAATTGGAAAAGCTTAAATCTAAAAGAGGTAAACAATTAGGAACATGGTCTACTGAACAAGGGGAAACATCTGTAATAATCATCCCAATTTTGAAGTTAATCAACCTCAGACAGTAGGAAGAAATCAAGAACAACCAGAAATTTATGAAGTAATAACAGTTGAGTCTGCTACCAGTGAATTATCAGATACTCAACTCATTGAACCCGAAATATCTAAACCTGAATCTGAATCTACTTCGTTTGAGTCAACTTCAGAGTTCAGAGCCTGAACTCCTGGTTGTCCTTGTTCACCTTGAGTGAAGCTTCACATTACTGAGAATCTTCCTCCTGGCTTGATTAGTATTGAAGAGATTACTGACATGGAAGAAGAGATCACAATTCCTTCGCATCAAGAATCTTTAGATCTAAGGTATAGTGAACCGATTTACCCTTACAGTCCTTTTAAACTAGACCCTTGGTATCAACAATTTACCAACTTTCTACATAGCACTAGTCGCAATTATTCACCACGCCGCATTCCTTTTTACTCTATACCCAGAGGTAGTTACATGTTTTCATCAAGCATGTCAGGTGAGTCATCCATGTTTTCTTCATTGCCAGAAACTTTTTTGTATGGTGGTCTATCAGTTCCTGCTGGATACCAGTCACTCTCTGGTACTTTCTTAGGAGCATCTCCGTCTTCTGAAAATATTACGCAATCAAATGGTCTTAATGAATCTAATACCAAAAATTTGACAATGGAACAAGTCTACATGATGTCTGGAAACATTCCTTCAACTAATTCTCAAGGTGGAAATTTACCACCTGGGGGGCAGTTTACTCCTCAAGGATAGTACCCTATGTCAGGGCCACAACCATTCAAAGGAAATACCCTATGCCAGGGCCACAACCTATTCAAGGACAACAGCCTCCTCAAGGGAATCAATTTTATCAAGATCAACCATCCTTTCAAGGAGGTCAACCTTTTACTAGAACTTATCCCACAAATTATCAAACTTAGGTTGCAATACCTCAAACTGATTATGGTAAACCTTATGCACCACAACCTTTAATGGGAGCTCCTTACCTAGGCGTTAATACTGTGTAGAACCCATCTTTGAATCAACAACACTTGAAACCTACTATACAAGTACCTTATAATCAACCTGGTCAGCCAACTAGACAATTTGGTTATACCCAAGCCCAGCAGCCTGTTCAACCCACACTTCAAATTACCCCTCAGGTATCTGTACCTAGTAGTCATCAAGCTGGTCTGAGTACTCCAGGTACTCCTATCCAATCTGTTATGCAAACTTATGTTCAACAACCAATTACACCTATCCCTAGAGTTTCTCAAATCCCTATTGCTACAACCCTTCAAACGATTGCATCAACTGTCACATAGGAAATCCCTCTATTAGACTCTTGTATTTCACAGTATCACAAGGTGACTGATTATTGATTAGATTTTTCATATTGAAAATAATATTCTATGGCTATCATTTATTTTCAGAGAAATAAAGGGAGATCCTAACTACCAAGAGATTCAAAGGAAACCATCTATCTTTTCAATTTAGTTGAAAGAAGAAAATGTTGCTAATAAGGTGTGATGGTGAGAAAACTTCGTTTCTGCCCTCATTTCATATATTTTACCCTCTCTTACCCTTCATTTTTTCCAAAATTCTAAATTCCAACGCCCGAAACCCCATTAAAACCATTCAAATCCAATATCTATGCTTTCGAGACTTTATCGCAGCTCCGCCCACCCACTAACAGCTGTATCATATAAAAATTACCACTTATTCTATTTCCCGCAGCTCCACCCCCCACAAACAACCTTTGATACATATCATATATTTCACATATGATATCTTTCTACACTTAACCGTTTTTTACCCTTACCTTCTCATCGCAAAACACATGTCGCAAGTTTTAGTATTTACCTCCGCCGCTCATAACATATACCTTAAAAATTTGCGATGTGCGGTATTGGATGGGCCCCACCTTCCCTGCCATGTCACCTCCCTATCAACGCACTTCGCACTTTGCATATTTTAACTATTACCTCCCCGCACTCATAGCAAAACCTTAAGATCTGCGATTTGCAATGTGGGTCAGGTCCCACCTTTCCCCACACTTCGCACTTCGCAAGTTTTAGAGTTTACCTCTGCCACCCATAACAAAACCTTTCCGACCTATGATTGCGATGTGGGCCTGGTCCCATTTTCCTGCCACGTCACCTCCCCTTCCCCACACTTCGCACTTCGAAAATCTTAGAACTTTTCCTAGGGATATTTTGCACCCCCTCTCCAAACACCGCTTACCACTCTAACCCCCTCCAGAAATCCCTTTGCGCCATTCTCCAAACTGCCGTTGCATTCATTTGACCACTGCCAATGCTTCCGTGCCACGTCCTCCATCATCTGTCAACGTCTACCAACCATCATCCCTGCACGTTCGGGCTTATGGGTTTGTGCATTATTTTTCCACATGGAAGGAGGACTCGGGTAGAACCTAACAAGGAGTAAAAAGGCAGAGCGAGGTTGAAATTCACAAAGAAACATACAGAAAAGGTCGAGTCAGGCATTTTGTGATTTAACAGTAGAAGCCGAAGGGGCAGAAAACACATCAACGCAGCTACTGATCCAAACACCTCATCAATTTAATAATCAAACAACGACTTTCCGAAGATGAAGATCCAAGGTGTCAGATCTTTCCTTGCCTCTTCGTTATCACTCTAGCCAGATCCTAAGCATTACACAATTAATAATGGACTGCTAAAGCCACTGTTATGGCCAAACTTGTCTTATCCTCGCCTGCATGGTTCCACTTGGCAAAAATTTAGCTTGAATGTAATTAATGAACAGACAGAGGAACCGAATTAAGTTTCTGTATAAACTACTGCATACATTAGCAGTATGAAGGAGGCCGGGAAGGGGAAAAAACCATTGTAATAGATCCTGTTGGTTGTAAGCACTCTCTTTTGGATGAATGAATGAGTATGTTGCTTCCCATATTCTTGTGTTATGATCTGTGGTGAAGTGCTTCTCCCATGTAATTTGTGATTCTTCTGTTTTACATACTGTTTTCTTTCTTTACTGTGGATAGAAATTTTTGTGTAGGATCTACCATAGGGTACCCTGCTCAGTCTTGAAACAGTACATTATGTTTTCCTCTAAGACTTGGATGCAGAATTCAGAGACGGTCTGCTCTGCATCCATGTTGAGACCTGAATGCAGAATTCAGAGATGGTCTTCTCTGCATCCATGTTGAGACCTGAATGCAGAATTTAGAGATGGACTGCTCTACATTTACGTTGAACCTTAATCTCCTCCTCCTTTCCATCTCGCCAATTGTTAAGATACATTGACATGGCTAGCTTTCATGTTTGCACCTGACCTTAGTTATTCATCCATTTGAATCTGTTTACACCTATTTGACTCCATAACCCAATGGCCCCTTTCTGCTGCCTCAATAAAATCTTTAAACAAACCCCTGTGCACTAATAGCTAGCCTAAAATGCCCCTATAAACAAAACAATATCTAACAGAGAGAGCCCTCTCTGAGTCCAAGAAGGCTAGGTCCTGGATTCCAAAGCGGTTTGATGTTTCACTCCGTGGTTCTGTCTTCAGCCTTAAGAAATTATAGAGTGATTACACCCTCAAGTCACTGCTCATCAAACTGGACTTCTTGTTCAATCTACTATTCAAACTTCTGTAGGACAGCCTGGTGCAACTATTATTCAAACGAGTCAACATTTTGTAGGTCAGTTTGTGAATCGAATGTTTCAAGGGTAGTTTCAATATGGACCAACATGAAAAAATCTGGTCTACCAAGGTCAACCATACCCTGGTTATACATATCAGATACCAGCTCAACCTCAGTTTGGTATGGCTAACCCTAGGCACCCCGGAGGTATTCCAATCCCATATGCTCAGGCTATTTCACGTTATCATGGATATCCTCCTCCGGGTACCGGTATTTTTCCTCAATATTATCAACTTGCTCAATAAGATCCTAACCGTCAGTTACCATTCATTGTAACTTTAGACTTACCAGATTTTTCTCGCCTCACAAATGATCCAATTTATTATCTTCCATTCTGGCCGACAATGCCAAATAAGTTGCCCAATGATATACTTAAGTTTGAAGGAAAATTAGGATAAGACCCCTCAAATCACATGATTACTTATTATCTTTGGTGTGCATCCAACTCCTTAATCGATGATTCCATTTGATTAAGACTTTTTTAGAGAACATTGCTAGGCTTAGCTGCAAAGTGGTATATCGAATTACCGTGTGGCTCTTTCAATAAATTCAATGCTTTAGCAACAACTTTCTTAACTCACTTCCAATTTTCAATCCGTTATGACAATGGCACATAACTCTTAACTTCATTAAAACAGAGTACGTCTACATACATTTCAGATCACATACACGAATGGTGACGTAGACGACGTTTAGTGAAGGTTTTCATTCCGGATCAAATTTCGGCAGAATGGTTCATAAAATCATTACTTCCAAAGATCACTAAGGACCTAGTGAAGGGAGGTGTTGTTACCGAAGAACAGTTCATAGCTCAAGCGCAGTACTTAGACCTTGTATACACACAATTTGGTACTCTATATGAAAAAATTCCTGACTTACCACGCCCAGGTCAAATTACTGCAACTCCTTCTGGTTCTCATGTTGTAGACGGTGTAATTGGTACAGTTAATATTACAAAGAGTAAAAAGAAGTCATCTAAACCTACTTCTCCCATAATAACTCTGCCATATTCACCTAAAGGAGATTCTTCCCTCGAAACTTCTGCCGAAATTCACATTGTAGATTCATCTACGACTAAACCTAAATCTAGTAATAAGAAGAAAGGAAAGAATAAAAATAAACAAAACACAGCTCCTAAAGAGAAAAAAATAAAAAACCGAACCATCAGACAAAAAGAGGAAACCTCGTTATCCTTGTATTATCTGTGAAGAATATCACTATACCAAAGAGTGTCCACATCGGGCTGAGGTATCCAAATGTGTCAAAGTTTCACCCTCACCTGTTGTCTTGAAGGATCCTTTTCCATCTCAATATAGTAAAATGATTGGAACTTCTTCCAATTTATCGGCAAATATTTTAATGATGTCTCAGGTCATGGTTGCGACATGATCTCAAGACTATGGAGCTAAGAGTCTTGTAACTGGTAAATAGACTGAATCATCTAGTCAAGCACCAGAAAAAACTCCTTCAGTTTCTGAACCACTTCAAATCGAGAAACCTAACCCTGATTTAGTGATTAAACCACCTGCTAAAGGTGTACTTTGAAAATCTTCTTTCAATACACATGCGAGAGCTGCTCAGAATTACAACATTGTTGAAGATTTGGCCATATCCCCTTCAACAATGCTAGCCTTAGAAGTGTTGCAATCTTATCCAGCACAAAGTAAATTACTATTATCAGCCATCAGAGTTATTGATCCTCAGGACTCGAACCTAATGGTATTTGATCTCGAAAATTTTGTACCTAAACTCCCACATCAAATGGATTTTCAAATTCCAGTATTAGTCAAATCAAGACGAGTTTTTCGCACTGTAATTGATGAGGGGGCATCTACGTGTATAATGTCATTAAACTGTTGGAAAAACCTTGGTTATCCAACACTCAACCAATCACCGACTATCCTTAAATCCTTTGACGGAAGAGGATTTTATCCATATTGAATACTCCAAGATCTTCCTATAGAAGTAGAAGGAAAAACCGTAAACCTAGAGGTGGAAGTTGTTGATGCCCCTCTTGATTACAACATTATTTTGGGTCGCAATTGGTCTTACGCAATGATTGTTGTTGTTTCATCAGTCTTTTGGATGATAATGTTTCCTCACAAAGGAAATATTGTTAAAATTGATCAGTTGTCATACTTTTCTTCAGACCCTAATTCTACAGATACCATCCAACATGTCAGAAAATCGGTTATCCCATATGAAGATGTTGGTGTGGGACTAATGAAGGATTTCGCTCTCATGGGAACTTTCGCTATGCCCTCTCCAAACGTACCACGAAAAATTTCCAATGTCAATATGATCACATCAAACACAATGATATTTGATGACACATGGACTCTGCCTTTAGAATCAGAATTGGAATCTTATAATGGTGAGATGCATTTAAGTCCTTTTGAATCGACATATGTAGTAGTACAATCATATTCTGACACCCCATCAACTTCTACTGATCCAATGAATGTGATTAGAGAAGAATCATCTTATATATCAAGCTCAAATTTGACATCATTTCCGGACCCATTTCAACATGTATTTGCTACTAATGAAAGTATTTGAGAAATTTTGTAATCAGATGAATTGCCATGGGATGATCTTCATCATCGATCTTATTTTTTGCTTGATCTTGATAAACTTGAAAATGTTTTTTCATCTATTTTTACAATTGATTGTGTCAAGGAACCTCAGAATCCCACATCGATCACACATTCAGATTCTGAGACAAATTTGGGAAATATTTCTACAACTATTCCTATTGACATATCGATTAAACCTGGAATTATTGAAAAAATTCATATAGGTGCTTCTTATTCGATTGAAGAGATTAAAACTTACAAAGCCCTATTTCAAGAATTCCAAGACATTTTTTCCTGGTCTTACGAAGAGATGCCAGGTATCAATCCTATGATTTTTATTCATGAAATCAAGACATACTTGGATGCAAAGCCTATTAGACAGAGATTACATCCAATACATTTGCGAAAAGCTGCAACGATCAAAGTTGAAGTTGAGAAACTATTACGAGCATGATTTATTTATCCTATTCCTTTCACGGATTGGGTATCTAACATAGTTCTCGTAACGAAAAAAAAAGGAAATATCAGAGTATGTGTTGATTATCGGGATATTAACAAGGCTTATCCAAAAGACAACTATCCTACACCCTATATCGATCAAATTGTTGATGATTGTGCCAGAATCGAAATATTCTCATTTATGGATGGATTTTCTGGCTACAATCAAATCAACATACTCCCTGTCGATCAACCTAAAACAACATTTATATGTCCTTGGGGCACATTTGCATACTGTAAATTACCTTTTGGACTAAAAAATGCTGATGCAACTTTTCAAAGAGCTATGTCTTATACATTTCATGATATCAAACATATTGTACAACCTTACCTGGATGACTTACCTGCTCATTATCTATGCAGAGAAGATCATCCTACACACTTACATGCTATCTTCATGAGATGTGGGCATTACCAAATTCATTTGAATCCACATAAATGTGTTTTTTGTGTACAATCAGGACGTCTACTTGGGTTTGTCGTTTCTAAAGAAGGCATTCATGTCGATCCATCGAACATTGAGGCTATCATCAACTTACCTCCTCCTTCCACTCTTCGTCAACTCCAGAGTTTGCAAGGGAAAGAAATTTTTTTACGTAGGTTTATCCAAAACTATGCAGAGTTAACAAAAGGTTTTACCAGTTGTTGAAACAAGATGTTCCATTTATTTGGGACGAGATTGTCGATAAATATTTTGATGCACTTAAAAATGCGTTGACCCATGCACTGCTATTGCATCCACCCAATTACCATCACGATTAATTTTTAGACTTAGCTGCATCCAATTCCACCATTGGAATGGTTTTGGTTCAGGAGGATTAATCTAACAACAAACATGTGATCTATTACCTAACTCGGAATCTCAACCCAACAGAAATCAAGTATTCACATGTGGAGAAATTGGCCTTGGCGGCAGTTCAGGCTGTCCAACGTTTTCTTCATTACATATTGTTATGAAAATCCACAGTGATATCTAATTGCAACCCGATGATGTATATATTGAAAAAACAATTGCTCAGGAGAAAACACTCCAAATGGATTGTTATCCTGCAAGAGTTTGATTTGGAGTTTGAGAGGTCCAAGTCTAAGAAATCACTAGTGTTTTCCGAACTTATGTGTGAATTTCCCAATACTGAATCTGAAACGGTGGCAGAGAATCCTATCGCGGATGAATCTCTATTTCTAATTAGTACTTTAGATCCCTGGTATGGAGATATCATTATATATCTTCAGACCCAAACCTTTCGCCCAGAGCTTTCACGATCAGATCGACGGAGAATCTGATACTAGTCCCAGCAATACAATATTGTTGGGGAAACTCTTTATCATTGTGGTGTTGATTCTGTGTTTCAACGATGTATAAATCACAAAGAGGCTGAAAGGGTTTTGAATGATTGCCACTTTGGAGCGTGTGGTGGTCATATGTATGGGTTTTCTACAAGCCAAAAGATATTGTGCGTTGGTTATTTTTGGTTGTCTTTATTCAAAGACTATATTATCGCGGTTCGAAAATGCCACAATTGCCAGATTTTTGATCGAAATATGCATGCACCTCCAGCTCATCTTCACCCAATCATTGTTGTTGGTCCTTTTGCCAAATGGGGCGTTGATTTCATTACATGTAACCCTTAATCCGTTGCGGGGCATGGGTATATTATTCTCGTCGTAGATTACTTTACCAAATGGGCCAAGATGATGCCTACATTCACGGCTGATGGAAAAACTGCAGCTATTTTCATATTCAATCATGTGATTTCTCGGTTAGATGTCCCTCAAGCTATCATTACGGACCATGGGAGCCATTTTAAAAATATTATGATGACCGAAGTTTCTGATCAACTTGGCCTACGCCATGATAATTCTACACCATATTACCCACAGGCTAATGGTCAAGTTGAGGCCGTCAACAAGGTTTTAACCATCATGATTAAACGGATTGTTGGGACTCATAAATCTAATTGGCATACCATGATTTTTTTGGCATTATGGGCATACTGTACCTCTGCAAAAACTACTATAGCGTTCACTCATTTTCAACTTGTTTACAATTTAGAAGCTTTGTTACCCATTGAATGTGAAATACCATCACTCAAATTAGCCATTGAGTTGTTATGAACTACCTATGAAGAGGAGAAACACTTTCTATACCTAGCACAATTAGATGAGACTCATTGCACCGCTGCATTAGCTGCCGAAGCTTAGAAGAAATGTGTTAAAGCTCAGTATGATCAAAGTGTTAACCCTCACGTTCATTCAGAAGGTAACCTAGTTTTAGTATACGATTAAGCTAAAGACAAGCTAGGCGTTGGACGTAAATTCGAACCAATGTGGCATGGTCCCTATATTTTCAAGTGTGTACTTGCAAAAGGAGCCTATAAATTAATTGATTACGACGAGGTATCTTTAGATAAACCTAGAAATGGTATTTATCTCAAGAGATATTATGCATGAATTTTCGTGTGAAGATCTCCCTTGTACATTGGTTACATTTTAGAATAGTGTACCTTAGGTTAGACGAGTGTGCCTAGATTAGTTATTTTTGTTGTTACTACTTTCGTTGCTTATCTTAATTACTCTTGATATTGCAGATGTTGACATCCGTTCAAGCTTACATTGGTTTTGTTGATGGCGCTTGTTGTAGTACACAAAACATCTCCTTCGCGGCTTGGGTCATATATTCACCCACCGATGAGTTAGTCTCTATTCATGGGATATGCCTAAGTTAAACAACGAACAATATTGCAGAATATAGTGCAGTGATTGAGTTATTATCTGATGCCATCACATTTGGTATTCGACATTTGATCATTAGGTTAGATTCGCAACTAATTGTATTGCATTTAAATAGAGTTTATACTATCATAAATCTAGTTTTGTTAAGATTATTTTTGAATGTTCATCTCTTGGAAAGCCAATTTGATTATATTGAATATCAGCATATTTCAAGAAATTTAAACACATTAGTTGATGCATTATCTAATCAAGTTTTAAATTGACATCTGTAACATTAACAAAGTAAATCAAAACAACATTCAATCCATGTTGAACAATATACTCAGAGAACGAAGGTAGTAATATCATTAGGATAGATAATTTTGTGTCAAAAAATATTACATCGGCAGTGATCATAGATTCAAACACCTTATGATCTAAAATATACTGATAAAAAAAACAAAAATGTCAATATACATTGACCATCAGCTATTCATGATGATGATCATGATAATAAACTATGGCACACGCCACCTTGTGTAGAAATCTCTTGAGTGGACCTGGGACACTAGTCACATGTCTCTAGAGCTTGAGAGGTATAACATCGATTCTTGTCTCAGGAATATCAATAGTCAACCTTTCAAGGTTGTGCTCCATCTCTACTAGGATCTTTGTTGCATCATCCTGTGGAGCTGCTATGGGTTGTGGCTCTCGCCTTTCAAAGTGACAAAGAATTGTTGGCCATGTCAGACCGACATCTGCATTTAAAAATTTTGTTAGTATTAGACGATAAAAAATAAAATAAAAATTAAATTAAAAACTTCAAAATTATTCACTAACCTGTCTCATCCCACTCTTCCCTTGGTGGCATTGATGTTTCAGGATCACCTCTATAGTCCATTTTTGCATAAGGAAAATCTTCAATCGTGAAGATATGGTTCTTGAGCCACGAGAAATAATTCGAAGTGAACCGAACCACTGCACCACCTTTCCCACCATGGTGATCCACCAATGCTACCCATCGCACCATACGAGGTTCCTAAGGACTTCCAGGATCCACATGAGTATGTTGAGGTGCAAGGAGTGGGATCCTCTCCAAAGTAAATGAGATAATAATGGCACCATACTCGAAGTTTTTCAGCTTCCCATTCTTGGCTCTCGTGAGTTGGCCTTTCATATTTCCAACACTCATTCACTCCAGTTGAATATTGTCCCTCTGAAACACTCAACTGCAGTCTGCATCTATGCTTTGGTAGCCACATGCGGAGCTGCACTCCTGCATAACATGGTAACTATGAATGTTATGATTTTGAGTTCTAGTCGCACAATATTTTTGATGTCTATGCAACCGTCCTTTAGCTCTAGATTATTGCTACAATACTGAGCCTTGTAGCTAGTAGTGGGAAGACCTCTTGGTCTAGTCCCAAATAAGGAAATGTTTATCCCTCTACGAGGCAGCCCAATAAGGAAGTATATGTCCTCCGGCTCGATCACAAGCCAATGGTCCCCAATTATGAAACATTGATCTTGCACGTTCCATGCATTCACAAGCCAAGTCAACAACTGAACTTGTGCCTTCATGCACTAACTTTCCCAGAAATTGTATAAGCCACAATTTTTTTAATGCACGCATGGTTTTCAGATCATCCATGGCTTCTTTTTCCATGATCTCATGTTCTCCTTCACACCATTCCAACATGATTAAAGACCTACAAATAAAAAAATTAAACATTAGAAATCAGTTGGAGGAAACTTGAGCCATTTTTTATGGAGAAATTTAGGTTTTTCAAAAACTCACGGTGCCTGCACAGGTTGTATGTTTACATAGTACGTTTTTCTGCACACGTCATACACAGAATCTAGGACGGCCTGACGATTTTTCTTTAAAAAAATTGTCGGGGTGCGCAGTTTTCACACAGAGAACTCGTGTACCCCCGAGGGAAGATTTTAAAACATATTTTCCTCCTAAAAAATGCCATGAAAGCTTAAAATAAGAAATCGGATGAAAACAAAGATAATGATGATGTGGATTACTTGGTTCTAACGGTTCTCGAAATGATCGATTGGTTCTTCTGATATCAGCTCCAGAAGTTTTTAGCCAAAAACTCTCTCTGCTCTGTTCTGAAAAGCAAAAGGTGAAAATGACTTGTTTTAACTCCTTTTTGTAGTTTTAAATGAATAAAATATTATTATTTTATTTATTTTTACTTTTAAAAAATTCAAATCTAAATATTTTTACTTTTTGAGAACACATATTTGTAATCGTTCAAGTTTTTGCGCAGGATACAGGATTTTGGTGAAAAGAATTATTTTGACATCAAGTATACTTTTATCACTTTTCTGAGCTATGTAAAAATACGAAAAAGCGAAACTCTGGAGTCCTCTTTTAATCCCTTTTCAGACTCTCAAAATATGAAAAGATCACCGAGTACTTGACTATTCGAACTCGTTAAAGTAAATGAACAGTCATCCATTCAGTATAAGTTTACCCCTTTTCCCGACTGAATTGGACTAATTATGAAAAGTGTATACGTTGACTGATTATAGTCAATAGATTTCTCTCCTACATTATTTTATCCTTTTTTGGGCTTGAGGGACTAAATTTACGAAAAAGAACAACCATGGAGTTTACTTATGTTTTTCTTAGAACTCCCTAAAACTGAAAAATTTCGAGTTATTCCTACATTGGACTCGTTAAAACTACACAATACAAGACCTGTCGATTACAACAGGATCAAACCACTCCTTCTTAGGGTTCAATTTTAATACTGAGATGGACTCATATGAAGGATGAATTTATGATGCAGGGCCAACCCTGCAATACCCAGAATCTTAGGCTACCATGCATATAAAAATGCAATTCCAAATCAATGCCAAATAATTCCATTCATTGGGCAATTTCATACTCTTTTGCGGAAGCATTTACCCAAAATTCAACAATCTTCACACCAAGGTTCCTTCATGAGTGGAAACTTCTTCAAACAATGATATGAAACCATTCAATCCACAATCAAACTTTCCATGCATGTAAACCCAAACTTCACTACAATTCCAATTCAAGATTTCATAGGATTTAAATACCACTCAATCCATAATTAACATTCAAATGCTCTCATAAATAATCCCAATAACTCTCATTTACATATGGCTGGATTCAATTAAAAGAATGCGCCCTTACTTTTAAAAATTCAATCTGGCAACTCATACCACTGCCCATCGATTTCCACAGAATTAAAATGATGCATCTCAACGAGATTTGAACATGCTTGTTATAATGCAAGTGAGAACGCCATCGCTCCAAATTCATGCCAAACATCTTTCAATAATATATATATATCAAACAGGTACTTGTACATCTGAAACACTGCATCATCGCTCTGTTATATTATGCATTTCCAATGGGTTACACAAGCCTACGATTTATGGTTTTCGAATTGCCAATTAAGCTCTTGGCAATCTCTACAAAAAAATTACATTATCGACCCCCCATTTCGCTGCTTCTACGCATTCAATTCCATTCGACTCATAATTTATTAAACTTCAAATTTGCATCCAGCGTATATCATATCTGATGTCTTGCTACAACACACAGAGTTTTCCACAGTCAATTTTGATCAAAACCAAGATTCTATTTCATCGCTTAAATGTGACTTACCTCTCCATTACACAATCCAGCGGACTCATAACTTCACTGCGTTAGATCAGTTCTGACGGCATTACTATGTGGTGGTTTTATCCCCAAGCGAATCCTTCAATTCCGTTTTCTCAGCACTTGTGCCCTTCATAAAACGCTAAATTCCATTCCAGCCATATACCAGCTTAAAATATATTTAATGTTCAATTGTCAACAATTCCTGTATGATGACTTTCACTTAAATTGACATCGATTTGCCTAATCGATACTCTTATGAATGCCGAAAAGATTCAAATTCTTCCACACAGAAGTATATAACTCGATCCATTAATGAGATATAAAATTAAGGAATTAACCAAAATCAAACTCAATTAATTCAAACCAACCTTATACCAATCTCTTAATACAGAATTGTTCGTCTTGTCCAAGACTGAAAACGCATTTAATTATGGAGTCTCTCTCATAAATTATGCAACAATCTATTACTTGTATTGGAAGAGCGTTCATTACAGGGCTTCTCTTATAAACTAGCAACATACACAAATTTTAATCGATATTGAATCCCAATTTATTCACACAACATAAACTCAGAAAAAAGGCGTAATCTTCAGAAATCTAATTTCTGTATTAATACATAGAATACTTACATAAAATATCCTTCCTTGGCCTAATTTCCAATCATTGGCCCTTTACAATTGCCCAAAGGCTCCCAAGTAGAACCCCTGCTCTCTACTCACACTCTCACTCCCTCTGATACCAAAATGATGCATGAATTCTGCTAGAAAGCAGATCCCGCATATAAAAACACAACTGCTTCAAGAACTCTGAAATATGCTCAAAGTTTCTATAATAAAATCATGAAAAACATTCAGCTCAATTAAACATAAAGGCCTCCGGATGCGGATGTTTAGTTACGCGCAGAGGCCACTAGGCCCGGTTCTGATCCCAAAGCATTTCACTTGGGGTAGCCACATGGCCCCCCATGGTGCCTTAGATGCAGTTTTCATTACCCATCTGCGATGGGCATTTAAACCTGTTCGCCGCCACCTCCTGTGCCTTGGTCAGTGCACACGCTATCAAATGGCGCATTCCCGGTCGAATTCTCCAGATTTCTTCGTCGATGGCCACCGTCCTCTGTCGCCTTTGAGCTCGCTCTGCTATAGGTGGAGAGAGAACAGCTACAGGTCGACGGTGCGCGTTGTATTGCTGCTTGGAAACCGTTCCAGGCTTCCACTACACACACAGTAACTTCTGTCCGATTCATTTCAATTCTCAAGCTCCTCCTGTTTTTGTTGATCATCTTACTCCTATAATTGCAGCTCCCTCCAAAGTTTGGGTGGATTCTTCTGAGAATTTCATCATGCCCAGACTTAGGCAACGAATGTCTTGCAGGAGGGGAGCTTCTCGGGGCAGATCCATGGGCGAGCGCCCTCCCCACAGCCCCAATATCGACCTCCCTTTGGAGCATTCTGCAAGGCGTCCCGCTCAGAACTTTTCAGACCCTCCTGGTCCTCTCCGTGACTTCCATGCTACGGCGCCTCCTCTTTCTGCCCCTCCGCCCCTTGCTCCCCCTGTTCCTCCTTTGTCCCCGCCCCAGCCTCACGTCGCCGCCTCCACTCCTTCTCCGGGCAGTAGGTTCCTCAGACAATCCACGCAACATACTGAGTTGCGCTTCGACTTTGCGTTTGACCGCCCTATCACTGTCTTCTTAACAGTTACACTGAGTGAAGAACTCCCCTTCCCTCCTGCCTCGCACCCTAGTCACTTGCAGACTCCTTCTGCTCCCGCCTTTGTTCCTCCTCCTGGCCCTGAACCTGCTCCATTCATTCCCTTTTTCGGTGCTCCTACTGTTCCCGTCCCTTCTTCCTCGGGACTTTTTAATTTGCAGATGGACGCAGGCCTGTTAGGCGAAGAAGAGAACAAGATTGATGAAGGGGACCTGGACAACCAGTATGGCTGCAGAATTGTGGAGGAGCATACTGCTTCAGATTAACTGCTCACTCACTTCCATGAAAAGTTTCCAGTATGAACTCTGCTTAAAAATTTTTGCAAGGTTTAGTGTTTCAATGACTACTCATAGCAGATATAGCTGCATGCATATTTTGTATCTTTCTAGCTTTCTTATGCTCAGTATAGTTAACTCTTCGCCGGTTTCCCAGTTACTGGGCGGTGTAATTACTTACAATCGAACTGGTTTCCCGTTTATGGGCAGTTCCATATCTAGACTGATAGTGGCAATCAAGCCCGGTCTCAGGCTTCTTCAGCTGAGCCGTGGCAGTTTTGTAATTTTATGTTCATAATAGAAATAGCGCAATTTAGCAAAAAAAAAAAATTAAACATAAAGGCGAAAAGAGCCATACAAATCACTCCCTTAAGTATATTAAAATTCTGTGGCCAGATATTACATTGGCCGGCCTCTTGGCTCTTGGCCCTTTAAACCACTCCTCACTCACTCCCCTCAGCTCTTCAACTATTCAAGTGTATTTTCCTCACAAAAACCACTCATATTTATACATAAATAATGAATTTAATTCACTCCAAAAATCTCTCCACCTAATCCTCAACTAAATCTATTTTAAATATATTTTAGGTGTGGACTCAACAAAGTCCCTAATTTTGCTCCTAATTCTATTTCTCTCATATCCTTTTAATTAATAAAAGAATATTTACAAAATCCTCACTTTTATAATTTATCTCCTATTTTATTTAAAAATAACAAATTAATTAATAAAATAATAAAAATGTCACACCCCCCTTTATTGCATATTTAAAAATGAAAAATGGCCTTGATGCTCCTGCATCAACTTACACAAACAATTAAATGTTATCCTCCTCAAGCTTGACAAAAAATAAAGAGGTACTTGCCAGTAATGGTGGGGGAAAAAGAGAGAAAAAGAATCCATTTGTCGTCCTTATTTTAGAAAGTAGCATGTCGCTCTTAAACATGACACTTTGTCACACGTGTACCTGGGTTGGGAAATCCTTTGTCTAACAGTTAATCGAACCACATTGAAAGTCTTCAGTCAGTTTCTGGGTATTAGCTTTAGGTAAAATGCTGCCAAGCCATCTACAGTGTCATTATGTGTTCAAGAGAAAGTTCAATAACCATTCATTGCAAACATTTGTCTCCATTCGCGTTGACCATCTCTAAGTTAGTCCTTTCAAAACATTTCTTCAAAACTTAATCTAATGGTTTCATATCGTAGGCTTTCCTGTGGCGGATCACTTTCTATCGACATAAGCTCATTTTCTAGAATCCTATCAGTACCTTGGGATCTGCATGCCCTAATGGAAAGTTTCTCACCTTCAACGATAGGTTTTCATCACTGACCTTCGATCAGACGATTCTATGAGTGTTAGACTGCAAATAATTCATTCACACTCATCAATTGTATTGAAGTATTTTGAGAGCCATTGTCATTATTAGTGGTTTCTCTCACACTTTTTAACGATTCTCATCATTAACCAGTAATCAAGTGGTTTTTTCCATGTTCGACTTCGACACAATCAGACGCATGGATAGATTCGTACTAGTTCGAGAAGTGGAAATCAAGACCCTGGATATAGTATCCACCATCCAGGCTATGGGGAGTTTTATTATTCATGATATAGTAGACTGCTTACGACAGATGGTTGCACCCATACTGTGTCTACTTTTGATGTAATATTGCAACCATATTTGTACCAGAAAATTTAGTTAGTTTTGATATGAGTATGGGAATGCCTACCTCAACGATGATATATAGTTGCATTGAATGTTTTTACAGGTTCTCGACCGGTGTCTCCAATCCAATCCTCGGAATGATAAAGCACTTCACTCTTCAGAAAAACTCTCAGACTTCGCACTTTAGGGGGCAATTTGTTACATGTCATTTTGTCACCATGAAATTTTACTATTCATATGGGTTTATTACCATCCATATCATTTTCCCTTAGAGGTAAAAAACACTGATGTTCCTGAATCAGCCTTGGAAATTGGAGAAAAGCTCTGTAAAACCCCTAAAATTCTACCTGCGCGGTTTTACTAGCCTTTCCTTGCGCATGTGCTGATGATCCTTCCATTAGCCATTATGACCACCACACTGTTTGCCACTAAAACTTGCACACCCTCATGAAAAGCAAGTAAAAATAAAAAGTAACTTCTAGAAGCCTAGTTGGTCGAATATTCTCCCAACTGGAAGCCTCTAGAGCCATTCCAGTTCAAGCTTTATCCCTTGATCT
Source organism: Pinus albicaulis (assembly GCA_034641835.2). Lineage (NCBI taxonomy): Eukaryota > Viridiplantae > Streptophyta > Pinopsida > Pinales > Pinaceae > Pinus > Pinus albicaulis. The sequence continues at coordinate 1,425,908,939 of CM076572.1, forward strand.
GAAAGTACTGTATTAGTTTTGCTGTGCTAAGTGTCTTTTCAGTTATAAAACATGTGCATAATTGTCTCCATAGTTTTCTTAAGGATTGAGAATTTTAACAATTAAACATAGATGATTTCAGTGAATTGGAAGCATGAAATAAGAGAAAATAACACTAAACAGTAGTGTATAACAGAGAAATAAAACACCACATAACATTTACACAGTAGGCATGATGAAGTAGTTTACCCCTCCTGGGCTACATCTATTGGTCCAACTCCCAATGGCATGTCCATCTTTCATTATGCTCAAAATTTTGCAAATACATGTATTTACAAGCCTCTAATGGATGTTTTCTCTGCACCAATGGCTCAAGAATGCTCCAATTAGTCTAGATTGTGTTATGAATATTTTATTAATTATTAGTTAGATATAGTTATATTAGGTTTTATTAACTCAAAGGGCATGATCAAAGATCATGCCTCTTCGCCAAGGGACACCTTGAGGCTATTTAAAGCCTAGGCGATCCCTCATTGTAATCATCTCATCTTTCATCTTTAATAATATATATTTATCAAGTTTTACCAGAGTTTTTACACTCCATTGGTATCAGAGCCATCGCTCTTTTTGGATCTGTGTGATCACCCCGGAATTACAGAATTCCAGAATTGCAATTCCAGAATTGCAGATTTTTTCAAGGCTTGTGGACAGTTAGTTTTAAAAGGAAATCGCTCTTTTTGGATCTATCCCTCACTACCACTCTGCATTTTACCCAGCCCCTCACTCCATTCGCATCCCACTCTGTTTTCCCTCAAACCCACTCTGTCTGCACACTCCGCCCAACAAAACCGCCTTCCCAACTACCATTGAGACCAACTCAAAACACACATAACATTTTTTAAAACGACAGCAAATAAAACACGTTTTTCTGCAAGGAAAAAATTACCATATTTAAACGGCAACGATATATTAATTGATTAAATATTCGATAATAATATTCGGTGATAACACGGTGGTAATTCGGAAATCTGGTTTAAATATTCGGTAAATATTACGGGCCTGGTAAACTGTTCCAATCCGTTTCTGTAGTGTTCTGTAGCGCTATTCTTCAACGCTCTGTACTAAACTTCACGCACTTACTCCTTTCGTCCACGCGTCCTCGAAATATTTGTGATTGCTGGCTTCAGAGCGGAATCCATACAACCTCCCGCATTTCCGCCGGCCTGTCAGCTATCGGGCACATTTTTAAACCGAACAAGCACGATTTCCGCGGCACAGTGGAACGATACGTCGTTCAAATAATACCACGTTTTAAAAACGGGTTACGGTATAGCGATTTAAACATACGGGTGATACGTTAGTTTTTTTTAAACGCTGTGATATAATAATCATAGGTTTATTAAACAGAAGGTCTCGTTTTTAAAGTTTGTTTTGTGCCGGGTTGGTCGTGGACGTCTCCAAATAAAATCAATTTGTTTAAAACATATATATATATATATATATATATATATATATATATATATATATATATATATATATATATATATATAAACATAATTAATTTTTATATAAATTTTTATTTAAATTAATTTTTATATAAAAATTAGATTTTAAAAAAATAAAATAATAAAAATTATTATTATTAATAATTATATAATTGATTTATATATTATATAATTTTTAAATCAATAAATTATATATATATATTATTAATTAATTAATTAATTAATTAAAAAAAAAAAAAAAGCAGAAGGGACAAACCGGCAGAAAAATATTTCCCACCTCATACATGTTCAGTATGTCTTTATCAATGATGACGATTGATCAGATAAAAAGACAAATATGGCTAAAACAAATGGAGACTAAGGACAAAGAGAACAAAATATTGTAGAAATTTAATGTGATCATGAACAATATGACAGAACTCTACAGTAAGCTAAATGATAAAATAGATAAGTTAAGTCCGACACAATTCCCAATATCTCCTAACAGGGAACAAAATCAACAAAACAATTCTGCAGATTCAGGGGACTCAGAAGAGCATCAGGAAAAAACTGATTCCCCACATCCCCATGAAGATACAGATGTTTATAAACAACAAAATGTTCCATCCCCAGAATTGAACGAAACATGTGAAGCGACAAATACATCCGAAGCCACTGATATAGCGACCGACGCTGTTGAGGCCTTCGGTGATGAAGCAGATATGGTTGTTAAGAATGAAGCATGTGATGATGAGGAGAAGTTACATCAGACAATAATTGTTGGTAACTTACCTCTAAATCTAAAAAGGAATCACAAAAAATCACCAAAAGAACAAGGAATAGCTGGGAAATATGAAAAAGTATTCCAAGATCTACCCATAAAAGTGCCTTCCGATAGGAAAATCAAACATCCAATAGAAGTCAAGACAGTATCCAACTCTGTCGATATCAGATCTTTTCACTATCCACATCACCAACAGATGGATTTCGAGAAGATGCTCCATGATCTTTTTAAAATATGGGAAGCAAGAGCTCATCGCTTGAGAAAACCAGACATTCGCCAACATTGTCCATCATTACATATGCTTTGAGGACAAAGCATCTTAAGAGAGGGGCAATGTTATGAATATTTTATTAATTATTAGTTAGATATAGTTATATTAGGTTTTATTAACTGAAAGGGCATGATCAAAGATCATGCCTCTTCGCCAAGGGACACCTTGAGGCTATTTAAAGCCTAGGCGATCCCTCATTGTAATCATCTCATCTTTCATCTTTAATAATATATATTTATCAAGTTTTACCAGAGTTTTTACACTCCAGATTGACTCTTCATTCACTCAGAATGGTCAAAAATTGAGCCTCCAACTCATTTTCCCAGTAACACCTAGAAAAGCTCCACTAATTGTGGAGAACTCCACTAATTGTGGAGAACTCCACTTAAATGGAGTTATTTTAGTGAAAATCCGCTAAATTTAAGGGCACGCTATAAACTCTGCCAACACTAACCGTTGGAATTAAATGTTATGGTTGGGTGGCCACACGCCAACCCAAACCATACAGTTTAACCACAACCGCAGGCGGAACTGTAGGCTTGAACCACGGTAAAAATTGTTTGAACCGAAGTTTGAAGCAGAGTTATGAAACTGTCGGTGGATAAGGCTTTAACTGCGCAAAGAGATTGGATGTGACAAGGTGTAACATTTGCAGATATGCTGGCGGGTTTGTTAACATTTTTTGTGGTGTTTTTTTTAACATCCACCATGTGAATGCTCCATGGGACCGCTGGCGAGTTGGGACCACTGACGATCCCAACCCCCAATGCCAAATGCATTACTCTTTAAATAAAACTCGTCCACTAGTATGGTTAAGAAACATCATAGTGCGGGCGGTTAATTTTTGTGGATGCTCTGCCGGAGGTCGCAGGGTTGAGCCTTGTGGACCTCCATAAAATTTTACTATACTACTAAGGGGACACATGGCGGCCTCAAGGTTTGCCACATGTCACCCTCCCATTGGTTCATCAAATATAACGTACAACCCATCAACGAACCATATAGTGCCACTTATCATCCACTGGTTGGCCCGGAGAAAAGGAATATTCTTCGAAATATTCCTTTTTGCTAACTTTGCATCCTCCATGCTGACTGGGCATCCCATTCAACCTATTGGATCTTTAATTAAACTGGGAGGGGGGGGGTGAATCAGTTTAATACATACATAATATTTTCAAAATTTTCACCAAATTTATTTATAGCTTAATTTGTGAACAGTATTAAAATGTTGCAGCCAATAGTAAATTAATGTGACACCACACTTATGTTGAGAGAAGCAAACAATTAAGCAGATTGAAGGAATCACATCAACACATAAGAAACACACACAAAGATAGCAGATGTAAGTGGAAACCCATAAAGGGAGAAAACCACATCTTATTATTGTTGTGATGCAAAGGCAAGCTCCAACTCCCTCTCACCATTGTTTTCTGCAGGCACCAACCTACAGGAGGCTCTATCCTCAATGCACGAAGCTACAACTTTGCTGAGAAGCATAACTCACTTCAATTTTAAGCACCAACCTACGGGAGACTCCAACCTCGATCGGCTTAGTGAAATGAAGTCGCCTTCACTAAGTGGGCCCGCAGGTGAATTCTGGCGCAAAGTCTATTTTTAGACTATGTCTATTTTTAGACATATGGAGCATGGTTCGGGGATTCCATTTTGAGATTCTTGGAGCATTGGTCATGTTAGTAAAAATAGATGAGACTCTATTTTTTAGGTCGAAGAGGTCGAAGTCTATTTTTAGACTGCCTCTCCTAAAAATAGGGAAGTCAAATATTATTTACCCTTAATAATATTTGGACTCTAAATAACAGTTTACTCTCTTGGAGCACTTCAGTTCGAGCTACAGAAGTGGCTCATGCATCTGACAGAGGAATTACGCTATTCCCAAGGGTTTGATGGCATCATGCATGGTTGACTTCAGTTAGGACTTCAGTGGCAGAAGTTTGGTGGAGTTAATGAGACGGCTAGTGGAGTTGTGTTCTGTTTATTTTAGTTGAACTAGTTGAGATTAGTTTAACTAGCTAATCAATTAGTTATGAGTGGAGTGAATTAAATATTATTTAATTCATTAATTAGTAACTCATTATTCAACTCAAGAACACATCAGTTCACTACAGTGTATGATCAGTTCAGTGGAAACCAGTGAAAGAGGTAGATGAAAGGGTGGAGTTAGCTATCAGTTGTGACTATACTGTTGCTATTTGCAACACACAGATAGGTGGAGTAAGCCCATGAGGATTGCACAGTTCAGGCTGGTGGTTTATCTATATAAATAGGCCATCCCATAGCATTGAAACATGCAATAGAGGCAAGGCAATTAGTGGTGAGTTTTGAACCAGTAACATGTTCAAAACCAAGCTAGTTTGTGTGTAACTTCATGAGAAAGTACTGAGTACTTGTGAGGAGTATTGTACTGATTTAGTTACATGATTTATCCATTATAATATACACAATAGCTGCGGGGTTTTCAGCTATAAGCTTTCCCCATACATACTGTGTTAATGTGTATGATGATTTGATGTGTTATCGCTTGATTTTATTTTCCGCATGTTTGATGATCTGAGTGGAAGAGATTATGTGTTGCATATAAATTCGAATTGTATGTGATCAAGATAGTCTCGGTGGATAATTAATCATTATTCAGCAAATTTCTACATGGTATCGGAGCTATTGAAGTTCAGATTGATCATCACGGTGATTACAAACTTATTTCGGTAGACAGAGTCTGCATGCGGGCCAGGTAGCCTCCGGATTCATCTTTCTTCGGAAAGTGAAAGGTCTGGTAAATGCCCCTTGCAGTCAATATCTGTGCTAGAAATAATTTGTTCTCACAGATCTAGAGCGGCTGAGCTTTGAGGTGGAATTCGAAATTTTGCAGCAGTTTTGTTTTCTTGGTGCCAGTGTTGAAAATGTCTTTCAACGGTTTGCGACTCAAATATGCTCTTGAAGGCAGTTCGAATTATGTTGCATGGAAGGATTGCATGGAGGCAGTATTAGAAGATAATGGTCTGAAGGAGTTCGTAGATACGGATGTCCAAAAGCCCACTGATCCTGCTGAAGTCGAAGTATGGCAAAAGAAGATGGCGAAATGTCGAAGGATCTTGTTGGAGGGCGTCAAGGATCATATTGTATCCAGCCTGCATGGAAAGGCTACTCCATATTTAATGTGGAAAGCTTTGACGGATCTATTCCAGAGTAAGAGCGACCAAAGGAAGCTGGCGCTCAAAGATAAGCTCGGGAACATCAAGATGGAGAAGGGCGACAGTATCGCCAAATACCTCACGAAGTTCACTCAATGCAGAGATGAGCTGGGAAGTGTGGGGGTGACTGTCGAAGACGAGGACATGGTCAACCTGGCTCTCCTTGGTCTTCCGAAGGCTTGGCACTCATATCAAGATAGTGTCAATGGTCGGGAGAAGCTGCCGGGATGGGAGCGCTTTTGGGCGGATCTCATGCAGGAGGAGATAAGGAGGACTACTCGGGATGGATCTTCATCAAAGGGAGCTGATGAAGAAAATTGCGCTTTGGTTGCCAAAGCAAAGAAGGGGAAGGGTAAGAAAACTTCTCATTTCGGTGCAAAGGGCAAGAAGCAGGATATGGCGAAAGTGAAGTGTTTTCACTGCCATGATCATGGACATTATGCTACCAATTGTCCAAAGAAGAAGAAGAATAAGAAAGCGGGAAGATCTGCAGATGGAGAAGCTTTGGCTTCACAGTTCGAGCTTGAATTTTCACTGATCGCATGCTTGGTTTCAAGTGTGATGGGATCGGTGTGGTTCTTGGACAGTGGTGCGTCATTTCATATGACGGGAGATCGGGAGTTGTTCTCAGATCTGGAGGACAAAGATCTGGGTGTGCACATCGAGATGGGCGATGATGGTAGATACAGTGCGACTGGTATCGGTACCATATCCTTTTAGAGGGAGTCTGGTAAACCCTTCGTGTTGAAGGATGTCATGCATGTACCTGGATTGAAGAAGAACTTGATCTTTGTGGCGATGTTGGAAGATAAGGGGTATGATGTGGTCTTCAGCGAAGGAAAAGCCTTCCTGCGCAGTAAGACTACTGGAGAGACCCGGAAGATAGGGGTTCGAACCAAGAACCTTTATCAGTTGCAGGTAGATGGCTGTGCAGCTATGGCATGAAAGGCGGGAGAAGTGGTGAGCCGGGATGATGAGGGCGAACTGTGGCACAGGAGATTGGGCCACCTTCACCATGGAGCTTTGAAGATTCTGCAGCAGATTTCTACTGGGCTTCCTAAGGGCACTCTTGCGCAGTCAGATCAGTGCAAGGGGTGTGCTTTAGGGAAGTATGTGAAAGCCACCTTTCACGAGAAGGATAGTCGCGCCACGACGATCCTTGAGAGAGTTCACACAGACGTGTGTGGTCCTTTCTCAGTTGCTTCGACAGCAAAGCACAGGTAGTATGTGATCTTTGTTGATGATTTCTCTCGAAAGTGCTGGATCTTCTTCATGCCGAAGAAGAGCGATACATTCGCGAAGTTCTGTGAGTTTAAAGCACTGGTCGAGAAGGAGTGGGGGAAGAAGGTGATTGCTCTAAGGAGTGATAACGGTGGTGAATTCATCTCGGCTGAATTCAAGGAGTTCTGCAGCGCAGAAGGGATTCGGAGAGAGCTCATCGCACCCCATAACCCACAGCAGAACGGGGTGGCTGAGCGGAAGAACAGAACGATCGTGGGTGCTGCACGGGCGATGTTGCATGATCAGGGCCTGCCCCTTCACTTGTGGGCTGAGGCATGCAATACAGCAGTGTATGTGCAGAACCGTTGTCCTCACAAGGTTCTTGGCATGAGTACACCAGAGGAGGCTTATTCTGGCAAGAGGCCTGATATTTCCCATTTGTGGATTTTTGGTTCTCCTGTCTACATGCATGTGACGAAGGATGTGAGAAGGAAGCTGGATCCAACTACTGAGGTTGGAATATTTGTGGGGTACACTAATACACCTCACAACTATCGGGTGTATTTGTCAGATAGTCGAAAGACTGTTGTGCGACAAGATATAAAATTTCAGGAGGAGAAAGCCATGCAGTGTTCGCTTGAGAGGGAGCTACACTTGCATGCAGATGAGGAGCTGTTAGTTCCTAAGGAGGAGCTTCCGGATGTGGATCAGCCACAAGAGGAGGTTCAGGAAGTGGAAGAAACCACCCAGGCAGCGCCAACCATCAGAGGGCGCATGCGCACTACAGAAGCTGAGCGACTGGCTCGGGATGCAGAGAAGGTTGTAGGACCACCTACAGCACAGCACAGACAGAGGCAGTCACCGGATCGGTACACTGGATACATGGATCTTGTGAGTCAATGTGTTGTGACGGAGCCATCCTCTTTTGAGGAAGCTGTGGAGGAACCCGCATGGGTAGATGCCATGATCGAAGAATATGATTCGATCGTCAGAAACAGTGCATGGGAGATTGTCCCAAGACCGGAGGGGAAATCGGTGGTGGGTTCGCGATGGATCTACAAAGTGAAGCAGGCGGCTGACGGGAGTGTGGAGAAGTACAAGGCGAGATTTGTCGCCCGTGGCTTTTCACAGATCGAGGGGATTGACTATGAGGAGACTTTTGCACTTGTCGCAAGGTACTCTTCCATACGGACGATCCTTGCTCTCTCAGCGCAGATGGGGTGGCACATTCATCAGATGGATGTGAAGACTGCGTTCCTCAATGGAGTTATAGAGGAGGAGGTGTACATAGAGCAGCCTGAAGGTTTTGAGATCTTCAGCAGTGAGTCGCATGTGTGCCGACTCAAGAGAGCACTGTACGGGCCATGACACCTGCGTGCTTGGTACACTGGATAGAACGGCCTATTCCACGGACGTTCTCCAAGAGTGAGGCGGATCCAAACCTGTACCAGATTGTGGTGGAGGGGAAGCTGTTGATCATCGTACTATATGTAGATGATCTGATTTTGACTGGCGATGAGCGGTTGATACTTTCATGCAGGGAGGATCTTGCACGAGAGTTCGAGATGAAGGACTTGGGCATCCTTCATTATTTCCTGGGATTGGAGATTTGGCAGCGCAGCGGAGGACTGTTTGTTTCTCAGGGCAAGTATGCCCGGGAGATTCTGGAGAGGTTCAACATGCAAGGCTGCAAGCCTGTTGACACTCCTCTTCCTGATGGTTGGAGGAAGGAGGATGCTACTTCAGCGGAGGTAGTGGATGCCACTGTCTATCGACAGTTGGTGGGGTCGCTTATGTATCTGGTCAATACACGACTCGATATATGCTATGAAGTTAACCAGCTTTCGCAAGCTATGGTTAAGCCTACCAAGCTCTTTTGGAAGGCAGGCAAGCATGTATTGCGCTATATTAGAGGCACATCGGGATATGGCCTATGGTACAGACAGGAGGATGGAGCGAAGCTTTCTGGCTTCACTGATGCAGATTGGGCAGGGAGTCCAACGGACCGGAAGAGCACATCTGGAGGAGTTTTCAGCATTGGGTCGACAGCAGTTTTCTGGTACAGCAGGAAGCAGAGATCCGTGGCACTCAGTTCAGCAGAGGCCGAGTACATGGCAGCTAGCTTGGCTGCATGCGAGGCTATTTGGATGAGGAAGATCCTCGCAGGATTGTTCAGGTTGCATTTGGAGCCTACGGTGATCTACTGTGATAACCAGAGTTGCATTAAACTCTCGGCTAATCCAGTATTTCATGATAGGTCCAAACACATCGACATCAGGTACCATCATATCAGAGATTGTGTTCGGCGGAGAATCATGATGCTTTCATATGTTCCCACGGAGGATCAGGATGCCGACATCCTGACGAAGGCGCTCACCAGGAGCAAGTTCGAATTCCACAGAGGCAGGATAGGGGTTGCAGATAATCCATATCTTGCTGAGAGGGAGTGTTGAAAATGCGGCAAGATGATGGAGCTTAGTGAAATGAAGTCGCCTTCACTAAGTGGGCCCGCAGGCAAATTCTGGCGCAAAATCTATTTTTAGACTATGTCTATTTTTAGACATATGGAGCATGGTTCGGGGATTTCAGTTTGAGATTCTTGAAGTATGTGTCATGTTGGTAAAAATAGATGAGACTCTATTTTTGAGGTCAAAGAGGTCGAAGTCTATTTTTAGACTGCCTCTCCTTAAAACAGGGAAGTCAAATATTATTTACCCTTAATAATATTTAGACTATAAACAGCAGTTTACTCTCTTGGAGCACTTCGGTTCGAGCTACAGAAGTGGCTCATGCATCTGACAGAGGAATCACGTGGTTCCCAAGGGTTTGATGGCATCATGCATGGTTGACTTCAGTTGGACTTCAGTGGCAGAAGTTTGGAGGAGTTAATGAGACAGATAGTGGAGTTGTGTTCTTTTTATTTTAGTTGAACTAGTTGAGATTAGTTTAACTAGCTAATCAATTAGTTATGAGTGGAGTGAATTAAATATTATTTAATTCATTAATTAGTAACTCATTGTTCAACTCAAGAACACATCAGTTCACTACAGTGCATGATCAGTTCAGTGGAGACCAGTGAAAGAGGTAGATGAAAGGGTGGAGTTAGCTATCAGTTGTGACTATTTGCAACACACAGATAGGTGGAGTAATCCCATGAGGATTGCGCAGTTCAGGCTGGTGGTTTATCTATATAAAGAGGCCATCCCATAGCATTGAAACACACAATAGAGGCAAGGCAATTAGTGGTGAGTTTTGAACCAGTAACATGTTCAAAACCAAGCTAGTTTGTGTGTAACTTCATGAGATAGTACTGAGTACTTGTGAGGAGTATTTTACTGAGTTTGTTACATGATTTCTCCATTATAATATACACAATAGTACGGGGTTTTCAGCTATAAGCTTTCCCCATACATCTTGTGTTAATGTGTATGATGATTTGATGTGTTATTGCTTGATTTTATTTCCGCATGTGTGATGATCTGAGTTGAGTTGAGTGGAAGAGATTATGTGTTGTGTATGAAGTTCAAATAGTATGTGACCAGGATAGTCTCGGTGGATAATTATTTATTATTCAGCAAATTTCTACACGCGGCACCAAAATTAGGAAGACGAGATATACGCAACCATCCTAGTTTCAATCCAATCCTATAAATTTCAATTTTGAGAAAAATTTATGAACTCCTGATCACTCCTCCCATTGGGAAGCTTTTTGACCCCAAAAGACTTTATTACTTGTTCAGTAGATAAGGGTACAACTCCCTCACCTTTCCAACCTCCATCCACTTTGCCTTGCTTGGTTTAGTACCTTTGAGCCCAACTCAAAGGTAGTCAACACTTCCCCTCTTGGATACTCTTATCCTCTTGTCAAGAATTGTATCTTCCTTGAGCTCATCCAGAAATTCTGGTGAGAAATATTCAATAAAATGTAGTTGAACATCACTTCCTTGATCATCAATCAAAGGTGGCTCATACAAACGTGAGTTTTCAACATTAACAACTGAATACGTTTGCATATATGAAGGCAATTCAAGTTGAAATGCATTGTTACCAACTTGCTTTATGATATTGAATGGACCATAGCGAATGGGTTTGAGCTTTTTACCTTCCCCTTGCATCCTTTCTTTGCTAATGTGCAACCATACCTCATCTCCCTCTTGAAACTTGTGATCAACTCTATGTTTATGATGCCTCTCCTTGTATTTTCTTTGAATTTTCTCAAGCTGTTCTTGAACTTGTTGATGTATAATCTGAATTTTCTCAATGAACTTTCGAGCCTTGTCAATGTCACTATGGCCATCTATTGCAACATCCTTCTCAAAGATGAAGTCTAATGGTGATTTTGGCAAATACCCAAAGCATACTTTAAAAGGTGATGTATTTGTAGAAGAGTGCTTTGCCCAGTTGTAAGAGTGATGAATGTAACGCAGTTGCTCATCCCACAACTTAGGATGTTTGTTGCAATATCCTCTCAATAGATGCACAACGGTTTTGTTCACCGCCTCTATTTTTCCATCAGTTTGTGGATGAAAAGAAGTACTCTTTTTCAACTTTGTGTCCATCATACTCCAAAGATTGGACCAAAAATTCCCAATGAACTTGGAATCCCTGTCACTAACAATATAATTTGGCAATCCATAATGAACCCATACATGTTGAAAATAAAGTTCAGCAGTTTGTTCAACAGTAATGGTTTTCTTACGTGGCATAAGTATACACATTTTACTGAATATATCCACAACTACATAAAGATAATCATGTTGTTTTCTTGACATAGGTAGACCACCAACAAAGTCCATGGAGACACTCTCCCATGGCCTTGATGGTACCAGTGGTGGCGTGTACAACCCAAGTTTCCTATTATTAGGCTTGCTTGTTGCACACATAGAACAACCTCTTATAAAACACGACACACTGCGAGGCCAATAGAAATACCTCTATAGATGCGCCACTGTTTTGCTTACCCCAAAGTGTCCATAAATAAGATATGAATGAGCTTCTCTCATGAAACTTAGCCTCTCTCCTTGTGGTATACACAACTTTCCCAAATGAAACAACAAATTGTTATGCATGTGATACTCTTTTTCTTCATCTTGATTCCCTTCACTCAAACTAGGATACACATCTTGAAAATCAACATCATGTGCATATTGTTCTATGTAACTCTCATGAACAATAGAATCATTTTTGAGTAAAGTAGATGCACTAATGATTGGTCTTGAAATTATATCAACAACTTTATTGAAAATACCTTTCTTGTACCTTTTAACCAAGTGAAACTGTTGAAGAAATCCCATCCACCTGAAATGTCTTGATTTCTGCAATTTTGTTTGTGACTGCAAATACTGTAATGGTCGGTGATCGGTATGTACAATCGTCTCTTTACCCATCAAGTGGTGTTTCCACTTCTTGACGCTTTGTACCAACGCATACAGTTCTTTGTCATATGTAGGATAATTAGTTACAACACCATTTAATGTTTCAGAATGAAAAGTGATAATATTACCATGCTGCAAAAGAACTACGCCCATGGCATAATCACTAGTATCAGTTTGTATCTCGAATGGTTGTCTCAAATTCGGTAATTCAAGGACTAGAGCTGAAATGATCTTGTCTTTTAAAGCTTCGAAAGATTTATGTTTTTTGCCTCCCCATTGAAGCCTTTCTTCACACTTGTCACTGCATGCATAGGAGCTATGATGGCAGAAAAATTAGCAATAAACTTTCTCCAATACTGAGCTGCACCTAAGAAACTTCTTACCTCGGTTATTGTTCTAGGTGTGGGCCAATTCACAATGGCTTCCACTTTAGAAGGATCAATTCTCAACTCTCCTCCTCCTACAATGTGTTCCAAATAAACCAAAGAAGTATTTCCAAATTCACACTTTGACATCTTAGGAAAAAAATTCTCTTTCTTCAAAACATCAAGCACTCTATTCACATGCAAGACATGTTCTTCTCTTGTTTTGCTGAAAATCAATATGTCATCTAAGTACAAAATCACAAAGTCATCAGGGAATGGATGCAAAAAACTATCCATAACACGCATGAAAGTTTCCGGTGCATTACACACTCAAAGAGTCCTTGTTTGGTTTTGAATGCAGTTTTCCATGTCACTTTCTGCAATTCTTACTTGATGATATCCACTTCATAAATCTAACTTAGTGAAAAAAATTTCTTCTTTCAGCTGATCAAGAAAATCATCTATCCTTGAGAGTGGGTATCAATTCTTTACCATTATCTTGTTCAAAGCTTTGAGGTCTACAAACATGCACCAAGTCCCATTTTTGTTTGGAATCAAGACTATGGGTGAACCACATGGTGAAGTACTTGGCCTTATGATTCCTTTGTCCAACATCTCCTTGATTTGCTTCTTTATTTCAGAATTATCCATTATCGACATGCAATACATGCCGATGTTTTGAAGAGGACAATCTTGGTGCAACTGAATCTCATGTTGAATCTCCCTTTTTGGAGGCAATCTTGTTGGCTCCTGAAATATTTCATGATGTGCATCAACTGCATCATATAAATATGATTTCAACTTAGGATCACATCCCTCAAATGATTCATGATTAACATCATCTTTAGGCTTAATCATTAGAAGAAAAAAATTCTTACTTGAATTCACCAGCCTCTTTACCTGTCCAGCATTTACCATAGTAATGTTTGTCTTCTTGAGATGTGCTTTAACAATGTACTCCTTGCCATATTTGAATAAATGGTATTTGTTCTCATGGTGATGGAAGATCGCTTTCCTGTCATACAAGTAAGGACTCCCCAACACAATACCTATTATATCAAGCGGAACCACATCTAATTCAACTGTGTCAACAAAATGTGTAGTTATTGCAAACGACAATATACACTTCTTTGAAACCTGTAAATTTGCATCCTTACAAATCCAACCAAGTGGATATGGTTTTGATGTGGTATGGTCTCAAGGTTAAGTTTTTGACCAAGTCTTCAGAGATTAAGTTTGATTGTGACCCACTGTCAAACAATGTGTCAATCTTGGTATGTTTGGATATGACCCTCACATGAAACAGAGCATTTCTTTCTTCTTCATTTGGAGCATGTATGTGACAGTTTGATGTACTAGTACTGGTTTTAGTTTCAATTTCTTTCCCCTTGATGTTCTGCAATCCCATGGTTGTAATTGTAGGTTCATCACTTGAATCTTTCCTAAATCATTTTGAGTTGTAGCTACAGTTTGTTCTTTCCCTTTGTTGTTGTATTCTTGGGCCTCATTTCAGGATGTAATTTCCAATGATGATTTTCATCATGGCCTTCTTTTGAACAATTTTTACAAACCAATTTTTCTCCCTCTTTCTTAACAGTTGGATTTTTCTTGCTTTTACCTTTTGAGGTCTTCTCTTTTTTTTTACCCTTAAAAGGTTTCTTCCTACCCTCTTCAGAAATGTTCTTCCCTCTAGCTTCTAGATATGTGGCTTGAACACATACTTAATCTAGACTTGTGGGGTTAAATATGAGGACAATATGTTTTAGGTAGCTATGTAAGCCTCCTATTTACTTGAGCAAAGTATATTTGCAAATCTACCCCTAATAAGAGAGCTCTTCTCCTAAATTCTTGGGTGTATTCTTGCACATTTTGTCCCTTCAATTGCCTAAAATTTTGCCAGTTCATTATGGCTTTCTGCACATGAGCTAATGGATAAAACTGTTGTTTTATTGCAATAATGAAATCAGTCCATGATAGAATAATCTTACCATGCTTCTTGATATCCTCCTTTGTCTTGGCTTCCCACCAAACAAGTGTTGCACCTTCCATTCTCAATGAAGCTAATTGGATTTTGGCATCATCATCTTGAAGGTTCTAGATTCTCAAAGAGACATCCAATTGCCTAATCCAATTATCAAGCTTTTCTGCATTGACTTCACCATTAAACATTGGTAATTCAAACTTAACATCAAGTTTTAAAAAAGGACTCTTACCAGTGTTCTTTGACTTATGTGGCTGATGTACTGAAGATGAAGTAGAGGATGATGATGATGAGGGTGAGGATGGCGACTTTCCACTACCTCCATTTCCTCCATTTCCCTTCTTTGACTTATATTCATCATATTGACCTCCTGATGATCCTTTTCCTTCCTTGTGAAGTTTGGATCCTTCTCCTTCTAGTTTCTCATTCCTTTCTTGATAAAGGATTCTAACCATCTCAGTCATGTCAAGGAATGCTTTCTTGAACACTCTTTATTCCTCTTTGGGATCAAATTCTTCATGAATTTCTCCTTCCTCATGGGGCATGCTTATAGTAGCTTCTGCTTCCTTAGGAGGTGAACTAGGTGGTGGAGATTGTGGCAATCTTGCTCTCCTTTGATGTGGCTCACTTTGAGACCCTATTGCTTCCACCAATGTGCATTATCCTCTCTTGATCTTGAGCCTAGTAAGCATCTAAAACTTGCAAACAGTTAAACAAATATTTGCACTAAACAACACCAGAGAATAAACTCTAGCTCCAATACCAATCTGATCTGAAAGGAATGTATTATTTTTGCTGTGCTAAGTGTCTTTTCAGTTATAAAACATGTGCATACTTGTCTCCACGGTTTTCTTAAGGATTGAGAATTTTAACCATTAAAAATAGACGATTTTAGTGAATTAGAAGCATGAAATAAGAGAAAATAACATTGAAAAATAGTGTATAATAGAGAAATAAAACACCACATAAAATTTACACAACATGCATGATGAAGCAGTTCACCCCTCCTAGGCTACATCTGCTAGTCCAGCTCCCAATGGCATGTCCATCTTTCATTATGCTAAAAAATTTGCAAATACATGTAGTTATATGCCTCTAATGGTTGTTTTCTCTGCACCAATGGCTCCAAAATGCTCCAATTAGTCTAGATTGACTCTTCATTCACTCAAAATGGGCGAAAATTGAGCCTCCAAATCATTTTCCCAGTAACACCTAGAAAATATCCACTAATTGTGGAGAACTCCACTTAACAAAAGTTATTTTAGTGCAAATACACTAAATTTAAGGGCGTGCTATAAACTCTGCCAACGCTAACCACCGTAAAAATTGTTTGAACCGGAGTTAAAAGTGGATTTATGAAACTGTCGGTGGATAAGGCTTTAACCACGCAGAGAGATTGCATGTGATAAGGTGTAACATTTTCAGATATGCTGGCAGGTTGGTTGAAATTTTTTGCGACGTTTGTTTTAACATCCACCATGTGAATGCTCCATGGGACTGCCGGTGGTCCCAAACCCCAATGCCAAATGCATTACTCTTCAAATAAAACTTGTCCACTAGTATGGTTAAGAAACATCGTAGCGCGAGCGATTAAGTTGTGTGGATGCTCTACGGGAGGTCGTGGGGTCGAGCCTTGCGGACCTCCATAAAATTTTACTATACCACTAAGGGGACACGTGGTGGCCTCAGGACTGGCCACGTGTCACGTTTCCATTGGTTCATCAAATATAACGTACAACCCATCAACGAACCATATAGCGCCACTTGTCATCCACTGGTTGGCTTGGAGAATAGGAATATTCTTTGAAATATTCCTTTTTGCTGATAGTGCATCCTCCACGCTAACTGGGCATCCCAGTCAACCCTGTCACAAAATTTAGCTATTTGGGAATTTGATCAGAACACGATATCTCCCTCATACAACATCAGTTTTTCGAACCGTTCGCGGCGCCGGAATCAGGAAGACGAGATCTACGAAACCATCCTAGTTTCAACCCAATCATGTAACTTTCAATTTTTAGCAAAATTTATGAACTCCTGATCATCCCTCCACTCATGGAGCTTATCCCTTGGTCCAAGGAACTCAAACCCCTTCATGGGAGGAATCCATCCCTTTCTTTATGGAACTGAAACTACTTCAATCTCCCTATAATTGAGCTCAATTTTCAGGTTCAAGGGTATATTGTGAATAATAGAAACTAAACTATATAGTTTATAAGTTTAAGAGAGTTCATAGAGTGCATTCTTTCTGTACTAGTGAGTTGTTGTTGACACACTGAAGATCACACCTTTTTTCCCATAACTTCACGTTGGTCATTCTAGAGAGGAAAGCTTATCAGACTGAAGGAGAATGATCTCTTAGACCCCAGGAGGAATCTGTACAACATCAAGGCATCTGGTTGTAAGATTCCTCTTTCTAATTTATGATAATACATATGGATCTCTTTTTCTCATTTTCTTGTTTCTGTATTCATGGGAATAATGTCAATACTTAGATTCCTTGATCACTAAGTTGGATTAGTATTTTTTATTATTATATATTGCATATGCTTTGATTATTTGTCTTGTCTTTGATTGCAGGTTCTATTCATCATTGGAGAACTACTTTGGAGTAACAAGACAAAGGGCTAAATTAGATGTTTGGATTTGAAGGTAGGAGCATGTCCTCTCTACTTTACTATTATAATGATATTAAAATACAAATAATCTATAGAAAGAGGTATTCAAATGGATATTTGTTTCTAGTTATTCATTGGAGTACTAGGGAGATCACTCTTGTCTGCAAGAGGGATTAATCCTGGTAACAAACCAGGAGGTAAATCTACAAATTGGACGATGAATTTGATAGAGGGTGCTCATGAAGATATACATGGAGGTGAGGTCGTTGGGATTCATTTCCCATTGTCTCTTAGAATTTCTTATTTCCTAATTTACACTATTATACATTTTCACCCAATCCCTTAGGATTGGGTGTCAACATCCCCCCCCTTAATCTGAAGGGATGTTGGTGAGTCCAAGCATCGTTTTCAATTTTTGAAAATTTTCTCTTCCAAGCGCTTTAGTGAAGATGTCTGCAGTCTGCTCATTTGTGGAACAATGACGTAGATGGATAGTTTTTGCCTCAACATGATGTCGAATCAGATGGTATTTTTTATTGATGTGCTTCGTTCAATCATGGAACTTTGGGTTCTTTCACAACTTTATTGCAGACGTTTTGTCGATCATGAGTGGATTTGAATGCATTTGTTTCATCTGCAAATCTTATAGGATTTTCCTGAGCCACACAATTTCCTTTGTCGCTTCAGCTACTGCCACATATTCTGCCTCAATTGTGGAATATGTTGCAACTAATTGTTTGTGTGATCTCCAAGAGACAACTCATGATCCAAGACTCATCGTATAACTTAAATTAGATACCCCAGTTTCTTTTTCTCCATCAAAGTCTGAATCAGAGTATCTGATCAAGCTGAAGTCGCCCACCTGTGTGTATTTGAGTCCAAAGTCTTGAGTCCCCTTCAAGTACTTTAGAAATCCTTTTACAGTAGACCAATGTCCTTCACAAGTGTTTTTCATAAACCTGGAGAGGATTCCAAAAACAAACGAGATGTCTGGTCTAGTAGTAGTTAGGTAGATGAGACTTCCTACAAGTTGTCTATACTTCATTGTATCCTCAAATTCCTTCCCTTCAATGGATGTGAGCTTCACGTTTTGTTCCATTGGAGTGGTCAAAGAATTGCATTCATCTATGCCAAACTTGTTCAAAATATCTCCAATGTACTTCTTTTGAGAAAGGAATATAAATTTAGGATGTTGAGTTACTTCAATAGTAATATAGTAGTGAACATAGCCCAAATCATTCATTTCAAAACCTTCAATTCCCTCTTTATGGATGCAACATAACTCTAATTGTTCCTTGTCATCAAAAGATCATCTACATACACCACAAGATATACAATTGTTTCCCAACTTTCTTAACAAATAAAGTTGCATCATCAAGATCAAAATGTTTGAAGTTAAGTTTCATAAAATGCTTAGTTAATTTCGCATACTAGGCTCGTGGTGCTTGCTTGAGGCCATACAAGGATTTTATAAGCTTGCATACTTTGTGTTATTGGCCCTTCACAACAAATCCTTCTGGCTAGAACATAAAAAACTTCTCCTTTATATCTCCATTCAAAAAGGCGTTTTTAACATCCATCTAATGGACTTTCCAACCCTTCTGAGATGCTAAGGCAAAGAGTGTCTGGATGGTGGCCCATTTTTCTATCGGGGAAAAAGTTTCCTCATAATCGACCCCTTATTTCTATGCAAAACCTTTTGCCATATCCCTGGCTTTGTGCTTGTCAAGTGAGCCATCTGCTTTGTACTTATTATTGTAGACCCACTTGCAGCCAATTGGTTTGGTTCCCAATGGAGGATCAACCAGCGTCCAAGTTCCATTCTTTATCAAGGCATCATACTCCTTTTGCATCGCTTCATTCCATTCATCATGAGAAGTGACTTCTTTGAATGAATTTGGTTCAATATATGTAGACAAATTCAATTCACAATTATAAGCAATATCCATATCAATAGGTGAATCAAAATTATCTATGTCACCTCCATTTTTCCTGTGGAACTTCTTGTTCCTGTCTTTCCAACCTCATCGGGACGAACATTTCTAGTGTATTTTTCAACCATTTTGGGGGACCTTTCTGAGATGGCCCAGGCTGCTCATTTGACTGAGTTGGGATTGAATCAAGATTCAATCTCCCAATTCTGTCAATCACATCATTCA
This sequence comes from Pinus albicaulis, assembly GCA_034641835.2. Lineage (NCBI taxonomy): Eukaryota > Viridiplantae > Streptophyta > Pinopsida > Pinales > Pinaceae > Pinus > Pinus albicaulis. Next base: position 1,425,928,385 of record CM076572.1, read on the forward strand.
AGGTGTCATCCGTGGTTGGTTCTTCATGTGGGGGAGAGAGTGATTCGGAAGATGATTCCACATATTAATTCAGTATAGGAATCCCCCCTTCAAGATGTGGAATCTGATTATCAAATTCTTGAAATGACTTTCCATGTGTGAATCTATCCAAGTGATCAAATTTTCGCTCAACAACATTGTCAGTCTTGGAAGATTCAAGGAATATGACATCTCTAGATACTACAAAATTCTTATTGACTTCATCATAGATACGATATGCTTTGGAGGTATTGGAATACCCCAAGAAGATAAATTTTTGACTTCTCGCACCAAGTTTATTTCTTTGTACATTAGGTATCAAAGCATAACAGGTGGAACCAAAGACCTTAAAATTCTTTATCGAAGGAATGTGGCCATGCCACATTTCATGAGTTTTGTTTCTGATTGAATTAGAAGGACACCTATTCTTTATGTATACAACACATAGAACTGCATCAACCCAAAACATCAATTTTACATTCTTAAAGAACATCATGGAGCAGACCATATTTAAAATTGTCATGTTCATTCTTTCAGCCACACTGTTCTGTTGGGGATTATAGGGCACAAGTGTTTGATGTTTGATCCCATGTTGGCGAAGATAATTTTCAAATTCGTTTGAAGTGTATTCTTTTCCATTATTAATGCGCAAAGAGCCAATATGAGTTTGTGCATCATTTTCAATCCATGCATGAAAATTTTTGAATGTTTGAAAAGCATCATATTTTTTCTTCAATAAGTAAACCCAACACATTTTGGTGTAATCATCAATACATGCCATCATATATTTATTTCCATTTGCAGAAGAAATAGGCATGGGTTCACATAAATTTGAATGAATAAGCTCAAATTTTCTATGTGCTTTGGAATGTAAATCATGAAAGGACCGTTTGCTATGCTTTCCTAGAATACAAGCATCACATTGCTTAAGTTTCCTAGGAATTGTAGGCAATCCAGTAACACCATTTTTCTTCAACAATCGAAGGTTGTCATAGTTTAAGTGTCCAAATCTAGCATGCTATAAAATAATTGATGGGAATGTACCTTCATCATGATGAGAACTGAATGCAAAGTTTTGTGCATGAGCAGAGGTATCTTGCAGCTTTAAGAGTCTTCCTTCTTCTATTCCCTTCATGACAAGTGAGCGATCTTATGCTTTTCTGACCTCAACCTTGCCATAAAAAATGTGAATGGAGTGTCTTTGTTGGTGGATTTGGACCAAGGACGAAATGTTTCTCCTCAACTCAGGGAGGTATAGAACCTCATGTAGAAGATGATCTAGAAGACCAGGAAACTTAAGCCTAATTGTGCCAAGCCCTAATGGCTTGAGTTTAGATTTGTTAGCAAATTATACTGCTTCATCAACCTTGTCAGTAAATTCTTCAAAAAATATTTTCTAAAAGTCCTGTGACATGTTGCTCCTGAATCTAGCAACCAATGATTTCTCCAAGAAGTAAGTGAAGCATCAAACAAGTCTTCAGCTACTCCAATGTTACAATGTGCTACAACATAATGAGCAGATTTAGGTGCTTTACCCTTGTCTTTTTCATGAGTTTTACATTTTTCTTGCTTTATTTGTTGCTTAATTTTTTCCCAAGGCAACTTACATGTAGATGCATCATGCCAATATTTATTGCATCGTATGCAATGAAGATTAGGTTTTTCACTTTGATCTTGTCTGCCCCCCCTTCCTATAAAATTTCTTCTTCCTCTTCCTCTTCGGTCACCTCTTCCTTTGGAAGAATCTTGAGCATGATTCTTCTCTCTATGTGAGAAACATACAACTTCTTTAAAAGACAGAGGGTTTGTCTTCCTTCCAAAATCCTTCTCTCTTTCTGCAAAATTTTTCTCAAGGGAATCAAAGGTGATATTCATGAGGTTTCCACTTGCTTGCAATGACTCAAGGTAATGTGATTAAGTGGGATACAACGACTTAACATAAGCTATGAGAGGTATGTCAACTTCTACACCAGTATTTTTAATTTCATGCATGATAGATCTTACTTATGATCCTAATGCAAGAGGATCATCATTTTTCAATTCAAGGTGGGACATCTTAATCATTAATTGAACAATTTCAAGTTCTGAATGTGAGTCATAGAGTTATTTTAATTTTCTCAAGGCTTCATAGGCATTTAAAAATGGTGTAATATGGCGACTCACCTCTTCATTTACAAAATTTGCAATCAAGGCATAGGCCTTGCAATTCTTGTTTACCCAAATGGAAATCTCCTTGTCTGAGGTGGGCTTTGCCGGTGGATTGTCTCCTTCTCCCTCACAAATTCCTCTACTGAACTCATTAAAAATGAGAGTGTGTTTGATTTTCCGAGACCACTCAGGATAGTTCTCCTTGCCATAGAGAACAACTCCCACAATAGACATGAGAGAATGCATTGTGACTTTTGAAAAAAAATCTGCTAGAAAAAAACTCAATTCTGGAGTGAAAATTGCACTCTGCTGTAAAAATTAAATTCTGGTAAAAATGTGTATTATGCTTTTAAAAATACCAGTTTTGGATTTATTTTTTTTGTGGAAATTTTTTTTTTTTTTTTCTTTTTTTTTTTTAATGTGTGCAGGGGAGGTCAGACTTGGGGAAGGTCAGACTTGGGGGAGGTCGACTTGGGGAGGTTCAAACCTAGGGGAGGTCAACTTGGGGGAGGTGGGTTAGGGGGAGGTGATGGAGGGGAGGGGAGTCCGCGGGGAGATGAGTCCGTGAGGCAGCGGAGGGCTGCGGGGGAGCAGGAGGTGGAGGGGGATGGGAGAGCGGGCATGGGAGGCAATAAATATTTATAGGGGAGTGTGAGGTGGAGGGAGATGGGATAGTGGGGAACGAGATGGTGGAGGTGAGCGGGGGGAGTGTGGAGCGGGATGGGAGTGTGGGGAGGGAAGGCAAAAAAGAGCTGTAGGGGAGAGGGAGGTGAAGGGAGACGAGAGAGCGGGGAACGGGGGGCAGAGGTGAGCGGGGGGAGCATGGAGGGGGATGGGTGAGCGGAGAGGGGAGGTAGTGAAGAGCTACAGGGGAGCAAGAGGTGGAGGGATATAGGAAAGAGGGGAACGAGAGGTCGGAGGTGAGCGGGCGGAGCGTGGAGGGTTACAGGTGAAGGCATAGGGAAGGGGATGCAATCGCGGGTGGAAGGGAGTGAGCAGTAGGAACGAATGTGGCTATGGATGTGGATATGACTGTGACTGCGGTTGTGTCTGTGGTTGTGGCTGTAACTATGGCTGTAGAGGAGCTCAAGAAGAAGGCATCTGGAGCAGCGAGACAAGATTGAACTGTGGCCCAAAAAATGAATGCAAAATAGTGAGTTGTGAGCCAAGAAAACAAAAAAATGAATGCAAATATTTTCAAACAGAATTTGCAAGAATATGGTAGTTTGAAAAAATGTAGAAAAAATATAGGAGGGAATTACACCAAGGGTAGGAATGCCAAAAAAAGGGTTGGCTCTGATACCATGTCAGAACAGGAGGTATCTCCACAGATTGGACGATAAATTTGATAGAGGTGGCTCATGAATATATACATGGAGGTGAGACCATTGGGATTCATTTCCCAATGTCTCTTAGACTTCCTTATTTCCTAATTTACACTATTATACAATTTCACTCAATCCCTTAGGATTAGGTGTCAACACTTTCAAGCAAGACTTATGCAATTTAAAAAATATATATACACACCTTTTTCTTGATTTTGAGGAGCTCGATATTGAAGCTGATGTTTCTTTGTAATTTTGGATCCCCAAGATTTTATCCTCAGTTATTTAGTAGCCCTCTAAATATTCTTTCCAATGCCACAGGTCTGACCTGATTTGGATTCTTCAAGAAAACGTTATGCCCAATCTCCCACAATGACCTAATTATGGATTGGTTCAATAGAGTGAACTTGTACGGTGTGCCACGTGTCACTATTTCCTCATTCGGCTCTGAAATAGATATACAAGAAACTACAGTCTGTGCAATTTCGGCCAATTTTTATAGAATTCCAATTTGATGCTCAGAGAGTGAGTTATGGCGATCTTCCCAAGGTCACCTCTTTGAGATGAAATCGGGGAGCTTGCAAAAACCCTAACTTCCACATATCATATCTCTGAAAATATTACGAACCAAGATCTGAAATTTTTACACAAAGTACCTCAGGATTTCTTCGCAAATGGGTTTTTTTCTTAGCTTCCGAACCTTTGTAGAAAAAAGTTATAGTGAAAATTCTACAATGACCTGTTTGCAGCAGCAAAACCCTAGAATCCAAAGCTCTGATACCAAATGTTATGAAACCAGCTCACAAAATATAAGAAAAGATATATCAACGACTTAGAAATCAGCCTCTTTGAGGGGGAAACCTCCTTTACATTACATAAATGAACAATTCTTGGATGATTCAAATGATGAAACCTCCTTTCTATATATAGGAGTCCATGGTGTCACAATATAATCCTAGCCAACCTAACAATAATAATGTAAGGGCACAACAATAACAATAATGGGCTTTTATGGGGCACAATAATAACAATATGGGGACTACAAGGGTACAACAATAACAATAAGGGTCTATACTAACAATAATAAGGGACTAAACTAGTAATATATGGACCTAACATTTGTAATGTAACTAAAAGAATGATAATGTTGTAGAAAAAACATGGTTGTATTTCCAAACTGATTGATGTAAATATTAATATTGATTGATCATGAAAATGCAAAAGATAAGGATGAGGACATTGTTGAAAGATGAAACAAGAAATTCTCAATTTGGTTTTGCCTTGATTAAATTGATAAAATTCGAATTTCCACATCAGCAGACAACTTGGATGAAGTTAACTTGTGTGACATGGCCCGTGACACCCAGTTTACTCAGTAAATTCGAGTTGGAGGATTTATAATCCAGTTAAACATGTTTGATTTCTAATTTGTAGTAATCAAGTTCAATTATATAAGGTTGTTTTCAGTTAAACTATTTCCAACTGTTGGAGGAACTAGTGTAGGGTCAAGTTGTGCAGTGGGACGTCAGTCAAACTTAGTGATCATCCAGTTAACTGATCAATCGACCCAAAATATCTAGTGCATGCAAATAATTTGAGTTCCGCAGGTTTGGTGGAGATTCCAAGGCAATGTAACATCATTTGTATACTAGTCTTGAGTGTACAAGTGTTGCATGCAATCAGATGATCAACCTAAGGAATTGCACAATCTATTTTGGAGAAATTCCTAAATAATAGGGGCCTAATTTCTCAAGGAACAATGCATGGAAATAGGAGCTCAAGCAAAGGAAAAAATTGAATAAGTCTAGGTTGGAGCCTTTCAGTGAGCAGAGAGATAGGTTATGCACTTGCTAGTTGTGCTCAGATAGATAGGTTATGCACTTGAAAGTTGTGCTCAGATGAGAAAAAAAATCGTAATACATCTCTATTCATTTGATTAATGCAAGCAAACATTGGGGTTTTTAGCAGATTTTTTTCCCCAAAGGAAAATACTAGTTGCATGTGTGTGATTTCTTATTGCATGTCTGACATTTTTGTTCTAGATTGTGAATTACTTACGTAGAGCAGTAGATTAGGTTTGTGTCTTGTGATTTTGAATAAAACTTCATGAGTAGTTGCAAATATAAAACAAAGTTTCTACATGGTATCAGATTCGGATTCACATTAGAGAAAAAATCCTAAGTTTTTTCTCAGGAGGCTCGAATTTGAAGATTATTGTTGCAGGTTTTCTTCAGAACTGAGAATATGGATTTCAATGGACTAAGGCTAGAGTATGCCTTCAAAGGAACCTCTAATTTTGTTTCATGGAAGGATCACAAGGAGGTGGTATTGGATGACAATGGATTACTAGAATACATCAAGACAAATATTGCACAACCACCCGAATTTTTTATTTATTATTATTATTATTATTTACCCCTTCCCCTTAATTTTGTTCCCTTTATTATTATTATTTTTATAATTTAATTAATTTACTAAATTATTATATTCTTTTGTGACCCTTCTAAATAATAATAACTTTAAATTCTCTAACTAATTAACTAAATAACAACTAGTCCCTTCCCCTTATGTTAATATTATTTCCTTTATTGTTATTATTAATTTTATGATTTAATAAATTTACTAAATTATTATATTATTTTTTGACCCTTCTAAATAATATATTTTAAAATAATTAAATCTTTTTAATTATTATCTAACTAATTAACTAAAAAAACAACTAGTTTTTAACGGCTAATTTTAACAGCTATCATTGGGCAATGATGCATCCTTACTATTTATTCAATGAGATCGATTTCATTCTTCACCTTATCCTGAGGATGAACCACATTAGATGGTTCAAAACGTCGACCAAATCATAATGATGTGATTAATCCGAAAGATATTTATCTACATTATGGATCACAAAAGTCTTAGATCTAACATTTTATTTGCAGAACTAGAGGCCTCATCAGATTATGGCCATGATTACACCGAAGGAGGCTTTCTTGGGGAGAAATCCTAATGTGTTGCACTTTAGGATTTTTGGAGCCTCTATCTATTACCATGTCTCTAAAGAATCAAGGAAGAATTTAGAGTCGATAATATAATTGGGGGTAATTGTGGGTTACATAGAAAATTCCCACAACTACCATGTGTGATTTCCATCCCTCATAATGAAATTTGTGCGAAATGATGTAAACTTTGATGAGGAGAAAGCAATGCGGTGCTCTCTTGAGAGGGAGCTTCAGATCCCACTAGAGGAGGAGCTTTTAGCTCCAAAGGAGGAATCTCAAGAATTTGTGGAGTAGCCATAAATTGAGGAGCAGAGAGCGGAGACAACCACTCAAGCTAAACAATCTAGAGAAGGTAGGAAAATAACGAAAGAAGTTGAGATACTTTTGCAGGATGCGAGGGATAATGTGGGTGCTCCTTCAAATCAGTGCAGGTAGATAAGGTCACCAGATCATTACACTGAAAACATGGATCTAATGATTAAGCTTGTAGAGACTGAGACATCCTCTTTCAAGGAAGCAGTAGATAAAAATATATGGGTTGATGCAATGGTGAAGGAATACGAATCCATTGTAAAGAACAATGTTTGGGAGGTGATCCCAAGACCATAAGATTTAGAGATGGATGTTCAAGGTAAATTAGGCAGTAGATGAAAGCATAGAGAAGTATAAGGCCAAATTTGTGGCCAAGGGGTACTCTTAGGTTGAAGGGATTGACTATGAGGAGACCTTTGCTCTTGTAGCAAGGTACTCATCCATTAAATAAATTCTTTCTCTAGCTACGTAGATGGGGTGGAATATCCACCATAAGGATGTAAAAACAACATTTTGGAGGTGTACATCGAGTAACCAGAAGTATTCAAGACCTTTGATCGAGAAAATCATGTGTGCAGAGTCAAGCAAGCATTGTATGGTCTCAAGAAATCACCTCGTGCTTAGTACACCATGATCAATAACTATCTCACCGGTTTGGGTTTGGTGAAGCGGATGCAAACCTCTATCATATTTTGGTAGAAGGTAAATTGTTGATTATTGTATTATATGTTGACGATTTGATTTTAACTGGTGATGAAAAATTGATCAGATCTTGAAAGGAGGACCTTGCAAGAGAATTTGAAATGAAGGACATGGGTCTCATGCACTACTTCCTCGGATGGAAGTTTGGAAAGGCAATGGGGAATTATTTGTGTCTCAAGGCAAGTATGCAAATGAGATACTGCAAAGATTCCACATGGAGAGTTGCAAACCCATGGAGACACCTCTAGTGACCAACTGGAGGAAGAAGGATGATACTTCAGGTGAGGAAGTGGATGCTACTATTTATCGGTTGTTAGTGGGTTCACTAATGTACCCTGTGAACACACAAACATATATGTTCAATGCATTCAACCAACTAAGCCAAGCTATGGTTAGGTCAACCAAATTATTTTGAAGGGCAACTAAGCATGTTCTACGATACCTCAGAGGCACTACCCAGTTTGGAATATGGTACAGACAGATAGAGGGAGTGAAGATGTGTGGCTTCATAGATGCAGATTGGACAGGGAGTCCATTAGACTAAAATAGTACATCAGGTGGAGTTTTCACTATTGGGTCTGCAACAGTTTCCTGGTACAACATGAAGCAAATATCTATGGTGCTCAACTCATCAGAAGCAGAATACATGGCTACAGATCAAGCAACATGTGAGGAGATCTGGATGAGAAAAATACTTGTTGGATTATTTGGTCAGATGATGGATCCAACTGTGATCTAATGTGATAATCATAGTTGCATCAAGCTCTCTAAAAATATTTTTTTTCATGATCGATCCAAGCATATATATATATTCGATATCACCATTTGTGGGAATGTGTGCAGAGGTACATAATGATGTTGCAGTACATTCCGACAGAGGAACAATATGTTGATATTTTGACAAAGGCCTTATCAACAGGGAATTTCTAATTCCATAAGTGCAGGATAGGGGTGGGTGATAATACCTTTCTTGCTGAGAGGGAGTGTTGAAAAATGTGGCAAGAAATTCTCAATTTGATTTTACCTTGACTAAATTGAGAAATTTTGAAATTCCACATCAACAAACAACTTGGATGATGTTAACCTATGTGACATGGCTTGTGTCACCCAGTTTACTCACTAAATTCAAGTTGGAGGAGTTATAATTTAGTTAAGCATGTGTTTTGCTAATTTGTAGCAATAAAGGCCAATTATATAAGGTTGTTTTCAGTTAAACTAGTTCCAACTGTTGGAGGAATTAGTGGAGGGTCAAGTTGTGTATTGGGAATTCATTCAAACTTAGTGATCATCCAGTTAACTGATAAATCAACCCAAAATAGCTAGTGCATGTAGATAATCCGAGTTCCCAGGGCTGGTGGATATTCCAAGGTAGTGTAACATCAATTGTAAACAAGTCTTGAGTGTACAGGTGTTAGACGTAGTCAGATGATCGGCCTAAGGAATTGCGCAATCCATTTTTGAGAAATTACTAAATAATAGGGGCTTAATTTCTCGAGGAGCAGTGCAAGGAAATATGAGATTAATCAAAGGTATAAATTGACTAAGTATGGGTTAGAGCCTTTCTGTGAGTAGAGAGATATGTTATGCACTTGCAGGTTGTGCTCAATTGAGAAAAGAAATTGTAATACATATATATTCATTTGATTAATTCAAGCAATCATTGGGGGTTTTAGCAGTTGCTTTCCCAAAAGGAAAATATTTGTTACATGTGTGTGATTTCTTATTGCATGTCTAAAAAAATTGTTCTAGATTTTGATTTACTTTATGCCGAGAAGTAGAGTAGGTCTATGTCTTGTGATTATGATTAAAACTTCATGAGAATTTTCAAATATACAACATAATTTTTACGTACATCCCTATATGGATCTCTATGTTATGGAATGATAGCTTTCTTAGAAAGCCTATGAGGGAGAATGGGAAGTCTTCCAATATTCCCTAAAATTAAAGGTTTGACCCTTGATGTGTAAGTTAAGCTACCGATTACTTAAGCAATTATGGACGAATGGAGAAGGAGGTTCTAGAGCCACATAATCCCGAGCTACATACCTCATAGAAAAGTCTTGGATTGACTCTACACCCAAGAAGGAACCAAAAACCCCTAGCATGAAGCAAAAATTATCATGTGGAGGATGGAAGGGGAGAGAGTTTTTGTATGTTTTATAAGATGAGAAAGTATTGTAGCAATTGTGGAGACAAAAAGGCACACAAACACTATGGACTACTGAGAACCTTGAAAACTTGCAACTTGTGTATGGAATATGGACTATATATAGTCCTGCTTCGACTAGAGACAACAAGGGGAACCATTGGGAGAACCCCTCTGCCTGAGTTAGGTGGAGAGAGGAAATCTATTATAGGATTGTGTTGTACACAAGAAGCACTAGAGAGGGAAGATAATCAAGGGACAAAAGGAGTGGGGAAGGGATCTCCCTTTGTGTTGTGCATGCCTTAGTGGTTATACTTGCCATAAATTGACCCCTAACTCAAAAATTAAGAGGTGACACCCCTATTTCCTAGCCTTGAAGGAGAATAGTCTTCATATTTATCCCCTAAATTTGACCTTTGGTGTAACACCTTGAGTGAAGCAACCTTCGTACATTCGATCCATCTCAGGGGAGGTCAATTATAAGAGAATTTTATTGTAGTTGAGCTTATGATTGGGTGGAGAGTGACATTGCCATCCTTAGTTTCCATAAGTGTATTATCTCTTTTGTATAAGGAATATAAAATTTGTTCAATGCTTTGATTTAAATTGCTATAATTAATATGCTTCAACTAGAGATAATGGGGGGAACCATTGGGAGAACCTCTCTGCCTGGTGATCTGTATATGAAAGCTAGAGGATTTATGCCAAATTTTACAAGTGAAAATATTAAGGTTTTTAACCTCTCATGTAAATTTCTTTAACACATAAACATACATTTAAAATGTAGAAATGTTCATGCCATGATACTTTAAAAACTCAGTTTCTGCAGAAATAAGAAGAAATCAATACCATAACAATAAACACAAAACAACAAGTGATGAAGGAGTTCACCCCTCTTGGGCTACATCTCATGGTCCAGCTTCCAATGGTTGGACCTCTTTCATTATTCTTAAAAAATTGTGTTTACATCAAGTTATAGTGCTCATATGGCTTAAAACATGTCTCCAATGGCTCCATAACAGTTAAAAACCCCGAGATAGGCTCTTTATGCTCCAAAAAAGGTCAAAAACTCAATGAGTTATACTCCAATAAAAAATTCTACTAATTGTCCTACAATTCGCACTTTCCTGCAAATCGTTCTACAAATTCTGAATATTTTAGCCACATGGGGCGACAAATTTTCCCCACACCAGCGAGATTCCCGCCGCATCGGGTGCAAATTGACGCCTCTTTAAATTCCCTATGTCACTAATAGAAAATGGTGAAATTAATGACTAGGTGACTAAAAAGAATTATTTCAAGTTAATTACTACTAAATTTGAGCAATTTTAAGTGACCTAACTAAAAATGACTAATTTAGTCTAGAGATAAAATATACACTAGATAATAAGTGACTGATCCGAAAGGATCTTCGATTTGAAGTTGGTGACAAAGTGCTTAAGTGGGTGAAATTATGCTCATGCATTTAATTATGCATTTTATGAGCCTTTATTAAACCCATGCATTATTATTCACTTTTGATATAAATGATTAATATTTGTGAGATAAAATTTGTCTCACATATTATTCATTTAATGTAATTAGGGAAATTGGTTTTTAGGTGAGAAACCACCTCACACCAATTATCTATTTTTCTCAATTGTAGGTTGAGTTAATCAAGGGCATAGTTGAAGACTCTTTAGGTGGTTTTGAGACTTTTTCCAATTATAAAGCCTGAGATAGTTGGAGATCCTACTTTCATGGATCTTGTTTTTCCTTCCTTGTAATTAGGCCCTAAAATTGTGGGTCTTGTAATTAATGCTCTTTGTTGGAGAGTGGGTGAGGGAAAACTATATATATTCCTTATGTGAGCCATGAGAAGGGGGGAAAGAAAGAGGAGAATGATTAGCTATTGAGAGCCATAGTGCTTAGCTAATGATCGAACATAGAGCTTGAATGTAAGAAATCTTGGAGAGCTTACTTTGAATAAGGAATATAGAATATCTTCATTCCAATTGATGCAGATCCAGAGATGTGGCCCCAAAGAGATGGAGGGGTGAACTCTGTTACCAATTGGTTGTCTCTCTCTTACTTACGTGCATGTGCTTCTTGATATGGTAAGTTCATTTATTTATGTTTATGTGTTTATTCACTATAATCGATGGACTAACATGCTCATTTAAACCTGTATAAGCCATAGTCAATTAAAATATATTCACACTGTAAGCGATGGTTAGAGTAGTACTCGACCCGTGATTGGATCAAGTTTGGTATCAGAGAAGGTGATTGATTTGCAGGGTGGGCAGAGGAGTGAAGCATGCTGAAAGAATGCAAGAGTTGCAAGAGATAAATGACAACATACAAGTCGACAATGCATAATTGCGAAGGCTATTGCAGGTAGCTGAAAAGGATAAGCAAGAGCTTCAAGAGATGCTACAAGCCAAAGAGGAGTTATTGTCTAAGTTGTAGAAGGTTGAGACGACGAAGGCTGCATCTCAAACCGAGGTATATAATGTTACTTAATGTTCTGTTCTCTCTCAATATGAAACTACTATTGGTATGAAGATCCTCACAAAGATGGGGTATAGAGGAGGTGGACTTGGCATAAATTGCCAAGGAGTCACCCAACCATTGGAGGTTGTACCAAGACAACCATTTGCAGGCTTGGGTTATGGATAGGAAGAGAAAGAAGAATGCTTGAAGGTAGCTGAAGCAAAATCTGTCTCTTCATCACCCGATTCCAAGAAGGGATTCAAGCCACCTAGTCCCCATCAGTTCAAGGACAAGTCAGGAAGGTATAACAGTAATTAAAATTCTTCTTTTACATATAAGAGAAATGATTTCTTCCATAGATCTTCTAGCCGTGATATAGTTAAGCATCACACAAAGAAAGTGTGGGTTAAGAAGACATATGTGTCCACGAGAAGTGATACCAAGAAGAATGAGAACCTTCGGAATCCTCCTATCATGAAGACACAGTTGAACATGAAACGATATAATTTTTGCAATTTCTGCAAAATTAGTGCCCATTGGGAGAAGAAGTGCCAGAAATTGAACCCTGAAATTCGCCACAAGTGAAGAAGACATATGGTGAAAGAGCTCATGAATATGGAGGCTCTAACCACCATTCGAAAAGCACGATTACGAGAAGAAAGTGCTTGGTGTTGGTTTGGTAAGTAGGTCATAAGGTTTCTGCAATGTCTATTTTTACTCATTTCCAAAATTTTCAGTGCTGAATACACTTTTTTTTACCGAAGGATCAAATCTAACACACCACACATCTCGTAGCTTCGCTTTCTGTACAAGGTAAGTCACGGGGAAGCCTGCCCCTACTTCCCCTGCATTGGAAACTGTACTTGAGGGGAATTTATCATAAATTTGAGTTTCATCTCTACCCATGTTATCTAGAGTTAGCTACAATTTCCAATTCCCCACCTTTGGTTTTGTGAAAATATCGAGTTTAAATTGAGACATCCTTTGTGAAAAGTGCATTTTTTCAATTCCTTTGATTGCCTAAGTCATGGATCGGATAAAACAGTGTAGTTTTGTACTGTATACGTTATTAATCATCGCCATTGCAGAATATACAATGAAGCCATTGGAGATTAATCATAAATATATTTCTCAGGTGGAGAAAACCACTAATGACTGCCAAAGAAGGATATCCGTGTTCAAGCTTTTGGATTTGCATTAAAATGTATTTTTGAAAACGGGTCCCAGATGTGTAAATCTAAGAATAGCTAGAGAAAGTTCGAGATAATTATCTGTATTGTTCACGAGGCCTTGTTGCAGCCTTCTGCTACTGATAGAGATGTGTCGAATCAGTTGCTTCCATATGCAATGATTCTGGTTGTCTGTGTATGCTGGGAATGATAAAAGACTAGTTAATCCATTGCATAGGGGGTGCTTCCAATGCATCGTCTGAATCTTGGTGCATAAGATTCATCTGAATCTCTCCACAAATCTATCTCCCAGAAAAGAGAGCCGCCATCTTGTAGCAATGAAGGCCTGATAATTTTGCTAGATTTGGATGAGCTTTGCTAGTATTCAATGTGCAGAGCCATACGTTTTTGCAATTGATGCATTGAAGAGAGATTCTACTTATTGACGGTACGATCGAGCTATGAAAAACTGCCCATGTGGGCATGGAAGCATCAATTATTGCAACGATTTGCAGTAATTTAGGGTCAAATGATCAGATCCACTTGATCGGTCGCTGCCTGCCAATATATTCAGATTCCTAAGATGTGGGGATTTGAATTGTGGCAACCTAATAGATCTTTGTTGCAGAAGTTGTAGAAGGAATATAAGAAGAGGTCGTGAAATAAACCTTCGATCAGATCGAGGTGGATTTGATAATGCCTGCAAAGACACATGGAAACAAGGTGATTGTTGCTTTTGGTCATAGAGGGTGTACTGCTCTTTGGTAGTGAATATGGGCGACAAGATTGCAAATTTGTGGAGATCTGTTGTAGATCACTCGTCATTCATGGCAACTAAGAAGGCCCTGAAGAGAGGATTGGGTGAGACCAATTTCCATGAAATTTCTTCTGAAATTCATATGCTGAATGTGAATGATGAAATTTTCAGGAAACGATGGGAAATTCTAGTGGAGCGAGAAATTATAGCAGGTGAAGATTATGTGGCAGATTTGGTGGCACCATTCCATGATTTTATCACAAGAATGTCGATTTTGTGGCACCTGTTGTAGCTCCTAGAGACAACCTTGAGTTGCAAAAGACCAGTGCCTAAGACATATTAAAATCAGAGGTTAAATTTGTACAATTGTATAAATTCCTCTGACATAATATGGGTCAAGAGAATAATGGCTTTGGTGGTTCAAGAATGGAGAAGACAATTTGAGCTTGATTCATGTGAATTCCCTATACTATGAGAGGGCTCAGGAGGCTATGGAGATTGATGGCTTTTAGCTGGGCCAAGTATAAAACAATGAGTAGAAGCTTTAAAAATATGCAGAGGCGTTGAGAAAGAACAGAGAAGGAACCTACAAGAGACAGGCTTAAGAGGATTAAGAATCTGTCCCCCCGTGAACTCATAGGAAGCGGATGTGAATGAGATATGGTCAACAATAGAGTTTCGTGGAGTGGGAATTAAGGGAGTGAAACAAGCTTAATACATGAGCATTAACACCTGAGCGTTATATAGACAAAAAATTATAAATATAATTGCAGACTACCAACAACTACATTACACGAGCGACAAAAGCAGCATAGCATGAAAGATAATTACACATAAAAATGAGATTACTGGTAACAGAAGGAAACATATACATACTACTCATGGAGCGAAGCTGAAGGTAGGATGGCAGAAGTGGAAGTTGATTTAGCAGGACTCATTAACACTGAAATGGGAAAAAAAGGGCCACAGGAGGGCTATTGATGACATGGCAGGGATGGGTCTCACAACTATTGCAATTGATTTATGATGACGTGGCAATGATGTGGCAAGATGACATGAACCTGACCCGCATATCGCACATGGAAAGTTTTACAAGATAAATGCAAAGGGTTCATGTTAAAACCATTGAAGTGCGATGTGCGATGCGGTGGGGCCCGATCGCAAATCGTAAATTGCAAGTTTTAAAGGATAACCGCAGACATAAATTTTAAATGCACCAAAGTGTGATATGCGATGTGGTGGGGCCCGATCGCAAATCGCAAATCGCAAGTTTTAAAGGATATCTGTGGGAGGTAAGTTTTAAAATCACCGAATTGCGAATTGCGAGGAGGAGTGACGTGGTAGGACGGAGGTGGGACCGCCCGCGCATCGCAAATTGCAAGATTTATGCATGAATAATGAAGCGTAAGTGATAAAAAGTGTGATGTTTGAAGTGTGATGGCGAGGAAGGTTAGCACATACGTAGGTGGGGCCGCCTGCATATCACAAATCACACGATTTATGTGTTAGCATCGAAGGGTAAATGGTAAGATTTGCGAAGTGCAATATGCAGGAAATTAAACGTCGGGAAGTGAAAAAAGGTGAAAAGGTAAGGGAAAGGCGGAAACAAAGGTTTACATGTGATTTGGTAATGCGTTAAGGTTGGATAGGTCCCACCAAATCGCATCGGTAGAAATATAAGTTTAGGCTAAGTCTTAAGAGGTAAAGGTTAAAACTTGCGGGGAGCGATGTGTGATGAGCGGGGGGATGAGTGACGTGGCAGATGGATGACAGGTTGCTTACGCCACTACGAGGGTGCTCTGCGGTACGATGTACCCATCGGGGGTCTGCCCCCGTAGTTATCGTGACCCTTAGATTTGTGTTCAGTGGAATTCTAGAGGAGTCACCTGCGGAGGCACCAACACTGATAACCTGTGGGTTGTTTGTGCCCGCAGGTTTCCGCTGATCTGAGATCATTGGTCATTTGTTTAAACCCCGCCCGACAATCAGCACATGAGTTATTCCATGGTGGGCGATGAATGATGTGTTGTGGTAGAAGTGGGGGGTCGACCAGCCCCTGCTTGAAGCATTGGGCCTTCATCTTACCCGCTCCAACTCTTCATTTTCTTAACTTTGATATTCCTTATCCCTTAAAAATAATCACAAGCCAACATTGGCTCCATTGGGGATGACACACTCTTTCGAGTGTGTCGAGAACTTGCAGACCACCTGCTTGTGTTCTTCTTGATGTGCCTGGGATCATCGTTAGAACCAATTTCAAGTAGCTTTAACCAAAAAAACAAAACATGAATTGATGCATAAAAATAGAATGACATATATAGACTATGAGGATATGTAAAATGGGCCATCATAGCCTACTATCAGTGCTGGAAGTAAGGCTTGAGAAAATTTCCATTGACAGGAATCTTGAGTGTATCTCCTTCCAAATTCTCTAGCTCAAAAGATTGTTTCCGTTGACCTCTCCCACCCTAAATGGACCAAACCAGAGGGGGTCGAATTTCCCATGCTTCCCTTTGTCTGCTCGCCTGATATCCCATCGCAGCACCAAATCCCCAACTTAGGTCTCTCTGTCTTTAGCTCTTTGATCAAATAAGCCTTTCATTTTTTCTTGATACTCTATTAGTTTGAGGTATACCTATTTCTGTGTTTCATTCAACTCCACCAACTGATTCATTCTTTGGATAAGGTCATTTGGCTCCTCCTCGCTTTCTTGTAATAATCGGGCCATAGGTAATGCAAGCTGAATAGGGAAGACTACGGCTCTGCCATACACCAGTTCATAAGGGGAATTTCCTGTGGATATTTTAGTGGTGTTGCGATTTTCCCAGAGTGAAAACTTAAGCTGGGAATCCCACCAGCTTCTTCTTCAAGATCCTCACCAGTTTCTTGTTAGATGATTTTTCCAGCCCGTTCCCCTGTGGGTAGTACGTAGTGGAGTGTCCTAGCAAGGTGTTGTAACGCTGACAAAAATTTACAAATTTAGCCAACTTGAAATCCTGGGCATTGTCTATAATGATTTTAGTTGGGCACCCAAACCTAGCTATTATGTTCTCCTCTAGGAACTTGATCACCACCGAGTTTGTAGCATTTCTTGCAAGCATGAATTCTACCCACTTAGTGAAGTAATCCGTAGTAGTGAGGATCCATCGATGATGATTGCTAGAGGCCAGATGAATCTCTCCTATGAATTCAATCCCCCATTTTTTAAAATGTTCTTCAACATGTACTAGGATTAATGGGAGAGGTGCATACCTTTGCTTTTCGGCGAACGCTTGGCACTTCCTGCAAACCCTGACATGGGCATGTACATCGCCAAATAGCTTAGGCCAAAATAAACCTGCCTTCAGGATCTTGTGTGCAGTGGATCCCCAACTGTAATGCCCACCACATACCCCTTCGTGGAACTCGGTCATCACTTGGTCAACTTCTTGCTCTGTCAAACACAATAATAAGATCCCCACTGGGTCTTTCCAATATAATCACCCATTTTCCACAGTGTACTTTTGAGACCTCATTCTCAAAGTGCAATAATTGGTCTTATCATAGTGAGGGGGACACCTCATTTTTAAAAGGTATTCCACTGTGTCTTTATACCACGAGGATAACAGGTAATTCACATGTGTTTTTTGAGTGGAAGATTTTATGCCTTGATGTACACCTGTGTCCTCTTGTCATAGACAGATTTATCCCCAGAGCTTGACAGTTGGATTCAGACAGAATTTCTGCCAGCCCCTGGCCTTTGATGAGTTTGGTAGGCTTTATCTCCATCTCATAATCCTAGATCTTAGCTATCCATTTTCCCCTCTTCCCTTCACTGTTGCCTTATACCAGAACATCTGTCATTGTTGTAGTGGCTACATAAGCTGTTATAGCTGATTTCCTTCAGTGACTTGACCAGAGCGTAAGCTTGCTTCTCGAGGATATCATATTTCAATTCGATGTCTCGCAAGACTTTATTGAAGAAGGAAATGGGCTATTCATACCCCTCGGCATTTTTCTGTAAAAGTACTACAGCTATTGTGTGAGGAGAGGAAAAGGAGAAAATCATGAATGACTTCCCATAATCTGGACCTACCAGCACTGGAGCTTCTGCAGAGGCCTGTTTGATCATGTTGAAAGAGTCCCTAGATTCAGGGGTCCATCTTCACTATTCTTCTTCAGCATTCCAGTGATGTTTCAGAAAATGTCAGCATAGTTGGGAATGAACCTTCTGAGGAAATTTATTCTTCCCAGGAATACCTGTACTTCCTTTTTGTTTCTTAGTAGGGGAATGTTGTTTATCACCTATACTTGCTTCTGGTCGATCTTCACTCCATCTTTAGTTACTATGTTCCCCAGTGACTTTCCTTCCTCCAAGGAAAACATGGATTTTTGGGGATTCAGAGACAGGCCATACCTGCGGCATTTATCAAAGGTTCGTCGAAGGTGATCTATGTGTTCAACGTCACTCTTTCAGAAGACAGTGATTTCATCTAGGTAAATAACCACAAACTTATCTTTCTCTCCTATGAAATCAATGGTCATCGCACGTTGTAATGTGGCATTGAAATTTATTAGGCCAAAGGGCATTTAGGCATACATGAAGGTTCCCCAAGGCATAGTGAACATCGTATTCTTTTGGTCTTCCGGGAGCACTACCACCTAATTATATCTTGAGAAGCCATCCATCATGGACATGCGGGAGGATCCCACCACCATTTTCAAGATGTGGTCCATCTTGGGGAGGGGATAATTATCTTTGAGTTAGGCTCTGTTCAGATTGCAGAAATCCACACAAAGCCTGATTTCACCGTTCTTCTTTCTAACCGGCACCAGGTTCACCACCCATTCAGAGTACCTAAAAGGGAAAATGATCTTGGCCTACAACAGGTTCTTTATTTCCTTTTCAATAGGTGGGATAAGAATGGGATTGATCTATCTCAGCTTTTTCTTACGAGGCTTAGTGTCCT
The DNA here is from genome assembly GCA_034641835.2 of Pinus albicaulis. Classification (NCBI taxonomy): domain Eukaryota; kingdom Viridiplantae; phylum Streptophyta; class Pinopsida; order Pinales; family Pinaceae; genus Pinus; species Pinus albicaulis. Next base: position 1,425,947,379 of record CM076572.1, read on the forward strand.
CTTTGAGTGGTATCTTGTGTTGTATAATGTCAATATCGAAAGTCTTCAGATCCTGGTATGACCAGGCGAAGACATCTATATATGATTGAAACAACCTGAGGTATTGATCTTGGTATTCTTCAGGGACCCCTTTTGATATCTTTACCACCTTTGGATCTTCTTCTATCTCAATTTTCATGTCCTTGACAGGCTCGTCAAGGGTAATTTTGCTGGGATTCACCGGGATATCACTTTCATCAAATAGTCTCTCCAATGGCATGAGACCCCTGGGGATGACATTTCCCTTTAATTGCAGAACACGGTGCCCAGCCCGTGTCTCTTCCCATTTGGTTTTTGGCTCTTCATTGTCATCCTCGGTTACTGAGTCGATCACCATATTTGAGAACTCGCCCACCATTTCCATAAAAAAATGGACATGCTCTTCATCTTCGAAGACTTTCCAATGCTTTACGTTATTCGGAATGGAGGGGTGGTATCGCACTTCAACCTCATATCTAAGCGGGGGATTTTGTGGGGGGGCAGAAACTACTAGCAGCCACAGCTAGTGAATCCACCATTCTGTTCTTATCCCTCAACATGAAATGAATTTTAAAAGCAGAAAAAAAGTTTCAACCAAATCCCATACCTCATTCCTGTAAGCTCTGAGCCGCGGGTACTTAGTTTGGCATTGGCTCCTGCCTTGTCTTACTACAAGCTCTGAATCTCCACACACCTTGAGATTATGTATGTTCATGTTCCGTGTCACCTGCAATCCCAACAACAGGGCTTCATATTCATCGACATTATTTGTGGCTTCAAATTCTAGCTTAAAAGGGATGGGATTAACCAAGCATCCTTCTAGTAATATCAAAAGTACCCCGGCCCTGTTTCCTTCCCATGAGTAAGATCCATCAAACTGCAAGGTCCATATCTTGTTTTCCTCTCTGATCATAGGATTCTTCTGTATTAGAGGACAAATATTCGTTTCTTACAGGAAATTTTCTTCCTCCTCGAGCATAAGACAAGAGAATTTGCCCTCCTTACCATGTACCAGAGAATTTGTGGAACCATCGGCTTTCGTGACCATCTTCACGAATTTGGATTCACATTATAATATTATTTCCTCCTCACTGAATACTGGAATAGTGGCATAGGTGAGGTCAAGTTTTATGGATCCTCCAATCTTAGATCCCCAGGATCTGGACAACAACATTCCAAATCGAGCTGGGATATCAACTACAACGATGTCCATTACCAAAATTTTGGCCAGAATCTGGGCTAAGTTTACTACCAGATCTTTTATTAGGTCCAAGCATTTCACCCTCTTGGAATAAAAAGAATACAGATCTTTATAAGGCTTGGTAATTTGAAACCCCAACTGCTCCATGACAGACAATGGCAACAGATTATGTGAAGCCCTGGAATCCAGCATGCAGTTGTGCAATAATAGATCATGTATAACTAGAGTCACATAGAATGGGGGAGTGGCTGAGTCCAACTCTTCTACATGGGGTCCAAAAACTACCATGGGTTTTTCTTCTTGGAGATTGAGGCTGTCAGGCAGAGAGCCTACACCATGGGGCAACATGAATTGAGAGAATTGGGCCTTGTATGAGGGTTGTTTTAGGAGATTGACTAGGGGGACCAGGATCTTTACCTTCTCTAATTCTTTCTGGAGGCTAAAGGCCGTGGGGGATTTTTCTGTAATGACTTCTTTGAGCTATTCTTTAGGAGGGTTAGGCAGTTTCAACGGTATAGTTGTGGATATCTCATTTTTGGGAGGATCAGAGCCCTGTTTCGAGGAGGTGGACGCAGCGGCATCAGGAGAGATAGAATCCTCTAATGGATTTTTCCCCTTACCAACAGAAATGGGGGGGTCTATTCTCTTGATGTCGACTCTTCATATTGTTCCTGCACTCGGGTTCTCTTCCTGGAGGATCTGATATCATACTTCCTGTGGAGTTGAGCTTGCATGAATCCACAAACTAATTGCATTACTTTTCAATATCTCGATCCTTTGGGGGGAATTTCTTCTCTTCTGGCTCTTCTTGCAGGGTGATTTCACCTTCTTCATCCTCTGAGTAAGCTAGGAAATGATCTTCTTGGCTGTCTGTGACTTCCTCGGCCTGTCCCTCCATTTCCCCTTCCAGGTGTAGAGGAGGTTGGATGTGATCTTGCTGCTCCTTCCTTTCCTGCTACAACAATTGTAAAGGGGGCTTCCGATACTGGGCATTAAACCCACAATTAGGAATCATTTGGTTGGAACGAGGAGGGGAATTCTTAGCCTCCAATTCAAGATTAACCAATTTATTTGAGAGGTTCTTGATTGGCTTATTCATCTCTTTGATTCTATACTCATGTGATTCCCTCTCTTGATTAGAGGTAGAAGCTTCCTCCCTACCCCTTCTTCTGGCCTCATGCTCTGTCTTCCCTTTGAATTTACCAGTAGAATCAAAGTTTGCTTCTACCTCCAATGCATCAGTATAGATTTTATCCAGAGATGTAGACTTTCTTTCTCTTAGGGTGAACCCAAACTCTGGTTCATAAGCTCCTGTGAAAACCACCTTAGCAGCTGCTTGGGGAGGCTTTATTTCAGCAGGAAGATTATTATAAAGCTTATTGAACCTCTTTATAAATTATTTTACATCCTCATTTTGCCTCTTCTTGAGAGCATTGAACTCCGTGAGAACATATGCATGGTCCCTCTTGTCTCCTCATTTCAATGTGAATAAGTTTTCCATTTCTTCCTAGGTGTGGACTGTGTGGTCAGCTAGAGACTTGAACCATTTCTAGGCTTCCCCATCCAAATATTGGACAAAAAGCCTTAACACCACATCTAAGTGCTCTACATTTACATTCCCAGCAAAGGCGAAAAGTTTTCAATATGTCTCTGTGTACAAGTACTATCTTCACCGGTTAACCAAGGTAGGAGTTTTATATAATCTTGAGGCATTTCATTCAATACTGGGGGTAGAGTAAGTGGGGCATATTTGTTGAGGAGGAATCCATGTACAACCATGAGGGGTGGTGGTGGTAGATTTTTAGGATGAATTGGCTGTGGTATAACAGGTGTGTGTTGAATAGAAGTTGTTATATTGGTCTGTAAAAATATTTGGAGTACTGTAAATTCTTTAACTTCTTTGACCTCGGGAGTAGGGTGCAAGGGAGGTAAAAAAATATTAGCAGATTCAGCTTCATTTTTTATGATTCAACCGGTTAAAGAAAAGGCTTCTGGAGAATACTCAAGTACATAGGTTGTGGTGCTAGGACCATAGATGTCAGCATTCTGAGATGAGGAAGGCGAAGCTTCTAGAGTAAAAGAGGGTAAGTCAGCCTAGCTAGGCTGCTTCTCCTTCTATATTCTCCTAAAGATAATATTTTTAGAATCAGACACAGAAGGGGCTCTCTGCTGGGATGTATCTGATCGAGTATGAGGCCTTTTGTAAGCCAGGATTACAACTGATTTGAACTTTGATAACAGTGGAGTCGCCAAGGTGAGGGCTATGCAACTCTCAACCCTTCGTGCTCACTTGATTGAAGGGTGAAGATAATGTCGTATCCCAAGGAAAATGTTTTCTAAATCGTGATCCACGACAACGATGCCAAAAATATGTTGTAGCTCCTAGAGGCAACCTTGAGTTGCAAAAGACCAGTGCCTAGGACATCTTAAAATCAGAGGTTAAATGTGGACAATTTTATAAATGCCTCTAATAGAATATGGGTCAAGAGAATAATGGTTTTGGTGGTTCAAGAATGGAGAAGACCATTTGAGCCCGATTCATGTTAATTCCCTATACTGTGAGAGGGCTCAGGAGGCTGTGGATCTTGATGGATTTTAACTGGGCCAAGTATAAAACAATTAGCAGAAGCTTTAATAATATGCAAACGCATTGAGAAAGAACGGAGAAGGAACCCACAAAAGACAAGCTTAAGAGGATTAAGAAATTCCCCCCCCCCGCGTGAACTTAGAGGAAGCGGATGTGAATGAGATATGGTCAACAACAGAGGTTCGTGGAGCGTGAATTAAGGGAGTGCATCAAGCTTAATACATGACCGTTAACACCTGAGCATTATACATACATGAATTCATGAATAAAATTGCAGACTACTAGCAGCTACATTACACGAGCCATCAAAGCAACATAGAATGAAAGATAATTACACATAAAAAGGAGATTACTGGTAACAGAAGGAAACATATACATACTACTAATTTCTCCATATGGAATCCAAATAACAGCTCTGTATCATATTAAGTTTAAACAACTCTCCCAAATATGTATCTCAGAGCACAGGGAGCACAATCATACAAAACTACAACAAAATTCTTCAAAATTCCAGAACCTTTGTTCATTTTTTGAAATCCCTACATATAGAGTTTTCTCTGAGGGTTTATGATTCTAATAATTTATGATCGATCCATACCTATGAAATCAAAATATCCTACCTAACTTGCAGTGCGTACATCAAGAAATTACTTATGTACTGAGAGAATTAAAATAGGAATGGGTGAAATTGAGGTTTCACTAGCAAAATCGTCAAAATAAAAAGAAAAGGACATGGTTGGCCATGGAGGCCAATTATGGAAGCCTTCAAATGGTATGGCGAGGATAATTCTTAGGTGGGCAGGCTGGCTGTCATCATACGATTCCATATATTTATTGAAAGTATCCACTCCCTCATTCTTATGGTTTCCACTTAATCCGTTGTGAAGTGGCCAGTTGTATTGTGCATGCTTGGCTCTTTAGCAGAGGTTTCCTGAGAAAACTGAATAAACCATAACTGCATGCTCCACCCAAAGCCCATGCTATGTTTGAATTGCAAACCAAAAACCAGATCTCGGAGGGGGGCATGAATGGTTTGCGGTATTAGATGGGGTGGGGGGGTGCGAAATCACTACAAGCTTCCACGTAGCACCGGAGGTGGTATTAGAAACCAGCCATTTCAGACCCCCCCTAGCATTAACCCTCAAAAGGTGGAGGTGGTGGGAAATAGATTATTTGTTGTTGGATGCATTGACGTGGAGTGGAGCTGAAGGAAGGATGGCGGAAGCGAAAGTGGATCTAGGATATGATAGTATATAATCTTTATATACTATAATATCTTATGATATTATAATCTATAATCTTTATATACTATAATATCTTATGATATTATAGTCTATAATATTTATAGAATATCATATGGGTATGGGTTCCCCATCACCCCACCCTCAACCCAAGGACCTTAACATCCCTTGATGGGGCCCCTCCTTGATTGGACCTTGGGACATTTCATTTCATAGATTTGGAGTTAGATTGGGCATCACTTGGGTCCAAGGACCTTGATGGGCCTTTGGGAGCCTTTGGTGGCACCTTGGGCTTTGGCCATGGTGGGAGACCTTGGGGGGTGGGGCTTAGGCCACTGACCATTAATGTGATTTTGGACTCATTAACACTGAAATGAGCGAAAAAGGGCCACATGAGGGCTATTGATGATGTGGAAGGTATGGGTCCCACAATTATCGTAATTTATTTATGATGATGTGGCAGTGATGTGGGAAGATGACATGGACCTGGCCTGCATACCGCACATCGCAATTTTTACAAGATAAATGCAAAGGGTTCATGTTAAAACCGTCGAAGTGAGATGTGCAATGCGGTGGGGCTCGATCGCAAATCGCAAGTTTTAAAGGATAACTACGGAGGTAAATGTGAATTTCGTTGAAGTTCTACATGAGATGAGGTTGGGCCCAATCAAAAATCGCAAATCGCAAGTTTTACAAGATAAATGCAAAGGGTTCATGTTAAAACCGTCGAAGTGAGATGTGCAATGCGGTGGGGCCTGATCGCAAATCGCAAATCGCAAGTTTTAAAGGATAACTACGGAGGTAAATGTGAATTTCGTTGAAGTTCTACATGAGATGAGGTTGGGCCCAATCAAAAATCGCAAATCGCAAGTTTTAAAGGATAATCGCGGGAGGTAAGTTTTAAAATTTCCGAAGTGCGAAGTGCGGGGAGGAGTGACGTGGTAGGACAGAGGTGGGACTGCCCGCGCATCGCAAATCGCAATATTTATGCGTGAACATCGAAGGGTAAGTGATAAAAAGTGTGATGTGCTAAGCGCGATGGCGGGGAAGGTGACGTGGCACGGATGGAGGTGGGGCCGCCTGCATATCGCAAATCGCAAGATTTATGTGTTAGCGACAAAGGGTAACCAGTAAGATTTGCGAAGTGCATATATGCGGGCACTTAAACGTCGGGAAGTGCGAAAAGGCAAAAAGGTAAGGGAAAGGTGGAAACAAAGGTTTGCATGCAATTTGGTAATGCGGTAAGGTTGGATGGGTCCCACCAAATTGCATCGATGGAAATATAAGTTTCGGCTAATTCTTAAGAGGTAAAGGTTAAAACTTGGGAGGAGCGATGTGTAATGAGCGAGGGGATGAGTGACATGGCAGATGGATGACAGGCTGTTTTGTGGGGGTGCTATAGGGTACAACACACCCATTGGGGGTCTGCCCCTGCAGTTATTGTGAGCCATAAATCTGTGTTTAGTGGACTTCTGGCGGAGTCAACTGTGGAGGCACCAACACTGATAACCTATGGGTTGTTTGTGCCCGCAGGTTTTCGCTGATTTGAGATCATTGGTAATTTCTTTAAACCCCTCTCGACGATCATCACATGCGTTATTCCACAATGGGCGATGAATGATGTGTTGTGGCAGAAGTGGGGGGTCTCCCGGCCCATGCTTCAAGCATTGGGCCTTCATCTTACCTGCTCCAACTCTTCATTTGCTTAACTTTGATATTGCATTATCTCTTCAAAAGAATCACTAGCCAACAACACCAAATTTGGGTGTGCTCAGTTTAGGTCATGCATTTCTTGCTAAAACAAGAGGAAATTTGAGCCGACTGTGTGCTATGCTTCATTCTAATATATTCGATCTCTCGACAATATTAACAGAATACTCGGTTGGTAAAATTATCTAGTAAATAAGTAGGGTTTGGCTTTAAAAGAATCAATATTCATGGATGCAACACTATACCATTACAATCCACTTCCTTAACCTGCTTGTTATTTATTAGTTTTCCTTTGGGAATTTCGCTATATAGATGCATTTTTGAATGTACCGCAACGGGGTGATGCATATTGTTTTTATACATTTTGCCACTCCACGTTGAGATGTGTGCATATTTTCTCTAAAATTATTGCTTGCTGGAAAAACTTGCACATCTTGGCATTCTAACTAAAGACCTTCCCGTCAAAATAAAAAATGACAGAGAGAAATCCAGTGGCCCTTTCGTCGTCGACTCAAGCATCTCGACATGGTTGTGCAAAATTGTCGACACCCTCTTTCTATCGTCGGGGTAGAACAGTCTAAAGTAAAACCCTCAAGATCAGGGGTGCAGGCTTTGTTAGTGCATGGTGGGAAGGAAATCGATGAATCATTTGTGGTGTTTCCATTAACAACTACTTCAATGTATATATCGATTTCATCTTCAGGTCATGGTAAAAATGTGTGAGGTTGTTGGTGGAAACTCTATAAAGACCAGATACTTTAAGCATGTTGTAGGAGAGATGCCGAAATGGCGGAGATGAAAGACCTGAGCTCCAAAACAAGAATTTCGGGAAATGGACAATTCAAAAAACAGAGGAAGATGCATAAATGCTTTTAGAAAGGCTAGATGAAAAGCCACCAAGAAGAAAGAATGTACGGTTTGAAAATGGGTTAGCACAAATAGTTATGATTCTGGTTAGGACAGGGAAAACCCTGTTCAACCAGAAATGATAGATGCTGAATATTCCAAATATGGTAGCCCTTTTTCCTGTTCCAGTTTATCAATTTCTGAAGGTTTGAAGTGGGTTTTATTTTTTAAACCCATAGTCCTTTGATGCACATGTTTTAGTGGGTTTTTCTAACGTATTGAGACTTTGTTGTTTTTACCACCACTAGGTGCACTTTTGAAAAAGAGGCATTCTCCTTGACTTTTTTTAATTTGCCCATTATTTTCCCTATGCCTAGAAATTGAAGGGGGGAAATTTTTATGATGCACATGTTTTGTAATGGGGGATTTGATTTATTTTCACCTTCCAAGTGCATTATGTTATTTGGCACATAATCTGGAAAAGGGTGGAATTTTTATTTTCCACCATTAGTGCTCTTTGTTTATGTACACATTATGTAAAAGGGGGGTTTGAAAACTTTGTACTTTTCCCTTTGTGCACATGTTTGGCACATTAAATTTCTTTGTAATTTCCATGCAAAAGGGCCATAGTTGCCATCATATTTTGGCATAAAAAATTTGGCATGTAAATTATTGAATTCCATGTAAAAGGCCATAGGTGCCACCATGAAGTCATGATGTAAAAGATGATTATGAAGCATTGTAAAAGGCTTGTTTTAGCCACTCTAATGTGAGGGAGAGTGAGAGGCGTATTTTTGCGCATCAAGCCTTGTTGGCTTCTTTGTAATCAAGTTCAATGAGACGATTTTCCTAGGCCATTTTGGCATGTAAATTTGACCAATGAACTCTTGGTAAGTGTTTCAAAAGATGTAAATAGGTATGATCAGCTACAGGTTGCAGCTTTAGGCAGATGTGGACTTTTTCATTCCAGTTCTAAAGGACCAAGGTGAAGGAATCTTGAAGGGATCTGCCTTTTCTGAAATTTGCATTGCAGCTTTAGGTAGACACAGGCTTTGCATCCTAATTCCAAAGTACGTTGGGTGAAGGAGTATTCAAGGGATGTGCCTTTTTAGGCATTTGCGTTGCAATAGTTGTAGGTGTTGGCTTTGCATCCTGATTCCAAAGTACGTTGGGTGAAGGAGTCTTCAAGGGATGTGCCTTTTCAGACATCCGCGTTGCAGCAGTTGTAGGTGTTTGCATTGCATTCCGATTCTGAAGTATGTCAGGTGAAGGAGTCATGTGGGAATGTGCCTTTTAGAGACATTTGCATGCAGTTGATGATGGATTGAAGCGGATAATTTTGGAGACAAAAAGTTACTTTGTGGGGAGGTGTGATCTGAAAGGATCTTCGCACGTGAAAGAGCTTTGTGCCATGTTGATTTGAAGTTGGTGACAAAGTGCTTAAGTGGGTGAAATTATGCTCATGCATTTAATTATGCATTTTATGAGCCTTTATTAAACCCATGCATTATTATTCACTTTTGATATAAATGATTAATATTTGTGAGGGAAAATTTGTCTCACATATTATTCATTTAATGTAATTAGGGAAATTGGTTTTTAGGTGAGAAACCACTTCACACCAATTCTCTATTTTTCTCAATTGTAGGTTGAGAGAATCAAAGGCATGGTTGAAGAGTCTTTAGGTGGTTTTGAGACTTTTCCCAATTATAAAGCCTGAGATAGTTGGAGATCCTACTTTCATGGATCTTGTTTTTCCTTCCTTGTAATTAGGCCCTACAATTGTGGGCCTTGTAATTAATGCTTTTTGTTGGAGAGTGGGTGAGGGAAAACTATATATATTCCTTATGTGAGCCATGAGAAGGGGGAAAAGAAAGAGGAGAATGATTATCTATTGAGAGCCATAGTGCTTAAATAATAATCATCCATAGAGCTTGAATGTAAGAAAGCTTGGAGAGCTTACTTTGAAGAAGGAATATAGAAGATCTACATTCCAATTGAAGCAAATCTGGAGAGGTAGCCCTAGAGAGATGGAGGGGTGAAGTCCGTTAACAATTTTTGTCTCTCTCTTACTTACGTGCATGTGCTTCTTGATATGTTAAGTTCATTTATTTATGTTCATGTGTTTATGCACTATAATCGATAGACTAACATGCTCATTTAAACCTGTATAAGCCATAGTCAATTAAAATATATTCACACCGTAAACGATGGTTAGAGTAGTACTCGACCTGTGATCGGATCAATGACTACTAAATGACTAATTTAGTCTAGGATTAAAATATATGACTAGATAATAAGTGACAAAATTAATAATGATTAACGTAAATGACTATTATATTCCAAGAATAAAAATATGACCAAATAACAATTACAACAAGTATATTAATTAGTCATTTATGTTAGTAATTTTTAATTGTGTCACTCTAGAAATGGAAAATTGTAACTTTGATACCGAAGTGTTACATTTCACTATAGGGGTCGCTAAATCCATTTGTAGTGTTAAAATTTATATATACATAGCATTAGTATATACATAGGAGAGATACCCTTGGGTATCACATTCAAAGGTCTCTTCATATTTTTATTTTGTAAATTATTTACAATATTTTCCCAACCCAGAGGATTAGGTGTCAACACCTCTTTTAGAGTGAAAAGAGAATCGAGATTTCATCCTCTCAACCTGCTTGATAAATCAAGAGTGAAGAATATCAATCTAAGAAAATATTTAATCAATATTTTAAATAACATTTATTTATATTTAATATATTTATTTAAAATAAGATAACAAAGCTTTTTAAAGATTTAATCATGTACCCTAAAAAAAATCAGAGTTGTCAAAATCCCTAGGTTTTTCCAACTGTAATTTCAATATGCTTTTGCTTGTGTCAATGTGACTATGCACCATTAAAGACCAATGTTGTCTACCGAAGCCACAATTTCACTTGAAAAGTTAATTTTCACCCTAAATATGGCCATTTTCTATTTCAAAAATTCTAACCAGAGGAGTATTTGAATCATCTTTTTGGTGGTGGAAATTGATTCGACTCCATCAAAAACCCTTTGGGCAGTGAAAACCATGAATATTCATTGCTATAACCTAGATTTCCCAAAATTTCTGTCACCAAAAATTTCCTTATTTTCCAAACAAAATTGTGACCTTATTAGACTATGCTTTAAAGATTGGTCATATTCCACAAATGAATTTGACTTGAATAATCAAAGGAAAAAATATTCAATTTAACCTAGATTACATGTTATGCAAGACCCCAATATCACGAAGTTAGGAAGACAATTACTAACAAAGAAATACCAACCATGTAAGAAAAAAATTCTCTACCTGCCACTTCCTTGGATAGTGGCAAAGCAAATCTCGCAAATTTCTAATGGTGGTTGACCTTGGGTACTCTCAATGGGGTGCTAGAAAAATCCACGCTTTGGTTTCATTTATGAATACTTAGAAATGAATGGTTAGAAATGTGATACACAATGTGTATTGCAATGACTATTGAATTAGGGCCTACAGATCCATCAAATCATCAGATTAAGCCAAATCTATGAAATTGCGCTGATGAAGCAGCTGAGATCTGTTTAGGTCATGGCTTCTTCACAGACCTTGGGAGTCAACACCCTCCTGAGCTGCCTCCTAGGAACCTCCCTTGAAATATTATTAAGAATGCGGCATGGGGAAAACATGCCATATTGCTAAACCATTGCAACATCATTCTAGACAAGCTTGGCACAATCACAATCTTAGACTTTGAAACCCCATCCTTGTCTCCCAAAACCCCTGGTAGTAGCAGTGCTTGCCTCTTCAGTGAACAAGTTTGTCTCAGTTCATCTGATGCAAAAATCTTGTTGTAGCCCTTGGCAATGACCTGCAAGACCTAATCCATCAAGGTAGTGGAGCTGACTATGAATTGTATCAAAAAATTAATCATATATTCTCATATTCAAGGTGAGGTCAACAAAAAATACAGGGGAAGCCTTATTCTCTTGTAATTGGTGGAATTGTTCTGCAAATGCCATGAGCTAGAAGATGAAAACATGGAGAATTCCATGATGAAAACTCCCCTTCTTGTGGTTACATCGGTCTAGTTGTAGATTCACGACGATTTCCTTCTTAAGATCGTGATGACCTGCTACAATATATTCGTAGGAAGAAAGAACGTTGTGAATCAGGATACTATAAAGCTTCACTAATATAAAGGCTTATTATCGTGTTTCATAGGATGAAGGTATATTCTTCTTCTATTATGTTGCACCCTATTGTTGTGGTGGATCTCATGCAGTCTATTGATAAAACCCAAAATGATTTGAATATGCTTCAATTTGTACAAATTTTTATCAGTAAGGTTATGTAGGATATTGAAGGGGTTTTGGGTCATGCTTTGTTGTGGAAACCCACGGAGCATGACAGTGCATTTGGCTCCAGTGAAATCGCTATTGAAAAAATGAATTCCTTTAAACCAATAGATAAAGATATGTTGAATTCTAAGTACTAGGAAGTTAGTATTTTCAAGAATATGATTGAAGGTAGGAAGGGTGAATTGGCAGCTACAAAATCAAAGAAGATTTAGATGTAGAAGGTCATATTAGTAATAAATTGCGGTGAGATGCATTTCTGGTCTTTGTGGCCATATGTAAGCTTTCAATGAAGACTCCATAGCAAGAAGGTTCGATTGGTCTAGTAATGATGGGATGGAAGATTCTATCAGTAGAGTTGCTGAAGGTATTACTTGAAAATGTAGGATCATTTTTTCAAACAAGACAGAGGTAACTTGAATCCCTATTATGCTATATTTATGCATTCTTTTTTAAATAGTCAAACTAGCCATAAATTAACTCATTATCATGCCTTGGAATTATGTTTATGTAATTTTGAGAAAACTAAAGATCAACTATCTGCTGATATGTGTCCTTAATCCAAATGCCAATTTGGGTATTCTGCAAGGTACATGCCTCAGTGGTAGAACTTCAACCTAGGGAACTATATTTTGTAGTGCTGAGGCACCATGGGGAGATTGAAAACCATATTACAACACAACCACATTACATGCAAAAAAAATCTATTGCATGGCTCTTTTCTTGGACCAAAATTGGACTACGGATTTATCTTCACAGGGTTCTTGTTGGGCCTTCAATTTGTCATAATTTTGTTGATGAAACCATACATTTTTGCATCATTCCATTCACCCATTGTCATATTTTTAATAATATTTCTTCATAAACGCATAAAATTCCCACATACATGTTTACGTGGTTTATTATTATTATTTCCATCATTTTTAATGAATTAAAGATAATTATGCATGGTTTTACTAATGACAGATTTTCCAGAGCAAGTTTCTATAGTTAGCTAAGTTTACGCAATTGTCTCCATGGTTGAGGTAGTAGCACCACTCTAGAAGGAAATCCGAAACTTGGACTTGGTTTCTAGAAGCTCCAATATGGGTTTGTATTGGTCAAATTCCACCCAGCTTGCATGTGTGGATCTCTAGCAAAAGATCAAGGGAAAAACACAATAGTTTGACCAGTCAAATTCAAACGATTTTTGTGACGAAGTGAAAGCGAATTTCAGAAAACAAAAACATGGGTTTTGTTCAGAATGGGCTCAATTAGGCTTTCATGAGAATTTTTCTCAAATTAATTACTATTTTAGAGGTTTTTGAAGTTCTTCGGGGCCTTATTTTTCATATTACATGGATAAAGAGTTTTTTCAATTTTTCATTTAATTCAAAGTCAACAAAAATTCCTGAATGAGCTGTTCTTTGGAAAATTCGTGGCATAGAGATAAGTTTGATTAGATATGGGTTGATATTTGATCCAAAATCGATGAAATTTTATTTTATTTGATCTCATGACCAAAACTCAAGCAAGAAATTTCTGAATTTGTTAATTGTCTCAAAATTCTATAAATTGTAGTCTCTTTGATGAGAGGAGAGATCATATATGTAAAGGATGAACTTAATTTGTAATTATTGCTACTTATTGAAGGAGAAGAACTCTATGTTTTTCATTGAAAGTAATTTTTTTAATATGGCGCAGCTCTGAATGAAATTGGTGATTTAAATCTCTTCTCTTATTCTGAGTTTTCAATACCTTGCAGTCCTAAGGAGGCCACCCTAGAGATCTATGAGAATAGTATAGATGTTTTCTGTTTCTTTCATATTCTCATGAATGGTTTGTTTTACATAGATTAATTGTTTATGCTTATCATAGATTAAAAACTCATGCTTTCCATAGATTAAATGTTTATGCTTCCTTAGATTAAAATGTTCATGATTCCATAGATTAAAGTTTGTAATTTTAAAAAAAATCTCCATGCTTTCATAGGATAAAATCTCATGTTTTCTTAGATCAATAATTTTTATGTTTTTTTCTAGTTTAACTTTAATTTCTTTTCCAAAAACTTAGTACTTTCATAGTTTATATTAAAGAATCTAATTTCCTTTCAGTTATGCATAAATATTGAAAGCTAATCTCCTAGCACATATGGTGTAGTGTACTTCAAAATCTCATGTACTCGAATTAACTTATAAATGCAAGTAATTTAATAGCCAATTAAATTACCAAACGGTTCTCTACTATGTTTTTACCTTTGATCAAAACATAATTTGGCATCTATGCTCCAACCCTAATATTGATCTTTTGCATGCTTACTGGAATCAAAATATTCTTGTCTATTATTATTGTATTACATCATAAATGATTTCATATACCAGTTTAAGTTCACAAAATGTTCCTTCTTAATACTTGACGCATCATATTATTAACTGATCAGAATTTGGATCAGGGGCAAAAATTAGCTCAAAAATGAAAGTGCTCAGAATTGCACCAAACCAAAATGAAAGTGACCGGTCCGTCACAAGGAATCCAACGCAAATCGTTTCATTGAAAATCGAGTTCAGATGAGAAAGTTATGGTCTGTTGATCGTCATTCAGAACAAGGAAAGTTTTTTAAAAAATATTGCAGAACATATACAACTAATGACATGGCAGTCCAGTCAGCATGAAGAGAATATTATTCAATTTTTAGCCCAATTAAACTGTGACTAGTGTCACTGCAGGATTCGCTAGTTTGGTTTGTGAAGGTAAAAATTACCCAATGTCCTCCAAGGTTGAATTTGGGTTCATGATGATTTTTATGTGGAAAATTATTTTTAATGTGTTAAGGTTGGAATATATATAGTTTGTATGATTTTAAAATATCATATATTATAATAATTATATTTCTATATCTATTAATATTTAATATTAATTTTGAAACTTATAAATTAATTAAAATTCCACATATTTTAATAAAACCCAAAGTTCGATTGCATTTCAATTAATCCTACGGCCCGACCACATACATATTACGTTGGCATTACAACCATAGTCTATGGTATAATGGTATGGTGGACATTTCAAAGGTTCAAATTTAATGGTATGGTGGGCATTTAAATTATTTGTAAAGCCATATTACAAAGGAATTTCAAAAGGTTGGTTTATGTATTAAACGTTAACCAAATTCCAAATGTTTTAAATTGCGGAGCGTGTATTATTATATGGGCAATTATTTACAAAGGATTTTAAACCTTAATTATGGTGCGTACACGGTGGTTTATTTAATAGCCAAAAACATACATATGGGGCGGAGATCGGGGTTCGACCCCGTGACCTCCCCCCTACTGCTCCCACGTTGTACGTTGAAATGGATGTGCACCAATTTATATTTAATTCACAGCGGATCTCGGATGGTGGAGCGAAGGGGGCTAGCCCCGCGGGCCAACCCTCCTCCACATGACTGCGCACCATATGACCCAGTTTTAAGCGCCCATGACTAGTGCACAATTAATACATTAAGTGCAGTTAGCATTAATTAATCTCCTGTTAAGTTGGCGGAGATTCTGGCAACACCTCCAAATCTGGCGCCACTTCCAAATTTGGCGGAGCTAATTGGTAGTTTTTCAGATTTAGAGGCAGAATCTAGGGAAAACTTTAATGCGGCCTATCTTGGTAAATTTTTGACCAATTTAGGCTCAAGAATAGTCATTCCTAGCATATTGGCATGCTCTAAATCCATTGGAATAGCTTGAAAAGACAATGGTGCAAATCTACAGGTATTTTTGGTCACTTAAAAAATTTTGAAGCCTAGGGCCACCAGGAGGGAAAGCCATGCCCAAATCAGCGGAAGGCCAAATAGAGTGAATGAATAGTCAATTTTTGATGTATTTGATGCTTTGAACACAGTGGTATAGTTTGTAGAGGTGTTGGAGCACATCTGAAGGTGTTTTTGTCACATTGGAGAATAAATAAGCTCATGGCCACCAAGGTTGGAGGTCAAGCCTACATGAGCTGTGAGCCAAATTCAGCGATTGAATAGTCATTTTAGGGGTATTTGAGTGTTTTGAAGCCAATGGAATAGTAAGAAAATCTATTGGAGAAATATTGGTGCTTGTAATCAGACATTTTACTCATAATCCCAAGAGGTCCTAGCTAGTTAAAGCAGGTCCATGGAGATGTAGCCCAGGAGGGGTGAACTCCATTATCATCCATTGTGTTATGTGATTGTTGTGAGCTATATTTCTGCATTTAAAATTTCTGTACATGAGTTTTTAATTGTTAATTAACTTATTATTTTATTCTAAAAAACACATGAAACTACACACATAAACCCCTTCACAAATGGTTATGATGAGACGATCCTTAAACACATTTTTAATACGGATGAGGGAGTTTGCATAGCAATAAAATTTTTTCCCATATTTATATCAAGTTGGTATCAGAGCATAGGTTTAAAAGCTTAGGTTGACGAAGTTGGTATTAGAGCAACATTTTAGCTCATTTTAGCCAAGGTTAGCTAATTCTTCTATAGCTATTGGTTGTTGAATTTGTGCAAGGAGAATTGAATACTTTACCAAGTTTATGTGTGAAGGAACAAAAGTCAAGATTGAGATCTAAAATCTCAAATCACAACAAAGAAGATTTGTATGTATTGCATGTGTGATTGCAACTTCATTAAGTGATGCTTCTAGTCAATCTTCCTTAGCAAAACTCTTTGATAAAGAGATGTTGCAAAACTCTACATCATGATCGGTAAGATGCAAGAGAAGTATGAAGATAAGAGGGAGAGCATTAAACTTCAAGAGAAATTGATTGCCATGAATGAGGAGAAGCAAGAGCTTCTTGAAAAGATGCATGAGATGGAGACTCGGCTCCATATTGCAATTGAGAACCTTGAAAGGATGCATGAGATGGAGACTCAACTCCATGATGCCAAGGAAGCCTTAGCCAAACATGTGCTTGAAAAAGAGGTATGTAATTCACGTTTATCTTAAATTTCCCCTCAAAATGAATATGTAGGTGCTTTTGAAAGACAAACTAGAGGAATAGGGTCCAAATTATTGATGAAGATGGGGTATGAAGGTAAAGGATTAGGAAAACATGCACAAGGCATAGTTGAGCCAATTGTTGTTGAGGAAAGGCCTAAGTGTTTGGGTCTTGGTTATGGACAAAATGATGGAGAAAGCTCTAAAGCCAAGGAGGCACATGAAGGTGTTCCAAGAAGGACTTTCATTTCATTTTCATTACCTCAAGCTTGTGAAGATTGTGTTCATGAGGAATGAAAAAGTTTTACACCCACTTTTCAAGAAGGTGCTCATAAGCATGCAACTAATGAGAATGAAGAATAAGAGGATGTTGAAAGCTATAAACTCTAATGCATTGTTGGTATTCCAAAGAAAGCCACTACCTCATCAAATTCACCTCCTCAAGAAGGTGAAAAAGGTGAATATTCAAGGTATAACTCTGCTTTTAGTCAAGTTTCTTTTGATTATGATAAACATGGAAAATTATCACATAAGATTTGGGGAAAGTTTGCATGTTCATTTTGTGGTTTGGATAACCATAATGTTTCAAGATGTTGGAAGAAGATAGCCATGCACAGGAAAATTTTAAAGAAAAGGAGGCAGAAAGCCAAAGACAAAGCAAACCATGTTGAAAAGAAAATGCAATTGTTTTGCACCCATTTCCATAAGCAAGGTCATCTTGTAGACAAGTGTTGGACTTTGTATCCAACAAATCATCCACGACATTTGAAGAAGGTGGAGAAAGAAAATGGAAAGAATGGAAAAGAAGATTCCATAATTGATGTGGGTCAAGATGATTCGCATGATGATGATGTGCAGTTGAAGGAAGCGCCATTGAAATGGTTTGGTAAGAATTGGTTATATTTCTGATCTAATTAAGGCTTTTCATTTCTTTTGATGTTGATGCATTTCTTTGCCAATGGAATGCATGTTGCATGATTATGCCAAGAAGGTGGTTGAAAGAGGAGTATGTTGACTCACTATTATTGCAACAAAATTTCTTCATTTCAGCTTTAAGTACATGTACATATGAATGGAGTTTTTGTAATTATGATTGTACTTGTGGTAGAGTTGAAGAATTGTATACATGCATGAGAGTTTGTGTGTATGAACAATGGAATTTTGATGATTTCATTGTGCTTGAAAATGCATGATTAATTGATTTGTGTTGGTCGATTGCTTTGTTTAACCATTGTATGTTGTAAACTTGAGAGTGTTGATCATTTTCACATGCATGAGTGTCGACATGTGTTGGTCGATTGATTTTTTCATGCATGTCATATCGACTTGGAAGAGTTGATTTTGTCTCCAAATATGGAAGGGAGATGTTGACAAAGTGTTTCATGAGATTTGAAATTCCTTTTTTTTGGGAAAAGAATCCTCAATTGTTACACATGCTTATGCTTGACTTGAGAGTTAGTTGTTTGAAGAGGCATGTTTTGTTGACTTGTGTTTGGTTGATAAGCTTTAACACCAATATGTGAGAGTACATGGCGATGTTCACATGATGTGAAATTAGTTGCTTTGAAGGAGCAAGAGGATATGTCGTCAAGTTGTTTCTTGCATGTGTGTTGTGACAAGATGTCAAAAAAGTTTGCAGCCATTGTAGACCATTTTATGTGTTGACGCCATGAAGAGAAGGAGATGGAAAATGCCTTCTTACAGATGTGGAATTTGGAACCGTGGAGGTAAAATAATGGTCATTTCTTTTCTTATTATTACTGATGTTGGAACCTGTTGTTGTAGTTCACTGGTTGTGCAAAGGAGAAAAATTATTCTCAGTGGGAAGGCACCGAGGAATCGATTTGGTACAACAAAGTGTTATATCAGCCAACAAATGTTGGATTGGGTCAGCAACAAAAGGAGAACAGTGGTTGAAGAGCCAAGCCATTTGCAAGGCAAGGCAAGGCATGTCAGTGACCAAGTGGTTATCATGGATAATTTTTCAAGTAGAATCAAGATAATAGAACTTGGGAAACAAAAGAGTATTCATTACTTATGAGATAACTAAATTTTGTGGGTCCAAAAGCATGTCAGTGGGAAGGAGTGATCAGAATCTGGATCAGGGGCAAAGATTAGCTCAAAATGAAAGTGCTCAGAATTGCACTAAACTAAAATGACAACGATCGGCCTATCGCAAGGAATCCAACACAACTCGTTTCGTTGAAAACCGAGTTCGAATGAGGAAGTTATGCCCTGCTAATTGTCATTCAAAACATGCAAATTTAAAAAAAAAAATATTGCAAAATATGTACAACTGATGACATGTCAGTCTAGTCAGCATGCAGGGAATCTTCTTCAGTTTTTAGCCTAATGGAACTGTGACAAGTGTCACTGTGGGATTCGCCAATTTGGTTTCTGAACGTAAAAATTGCTCAATATCCTTCAAAGTTGAATTTGGGTTCATGATAATTTTTATGTGAGAAATTATTTTTAATGTATTAAAATTGGAATATATATATATATATATATATATATATATATAATATTTTGTATGATTTTAAAATATCTTATTTATATATATATATATATATATATATATAAACTATTTTGTATGATTTTAAAATATCATATATATATATATATATATATATATATATATATATATATATATATATAATATTTTGTATGATTTTAAAATATCTTTTATATATATATATATATATAAACTATTTTGTATGATTTTAAAATATCATATATATATATATATATATATATATATTCATATTTAATATTAATTTCAATACTTAATTAATTAAAATTCCACATATTTTAATAAAACCTGAAATTCAATCCGACCACATAAATATTACGTTGGCATTAAAGCCATAGTCGATGGTATAATGGTATGGTGGACATTTCAAAGGTTCGAATTTAATGGTACGGTGTGCATTTAAATTATTTGTAAAGCCTTTCAATTAATCCTAAGGTCCGACCACATACATATTACGTTGGCATTACAACCATAGTCCATGGTATAATGGTTTGGTGGACATTTCAAAGGTTCGAAATTAATGGTATGGTGGGCATTTAAATTATTTGTAAAGCCATATTACAAAGGAATTTTAAAACGTTGGTTTACGTATTAAATGTTGACCAAATTCCAAAGGTTTTAAATTACGGAGAGTGTATTATTATATGGGCAAATGTTTACAAAGGTTTTTAAACCTTAATAATGGCGTGTACACGGTCGTTTATTCAATGAGCCAAAAACATACATATGGGGCAGAGGTCGGGGTTCAACCCCATGACCTCCCCCCTACCGCTCCCACATTCTATCAATGAGGCAGAAATGGATGCGCGTCAACTTATATTTAAATCACATCAGATCTCGGATGGTGGAGCGGAGGGGGCCAACCCCACTGGCCAACCCTCCTCCACATGACCGCACACCATATGACCCAGTTTTAAGCGGCTTCCACTATGCACCCAGGATTAGTGCACAGTTAATACATTAAGTGCAGTTAGCATTAATTAATCTCTAGTTAAGTTGGCAGAGATTCTGGTAGCACCTCCAAATCTGGAACCACTTCCAAATTTGCCGAAACTAACTGGCAATTTTCCAGATTTAGAGACAGAATCTAGGGAAAACTTTAATGAGGTCTATCTTGGTCAATTTTCGACCAATTTTGGCTCAGGAATAGTCATTCCTACTATATTGGCATTCTCTGAAACCATTGGAACAAATTGCAGAGGAAATGGAGCAAATATACAAGTGTTTTTGGTCACTTGAAGAATTTTGAAGCCTAGGGCCACCAGGAGGGAAGGCCATGCCTAGATCAGCGGAAGGCCAAATAGAGTAAATGAATAGTCAATTTTTGATATATTTGATGCTCTGAACACATTGGTACAATTTTCAGATGTGTTGGAGTACATCTGAAGGTGATTTTGTCACTTTGGAGATTAAATAAGCCCATGGCCACCGAGGTTGGAGGTCAAACCTAGAGGAGCTGTGACCCAAATTCAACGATTGAATAGTTATTTTATGGGTATTTGAGTGTTCTTAAGCCAATGGAAAAATCAGTAAATCCATTGGAGAAATACTGGTGATTGTAATCTGACATTTAACTCATAATCTCAAGAGGGCCTAGCTAGTTAAAGCAGGTCCATGGAGATGTAACCCATGAGGGGGTGAACTCCATTATCATCCATTGTGTAATATGATTGCTGTGAGTTATATTTCTGGATTTAAAATTGGACATGAGTTTTTAATTGTTTATTAACTCATATTTTGATTCTAAAAGACACAAGAAACTACACACATAAACCCCTTCACAAATGGTTATGATGGGATGATCCTTAAACACATTTTTAACACTAATGAGGGAGCTTGCATTACAATAACAAGTTTTTCCATATTGAGATAATTAACAAAATTTATATACATTTATTAAAATACCAAACACTTGCATAGAAATTTCATGCTTATCTGCACTTGAAACTGGCTGATAGTTCGTAGCTTGAAGAGTTGATTTATGTAGCAGTTTCATTGCTCGATTCATCGAGGCACTTGATTCCCATTTTGTGTAATATGCATTACATTTCGATCAACTAGATTTCCATGTGATCCTCCAGATTCATAGATCCTTGAGAATCTCAATATAGGGATTTTGATCAGGGACTCTGTATTCTTGGAATTTTCCTTTTGATCAGTGGTTGTCATTGATGTTAACCCAAGCAGCACCAGGGGCTACTCGGATCTTGCATGGGAATTTTGACCTACCAAATTATTATATTCCAAGTCAAGGTTTGGAATTCTGTAAAAAGTGGCGGATAGTGCATGGAATTTAGTTTTCTGTGTCTCAATTTCAAATCCGAATGAGGAAATAGTGACACGTGGCATGTCGTACAAGTTCGCTCTACTGAACCAGTCCATAATTAGGTCATTGTGAGAGATTGGGCATATATTTGAATCGAAGAATCCAAATTGGGTCAGACCTATGGCATTGGAAAGAAGACTCAGAGGACTACTACAGGACCGAAAATCACATATTGGGGATCTGAAATAATAGATATACACCAGATTCAATATCGTGGTCCTAGAAGGCAAGAAAAAGTTAAATCATGTGTTGTCAAGCGCTGCAAAGGACCAGAATTTCTAGGGCAGAAAATCAAAACAAGGTGCAACAGAGGTAAGCTCCAGGTAATTATATTCTGTATATGCATGTTCATCTCTTAATTGCGTTAAGTTCTTTGTATTCTAAATTGTTTTTTTTTTGTTTAGTGTTAGTATGAATCTTTTTTCGAAGTGTACGAAAAAAGACCACTTTAGCTACGCATAACTTATAGCCCTAACATCAAATATGGCTGCCAATATCTTTAGATCTGCAGTTAGTTGATCAAGACAAATGCTGCAAAAAACCAGATCTATGCATAAAAAGACATTAAGCAGTAAAAATAAGGTTTTGCTCCATACATCCAATAGACAAGACAAGAACAATATTTTTTGAAAGAATTTATGTATTAAAGGCACCTAGGAGGAAAACAAGAAGGGGTTTCCAATTCTCCTCAATGGGATGGGTTCTTGGAAGTCCTCAGTACTTCAGATCTAGC
>CM076572.1:1425969987-1426202507 GCA_034641835.2 Pinus albicaulis
TTGAACGCTGGGCACTTGATTTTGTTGGCCCTATTAGTCCTCCCTCAAACCAAAAAACATACATCCTAGTTGCAACCGAATATGTCACTAAGTGGGTCGAAGCAGAGGCACTTTCAAAAGCTACAGAGGACTCTGTAGTACAGTTTATTTCCAAATCTTTGTGCGCTATGGTCTCCCAAGGGACATAATCACAGATGGAGGACCACAATTTGTAGGTAATAAATTAGCTGAAACATTGCAAAACTACCACATTCAGCACAAGATTACAACTCCATATCACCCACATGCCAATGGCCAAGTAGAGAGCACGAACAAAGTAGAAAACATTAAAATGCCAAGTAGAGAGCACGAACTATAGTTGTCTTGAGAAATTTTATTCACACTGAATACTTTGAATTGTTAAGTATTTATACAAAAAAATGTTTACAAAATATCTCAAGATTTGAGATGATGTTTTAATCAAAAATAGGAAAGAATTTCCTGTTTTTTATCCATTAAATTCACAGCAAATCTGTGAATTCTTGCCACTTTTCTGTAGAGGGGATCTTCATAGTCTTCAATTTTCTGTAACTTTCATCTGCCTCTGTATACTTGGCAAAGTTAGGCTTTATAGTGAACATATGCCTGATCTCATTATCTAAAAAGAACAGATTTTCAAAATACTGAAGAAGTATTCTGCCTGTTGGTGATCCTTGAGGTAGTTGTTGTCTGGCTTGCTCTTTTGCATGATTTCTGATTTTTAGATCATAATCTTTCTGAGGCATTAACTTGTCATTCAATGCGTGAATATCAGGCAAACCTGCTTCTGACAATGTTTTGTATTTGGCTAAAAATCTTGAGATGTATAAATTCATGTCTTTACACCGGTCCTCTAGAGTACTCA
Organism: Pinus albicaulis; assembly: GCA_034641835.2. NCBI lineage: Eukaryota > Viridiplantae > Streptophyta > Pinopsida > Pinales > Pinaceae > Pinus > Pinus albicaulis. The sequence continues at coordinate 1,425,970,871 of CM076572.1, forward strand.
TTATGTTTCTTTTGTTCAGGACCTTTTTGATTTGAAGAATGGTTTCTGTTCTATCAACAATTTTCAATTCTTCCAACTCTTCCCTGGTTTTACTGTTTAAAAAAGCTATGATTTGGATTGCTTGGGCTGGTTTTTTGTCAATTTCCCTCTTAGTCTTGTCAATCTCTGCACTAGCAACTTGAAGTAACTCCCTTTGTTCATAAATTATCCGAATTGAAGGCCATTGAGAATGAATGCCATCAATAATTTTGGTCCATAAATTATTTTTTATAAAGGCCACTTGATCTGTAAGATTTACTTGTGCTTGCAGAATCTTTACCTGTTCTTGTAGTCGATCAGCCCTTTGCTCATGTCCTCTAGAAGTAATCAAGGCATCATTTTTGGATTTTTCCAAATTTTTAATAGTGCCTCTCAAACTAAGAATATCTTTATCTTGGTCTTGTGGTGTGGTCCTCTGTGAGGATGAAGAAGAAGAGGCAGAGATTAGAGAAGTAATTGGCACTGCAGTTGGCAGTACTCCCTTCGGTGCCAAGTGTTCTGCCAAAGTAGATGGTATAGCAGTGTTTACAGTGGGGATCACTGTAGGAATGACCATTGGTTGTGCTTTGCTTAGTTCTTCATTCTCTTTCATTAGAGCTTCCATTTGACTTTCCATTGTTTTTATCTGACCTGACATTTGATGTACAAGCTCCTTTAAATCATCATTCTTTGTTTTTTGCTGTAGAATTTCTTTTGCTTGAGATTTTTCACTCTGAGGCAACTTCAACTGTTTTCTAAGAGCAGCTATATCCTCATTTTTCTGTTTAATTAAGACTTTTGCCCCGTCAATGTTGGTTGGGTCACCCCCTGCTTCAATCACTATATCTTCTAGTGCTTTTATTCTTAAATTATTAGCATACAGTGAGGCTTTGTCCAACCTCATTTGATTTTGGAGGTTGAGCACTGTTTTCTCAAGCCTAATTGATTTCATAGTTTTACCGACAATTTTGGAATATAGCATTTCAGTATTGCTCCTATGAAATTCAATTTGATCTAATTCATGAATGGCATCTGCATCCAGTTCAAGATCTGTTTTGGAATAATCTGCCACTGATTTTGGCTCAGCCACTGTAGGCTTCAAGAATGACATTACCAATTTATTAGATGAATAATCAAATGCTGAAAGAAGCTTGTCTTTGTTTCCAGGATTTTCCTTAAGAAATCTAGAATGAGCTTGATTCTTGAGCTCTTCATTCTTCTCTTTAATCTGTCTGAATATGATCTGAATCTCTGACTCTGTATTGTCAGTTTCCTGAGAAGAAGGAGGCAAATCGACAGTAGCCTGGTTTTCCTTCATGACTGTATCTTTTTGTTGTGTTCTAATTTTTACATTTTGAAGCTCTTCTAATGTTTGAGTGACTATTCTTGTTGCTTCATCATTTATATCAATATTTACAGCCTTATCCTTTTCTTCTTCTGTTGACTTGCTTCTTTTACTATAAGGAGTTCTGAATTTTATGTCCTCAATAGTCTCAGCTATGAAACTATCTCCTTCTTTGTCTCTTTTATGTACATTATTAATATCTTTGCTTGTAGAAGCCACCTGTACTGTCTGTTCAATCTGTTTGCCTTTGGCACTGTCTACCTGTATTACCTGTACTGCCTGTGAATCATCATCAGATAGGGTGTTTGGCTCCCATTCAATTTTATTTACATATCTTTCAATATGGGGCTTAGGATCATGCAAGTAAACAGGAAACTTACATTTTACCCTTATTGCACTCAAAATACTTTGTGGGTCATACTTCCATGTAAAACTACATGGGAACTTATACTCTTTAAGTTTGACATTTATCTCATTGGCAGCTTCTCTGTTATTCACAATGAATGGCCCAATTTGATATTTCAGCTTAAATTGGGTCTTTTTCTTGAAAGCTATGAAGTGGATTTCATCTACATTCAATAGTTGTCTCAGATATTCTAAAGAAAATATTCTTGTAGTTACAAATTTGGGTAACTTATATGGGGCCAGGGATGAGCCATACACTCTGATTTCTGTATGATTTTGATATAAATACCAATCTCCAATTTTGTAGCTCTCTGATAACTGCAGAATTCTTCTTTTCTCATCATTGATCCTAGGGATCTGTTGTTTTTCCAAGAGATACATAGCAGGGGCTATAAATGAGTCATAGAAATCTGTAAAACTATACTCTTTGTTCCATTTCCTTAGAATAGATGACCAAAATACTACTGATAGAACTTTTCCTTCTGCATCCACTTTCTGACATTCAATTGGAAACTTATCTGTTTGATAATATAGGAAGAGGTGTAGTAGATAAGAGGAGTATCTGAAAACTCCTTCTTCTGATAATTTGGATAACCGATAATGCATATTATCAGCAATACATCTAGCAAAATTGAACTGAATGGATGGTGATTGACCAGGGTTTAGAGTTGACAGAAAACCTAGGATAGCCACATCAGTGAATTCATCATTGGCGTATCCTAGTATGAAGGAGATCATTGAGACAATCTGTCTAGTTTCATCTGGGAAATCAACGGTGTCGAAAGGAGGATCTAACTTAGGAATATCAACTTGATTTGGACAAAAATTCTGGTATATTTTGAATCTAGCATTGAAATCCAAGTCAAGATATAGCTGGGTTAAATCTTCTCTTGTTAGGGTAGCAGAATCGGGGTCATGATTCATTTGCAGCATGGAATTTATCGAATCTTCAGTGATGTAAAACAGGATTTCTTTTTCTTTGTTTACAATACATCTTTTTTCTGGCATATAATAGGCTTGGCATAATCTGATAAAGTCAGGAACAGAATGAGTGAGAGGGACAATATATCTAGGCAGATTGGATTCTCAAATTGGAATATCTTTGTCACCCTTTTCCACTGATTTGCCATAGCACCAATTATAGACATCAAGCGCGTTAAATTCTACATTAGGGTCTATTATTAGACAGTCCTGATCAACTAAAGGGCTCTTCTCTGGAGAAATGACTGGAGGCTGGACTGGTCTGACCACTTCTGTAGAATCAGCCGTGAGTGCAGGAGTTGGTTTGTCGATTTTGAAGGACATAAGCCGAGGAAACTTTGCAGAAGACTTCTTTTCAGATTTTGGGCCTCCATTCTTGGGGGTTACTTGCTTCTTGGTCATTTTTAATAATGAACGAAGCAAGCTTAAACGGTTTGCTAAGTTCCTTTACGAGAAACAGGGGTTTCTTGGCGAATTTCTACTGAAAATGGGGTTTCTGAGCAGGGTTTTTAGGAAATGCAAGGAATTTAAAGCTCAGAACGTGTATTTAAAATCGATTTCAATAGCAAAATGGACCAGGGTATGGAAAAAACTGCGAGAAATGGCAATTAGGGATTCTAGGGAAATTTTTACAGAGTTTCCCTTGAAAAATGGACACTTTTTTGCAGTAAATTTGGTAATTATTTGAAATCGACAGAATTTTGAAATCTCAGAGGGCAAGTTCGAATAAAAGTACCTAGAGAACCAGCGGAATTTTGTTGAAGACGTTGCAGAGGTGCTCAGTCTTCAATTTTTTGAAAATGGCTTCGCAGAGGACAATGTAGTACTTTGTAATGGAAATTCAGGGCAATGGGCGTCGAAAAATGGTACTGGTAGGTTGAAAATGGCTCTGCAAAGTTTCTAAGGGTTCAAACGGCGTGATTTTGAGGAAAACGGTTCTGCAATGTTTTTACAGGTTTAAAGCGAAAAGGTGAAAATTTGAATGCAAATAATAATTTTAATGTTATCCTTCAATGGTATAACCATAGTTAAATGACATTAAACTCGGGTTAAACGGGTGAGGTTTAGGGAATACCGCCATTGGTATTCGTGAGGGTAAATGGTGGTAAGCGAAAACTAGCTTTTCGAACGCGATACAACGTGGTGGCGACACGTAAGCGCGGGTGGTTTGGAAAAACCACCCATTTCGCGCGGCTTTGCCAAAACATCAAACGATTACTTTATGAGCGTGGAAATGTATTAGCGCCGTCGGATCTGGATTCAACGAGCGAACGGCCACAATGAAAAGGAAAGGTGCGGGGAAAATCGGTTAGTTATCGGGTTCAGTGCGATACTATTGCAAAAGTGTCACAAGACCGACGAAAATGGAAATCGTTCAAAACGTCAGTAAGAGCGATGCTTACCGAAAAGGTGAAAGGTAAGTTATCAGGTTCACTTTGGGTCATTGATCTTGGGAAACCGTCGCTATACCGACCTTTAGAGAAATGTGTCGCAATACCGACACTTAGGAAAAGTGTCGCAATTCCGACACTATGCCCCAAAGCGTCGTTAGACGGCTTCCTCCAAACCTCGCTATTATATGTTTTACGAAGATATGGTAAGTAACTCTCTCTTGTTCTTCGTAGAAATAATTATATATAATTTTTATTTTTATTTTCAAAATAGATTAAAAAAATTGTATGAGAAAATTTATTAATTCATCAATATGTGTGTGTTGTGAGGAATAATTTCATAGTTCAACTTAATGGTTCATTATATAATCATGTGAGCATCACCAATGATATATCTTAAAAAACAACTGAAAAGCCATGTGTACAAAATCGATGTATACTCTAGAGAGTGGTTCTCATATCACTATGTAAATTGTTGTATGCTACTTCAACAAAATTATAAGATAAACTGTAATACACATTATATATGCACCATAACAATTGCCATACAACTAATTTGTTTTAGGATACTTGTGGCATTCTAGGGGTAAATTCTATATGATGTGTATATCAATATATTAGGTGTTGATAAGTTTTGAGTATCTAAGAAATGATAAGGAATATCCATACATCATGATCTTGTCATGTGATTATAAATTGTCTATAATTTCCATAAAATGTATAAATGATTTGTTTAAAAAAAATCAACACAATCAAACCCTAAACAATGCTCATGATGTGGAATGTCATTGGCGAAACCAAAATGATGGTCACATGTCCCATTTCAACCCTAAACAATGCTCATGATGTGGAATGTCATTGGCTAAACCAAAATGATGGTCACATGTCCCATTTCTATGGTAATGGTGATCATATATATGTTGTAGCGACACTTGATGAGTAATTAAATAAATCTAAGAGTGTGACTCAGTGTGCCATATTTGGAAAGCTAATTAATGATGCTTTAAGTAATTAGGACTTAATGAGAGATCATCTTCACATCTTCACTGAAATATATTGGTAATTGTAGTCACTATATGGACCGCACATGCATGCTAGAAAAATTGAAATATAAGCTATAATACACATCTTATAGCTGCCATAACAATTGTCATACAACTTATGGAAAGCTAATTAATGATGCTTTAAGTAATTAGGACTTAATGAGAGATCATCTTCACATCTTCACTGAAATATATTGGTAATTGTAGTCACTATATGGACCGCACATGCATGCTAGAAAAATTGAAATATAAGCTATAATACACATCTTATATCCGCCATAACAATTGTCATACAACTTATTGCGTCACATTTTTGATGACGTCAGCAAATTTTTTTGGCACCTGAAATTGAAATTTCCGGATTTGAAATCTCACTGAGGCGGATTTAATAGAAATTTCGCATCACACTCAGCCATCCACACGAGTGCCCAAAATCGGACGCGAAAAATTCATAAAGCAGATTGAATAGAAATTTCGCGTCACATTTTTGATGACGTCAGCAAATTTTTTTGGCACCCGAAATTGATTGAAGGAGAATTTAATTTTTGGTTGACGTCCGCTGGTCAAAGTTCTTTAATGTTTGTTTTAAAAATGTCGTGCGTACAGGTCCATATATATATATATGTTTTACATATATACATCATATGCACAATTCAAAGCAGTGAGTTGTAAATGCACAGATAGAGTGAAATTTTAGAGTGTGAGTTAGAGTGAAATTTTAGAGTGTGTGAGTTGTAAATGCACAGATAGAGTGAAATTTTAGAGTGTGAGTTTTGTGTTGAACTGTGTTTTGAAGCAGTCAAAGTTTTTTTATTCCCTCAGTCAGAGGAGATTTTGTAACCAAAGTTTTGAAGTTTAATGAAATAGTTTTTACAGTGAAGAATTTTTTTTTTATATTTTCTCTGTATTGAAGAGGGGAGTTTTATTCTCCATTGTTGTTCTGGAATTTTAAATATTCCAACACTATGATCTACTAAAAATTACTTCAAAAATCAAGTAAACCTTCCAATATAAAGAAAAAAACATGAACGAGCTTTCCCTAAATTGCAATAAATTTATGTTTATTATTAATATTGCATAATCTGCCTTATAAAAATTGCATAATCGGACTAAGAACAAATCCTCAGTGCATTTTTTATTGTTGTTGTGATTAAAAAAATGAGCCAAAGAACGCTAAGGCACTCAGAGAAATCAATCTATGTATTATTTCTCACAAAACATGTTGAGTAGTGGAGACTAAGCCCTATATTTTTTTCTGTCCTCAATCTCTCTATTAATTATGTCTATGTAGTTATAAGAATAACAAGCCAAAGAAATCTGAGGCTTCGAGAGAAATTAGTCTATGTGTGCAGAAATTGATGATTACTGTTGACTAAATGTTATACCATTTGAAATTGCTGAGCGAAATTAATCAGGCCATGATGTACCATTTGTCAGTATCTATTTTCTCATGTATGAAAGTTTTTTTTTTTATAAGTAAAAGTAATTATATTAACAAAAGGAGTACAGTACAGTGGGCCGAAGCCTGATCATTGCCGAGTGCTGTGGCATTTGAAACAAAAAACCATAGTTTGAAGACTGCCCTGCAAGAGGGAAACCAGTCTGAAACAGTTCATTTGAAAAATCCCGCGCAGGGGAACCAGAGAATTGTAGTACTGGAGACCATATCGAAGAAAAAAAAACAGATGCATTTTCAGAGATAGCAGAAAACACATGAACAAGCCCGTGAGAATGGGCAGAAATAGAGCAAAAAACCAGAGTGAAGAGGAGGAACTATTCATCAGGATCAGGTTCGTAGACAACTCTGCACCAGAGTTCATCTGGTTCCCCGTCAGAATTATACAGGTCAGCAATAGAATGGATCACCTTCCCGGGAGGAGGAGGAGTAATATGTGCCTCGCTCGCTTGCACTGCATCCTGCCTCTCAGTAGGTTGACCCACCGCTTCCTTGTTCGCCAGGTCCTGCGTGGCCTTTCCCATCTGACCCTGCACGTTCGCACTATCAGGGTGCTTCAGCCCAACAAACTGCGCCGAATCCTGAGCCGCCGAGAGGCTGCATTCCGCCGGGCGAGAACTGGGAACAATTTCCTGAGGCTCTTCACGAAAGACGACCGTAATTGAGGCAGTCACCCTGGGTTGATTGAGAGTGCTGTTAAAGGAAAAATGCGTGGTGTGGGTTTGAGCAGGAGGAGCGGAAGGAGTGGGGGAAGCAAGGCGACGGCCCGAGCGAAGAAGGAGCCCTCTAGGTTGACTATCATAGTGGGAGATAGACGCAGAGGAGGTGCCAGAGGTGGAGGGAGAGCGTCGAATTTGGCGCCTCGTGGAGCCTCTTCGGCAGCGCATTCTATGCCTGAGGCGCGACATAGTCGCACTCGAGACAGCAGGGCAGGGAGGCAAAAGATGGATAGAAGACTGAGGCGAGAGGGGCAACAGGGTGATAGAAGCAAGCTTGCAGGAACCAGCGTGGCAGAAGTGGAGATTTTCTCCAAAATCCAAACAACAATTGAGACAGCTCCTCTTACCAGTTACAGTGCGAACATTAGAAAGCCCTGCTCCTAGAGCGCACCACAGATTCACAGGCGGGGGAATTCTGTTCAGACCAGAGGGACGTTCCATAATAACAACCCAGTCTACCTTGCAACTGTGAACCGACTGCAATAAACCACCATAAATATGAACTGGAGGCTGAGTAATGTCGCGGCATGCGAATGTGTATCGAGGAGCAGGACTACGGTTTATTCGAGCGAGTAAATGGCATTAAACGCCGATCAGTCGACATTAAGAACTGAATGACAGCACTCTTGCGGGTGGGCCAGTGGCTTCCCCTCCCCCATCCCATGACGTTAAACACCACCAACTTCACCCGATTTTTGCATGGCCATTGGACAATGATTTACTATGGTTTTCCTACTAAATTCCAATGGATGATTATTCAAAAATATTGAGAATTAGTTTAGTCTCAAGGCATAGCCAAGAGTCTTAATGGATAATTATAGATTACCTCTCCAATGGATGATTGTACATTTTTCATGTACTTTTTCACGTGAATTTCAGTTGATGCTAGATCTTACATTAATAACTATACTTGCATGAATATCCATGCTTTTATAATTCCCCACTATGGTGAATGTTGATGTATGGCCTTGGCCCATTGATCTTACAATTAACTCACTATTCATATTCAATTTTATCCAGTGCAGCCCAATAAAATAAGGAAAACAAAAAATTCAAATGCGGGCTACATAAAAATGATTTTTTAAAAAACTACATTAATGTCTGATATCACGCGCGCATTCGCCCTCAGCTCGCGCATTCGCCCTCAGCTCTTGCAGAACAACATTCGCTCTCAGCATTCGCCCTCAGTTCTTGCAAAATGGTAAGTTCTTACTGCAGGCCCTTCCTCCTGTAGTAGGGTTGACCCTATTTGGGTTTTTTTGGAGCCTCTGAGAATACAAAGGTTGTGATTGATTACGGGGCACTGCCTATATTTGTGGAACTTCTTGCCTCCGGGAATGATAATGTTCAAGAACAGGTAGCACGTTCATTTTAGAGGCATAAAATTATTCTTCCCAACTATCTTTATACGTCTGTAATTTTGGAATTTGATTTTAAAAACTACTACCCAACTTTGAGTTCAATTGGTGTTCGTGTAAGGTTGTTTAGGCAACTTTGAGTTCAACTGGTGTTCGTGTAAGGCTGTTTGGGCTTTGGGAAATATTGTTGGAGACTCTGCATCATTTAGGGATCTTTCCCTCAGTCATGGAGCTCCGAGGCAGGTGCTTGCCCAGTTGAATGATACTGCCAGAATTTCAATGATACGAAATTGTACATGGGCTCTGTCAAATTTTTGCCGTGGTAAACCCCAACGACTATTCGAACAGGTAAGCAGAACACATTTTCTTCCTCTTCTTCTTAGTTCGCAGATACTGTGGATTTTTTTTTATAGATCTTGGTGCTTGGTAGATTTGGACGTAATATGGACCTAGGCGCTTGTTCATTACAATGTCTCCGTCATCAAGTTTTAGAAAATGCTCAGAAATTTGGGTTTCACAAGGGGATTACCCTTGCTTGCAATTATCGATTATCAATCACATTCAAAAAAAGTCTTTCGTAGCATTGCCGAGCTCTTTGTAGGTGAATTTCCGAGGCAATTTCACAATATCTGAACTAAATTTGTCTGTCCTTTTCAATACTCTGTGCTTGTAACAGAACCAGACAAACAATCTAGTGGCCAATGCAACAACTGTTGGAATTTTACAAATTCCAGAACAGAATTGGAGAATAAAACTCCCCTTCTTAACACAGAGAAAAAAATTTAAAATTTCATTCACAGACAGAGTTTCAACTCAGAAAAATTTATATTCCATGTATAAAAAAACTGCTGTTACAATTCTTCCTTAGCTGATCTGGAATATGTGCATAAGCCACACATCCGAAAACCTTCATATGTGTGACACTTTGGTGCCACTCCATGCCTCTTCCGGCACTTTGTTCATAACAGCTTTTGTAGGGCACCTGTTCAAAATATACGTTGCACAATGTACAGCTTCAGCCCAATAATCATTAGGCAAATGCTTTGCCTTAAGCATACTCCTCGCCATGTCCATTATGGTTCGGTTCTTCCTTTCGGCTACTCCATTTTGCTGTGGAGTATATCTAGTTGTAAACTGCTTTTGAATACCATTTTCTCTACAAAACCATAGAAAATCTTTAGATATATACTCACCTCCTCTATCAGTCCTTAAGACTTTGATATGCAGCCCACTCTGATTCTCAACAAGTGCTTTGAAATTGCAAAATTTTTCAATCACTTCACTTTTCTTTTTCAAAAAGTAAACCCAAGTTTTTCTTGTAAAATCATCTATGAATGTTAAGATATAGTGGCTGCTAGCAAGCGATGGAGTTTGCATCAGTCCACATACATCTGAGTGGACAAGTTCTAAGGGTGCTTTTGCCCTTATGCTTTTCCCGGAAGGAAAACTTTCTGTGTTGTTTCCCAAGAATACAACCTTCACAAAGGTTGTCCGGTTTCTCTATCAATGGTAAACCACTTACCATCCATTTTCTGTTCAACAGATTAAGACCTCCAAAGTTGAGATGACCAAATCTCAAGTGCCATAACCAATTATCATCTTTTGGTTCGCTTTGGAATGTCTCTTGTACTACTGCTGCTTTCTCTTCACCATTCATCAGATCTGCTCTCATTCTGAGAGGGAACATCCTGTTCCTTGTCATCTTTACTTCAGCAATACACTGTTTGCTGGGTGGTTTATCCATGATGGTACAAACATCATTATCAAAGAAAACATTATATCCCTTATGGACAAGCTGTCCAACACTTAAGAGGTTACACTTCATTCCTGGAACATAATAAACATCTGCTATGGTTTTCTTTGCACCTAATCTTGTTAAAACATTTACATCTCCTTTTCCCATAACAGAAACTTTGCTATCAGTTCCTAGTGTGACTTGTGACTGCACACTTTCATCTAACATAGAAAACATTGCTAAGTTTCCCGTCATATGGTTACTACAACCGGAGTCTAGAAACCATAAGTCTTCACTCTTTTCTTCAGCCATATTACAAGCTAAAAACAAATTACTTTGACTGCTATTTTCTTTTGTGAAATTGGCACTAGTTTCACTTCTCATATCATTCTGCTTCTTCTTTCTACATTCATTAGCATAATGACCATATTTTTTACAATGGTAACATTGGACATTGGATTTTTCATACCTTTGTCCTTGTGCATCCTGCTGGCCATTCTGTTGGCTGCTGCCTTGGCCTTGATGCTGATTTGGATTGTTGCCCCTTCCTTGAGCATTTGCTGGACTGTTCCTTCCACCTCTGTTTTGGCTTCTGCCTCTTCCTCTCTTGTTTCCTCTGCCTTGCCCTCTTCCTCTTCTGAAAGACATCTGGGTCTTAAAGGCTTGCTCAAGAGATGAGTTTTCACTCCTACCCAGCCTCTGTTCATGGGTCATCAGTGATGCATGTAGTTCATCCACTGAAAACTTTGTGAGATCCCTAGTCTCCTCTATGGTGGTGACAATCACATCGAATCTTGAGGGTAAACTTCTCAAGATTTTTTCCACAATCCTTTTATCTTCAAGAGTCTCTCCATGAGATCTTATTTGTGTGACCATTCCAATCACATGAGTGAAGAATGAGTCAATGTTATCTGACTCCTTCATATAGAGAGTCTCAAAGTCTCTCCTCAACAACTGAAGTTTTGTTGTCTTCACTTTCTCCATACCCTGATAAGCTGTCTTCACTTTCTCCATACCCTGATAAGCTGTCTTGAGAGTTTCCCATGCTTCACTGGATTTCTTGGCTGCTGCTATCCTTGGAAACACACTCTCATGCACAGCTTGATATAAGAAGAAAAGAGCCTTGGAATCTTTCTTCCTATTGCTCTTCAGAATCTCTCTTTCTGCCTGAGTTAAAAGAAGAAACTCCACTTCATTTGCTGGCTCTTCAAAGCCATCCTCAACTAATTCCCATAAGTCTTGGGAGACAAATAATGCCTTCATAGTTATTGACCAGTAGTCATAATTTTTCCCATTAAACATTGGGAGATGGATATTTCCCATACCCATACCTGTGTTGGCTCCAGCCATTCTGCACTCTTAACTATGATAAAAACACTTGACTGTGTGTTTAAAACTAACCAACTGTACTGCAACAGTAACACAAAACTATATAGAGAAATACCTTAAATCCTTTATGGTTGAGTCTTCACACTGCTGGAGAAGCTGCTGCAACAAAGAATTCGTTTCCTTCAGCTTATTTGACCTTCAAATAGCCTGGATTGGCTCTGATACCATGTTGGAATTTTGCTGAATTCCAAAATAATAAAATTGCCTTGCTTAACACAGAGAAAACATTTAAAATTTCATTCAACAGTGACAGAGTTTCACATAAAAAAATTTCTATTAAAAAAAACTGCTGTTACAGATTCTTCCTCAAAAGAGGGATTACAAAACAAAATCTGACTGCTGCAAACACAGTTCAGAAATATCACTCTATCATTCACTGTTGTTACAAAATATTTCACACTGCTGTGTAAAACATAAAACACTCTGTTTTTCTGTCTCTGTTTGAAAAAAATACTCTGCTGTGTGTAATAATTAAAAAAAATTACAGCTCTCTACCTCTGTATATTAACAAAATATCCCAGATTCAATTAATGCCATTAACTGACATTCAACCACAAAATTCACCGCTTGGAAAAACATTAATGGTCTCCATTAACTTCTGTCAGCACCGCTTACAATTGGCATTGATGGAAAATTGAATTTGTGGCACCGTTGTTCTTTCTTCCTTTCCGCACTGCTGTGCAATGAAACTGTTGTCTTTTTAAAAAAAAAATTACACTGTAAAATAAAAATTACAGCCACGGCCCTCTGTTTTGTTTTGGCTTTCGGGCCTTTAAACTTTCCAGAACATTTCATTTAAAAATAAAACATATTAGATTAAAAATCTTTCGGGAAATCACATGAAAATATTAGGATTTTATTTTTGGTAATTTATTTATTTGTTTACTTATTTTTATTTATTTATTTATTTTATTTTATATAATATTTAATTCAATTATTTAATTAGTTATTTGTTTATTTTATGTATTTGTCAGTATTTTATTTATTAGTTTACTTATTGATTATTTTATTTATTTATTCTTTTATATTTATTATTTTATTTTATATTTAATTTAATTAATTATTTATTTATTTTTATCCTAATTGAACGTTATTGTTTTATAGATTAATTTCGTTTATGAGGACTTTGACTTTTATTTGATTTATGTTTTTATTTTATTTTTATCTATTTATTTATTTATATTTTGGGGTCATTTTAGTTTTTGGTTTTGGTTTTATATTATTTTTAGTTTTGACTAGTATTTTTAGGGGTGGGTTTGTTATGTTTTCTGTTTTTATTTCTATTTTTATTTTTGACTAGTTAATTTTGATTTTAACCGTCCTTGGATTTGACTGTTGCTTCTCTCCTCATGGTATAAATAGGTGTGTCTGATCAGCCATTCTTCATTATCCTGATGATGAACTACAGTTGGTAGTTCGAAACGTGTTTTTGGTCCTAAAATTCTCATGTGATTTCCCGAAAGATTTTTAATCTAATATGTTATGGATCACAGAAGCTTGCACTCTTAAAAATAAAACATTATTTATATATATTATAAATATTAAAAATATTTATAATATATATTATTATTAGTAAAAAAAATTTACCGAAGGTCTTTTAAAAACTTTATGAACCTTTACGGATTTCAAAAAGTAAATAAAACTCCTTTTGAAAAAAGCTTTTCGCGTTCCAAAATCGAACACTGACGTAGGCCCAATGTGTGACGCAAAATTCAAATTAAATCCACCCTGTAAAATTTCGGGTCCGGATTTTGCTTGCTGACGTAAGCTTCAAAATCAACGCGATTTCATGTGTTTTCTCCACGGAAATTCCTGTAGCGTTGCTGCAGTTGAATTTAAAATTCAACAACAACAACAACACCTCCTGTTGCAATGCCTGCAATTCACCCTCTCTGCACGCATGAATGACTATGGCACCCTCTTTTGTGAATAGCCTACAGGTACTGGAGCTAAAGGTACTGGTTTCCATTAGGATTGTGGAATTCAACATCCAAAATAGTATCAAATTCCACTGCAATAGTATTCCCCAGCGAGGGCAACAGTTCATTGAGACCTATTGGACTCATCACCCCCAAATAGCCTCCAGGGCTACCCAGAGTGTGATCATCTGGAGCAATAAAAAATTCTCATCCATCCCCAATTGAAACAAGAACATGACCCACATTGGTTACAGAAAAAGAGAAACACGTTTTGAAAGAAGAAGAAACTTTTGTATTAGGGTCCAGAAATCTAACTGGTCTATTGTACAATGCCTTACCTGCACTTCAAATTGGTACTCCCAACTCCATGCTAAGGCTCACTGTGCCATTCTTCAGATGAGCATCTTAACCTGAAGTTTGATTCCAAAAACCCAAGTCCCCTGTTCTATGCCCAAGACCTCTGTTACAACGAGTAGAGTTCTGAGCGAAATACTTCACAATAGGAAGCAAAAGAAACATCGCAAAATTGCTCCGCTTTAGACTGATAATTTTCTGTGTGAAAATTCAACTGCGGACAGTAAAAACATAATATCAAACACAACCAATCGACAATGGAATTTGAACATGAGGATTTATAACCACAGAAAACCCTCTCCAGGTTAAAAGAATTCTGGAATGGCTTTAAGATTCTAATAATGAGCGCTTACAACACCATAGCAATTACTGTCACAATGAAATCTGCTGGAAGCAAAGCCCTTGTACAGTTTCTACATTTCCACAGTGGAAGCAAGAATCTTGCTATCTCTCATGATCTGGTTCTGTGGTCAAATCCTTTATTATGGCTGTCTTGTTCTGCTAAACGTGGATCTGTCTTAGCTTTGGCTCTGGTTCTCATTTAGGATCGTGGCTATCTGATCTTGTTGTGGCTTTGACTATACAAACTTGTTCAATAGGAAAATGTTGACTCTCCTATATATAGGAGCTTCAATGGGTGCTCTCAAACACTTTTTTGGGCAACTTTGTTTTGTCTCTGATTCAAGGCAGAACTATGTTGGCCTTGGTTTTTTAGTCCTTGGAACTTATTTCTCTCATATTTTCCATCCTATCCCCAGTTTTCTACCGAGAAAGACATAACTTCACGATATCAAAATTGACTATTTTTGGCCATTTATCTTTAGTAATGGTACAACTTTAATTTGGTGCATTCGTACAGTATCTGAAGAGCACTCTCAAGCTGTTATTCAGTATTTTATCATAACTACTACATTTAACTGCCATGCTCTAATATTTATATCAACCATAAGCATTCTTAAGGTAGTTCCACGTTTGTGAAGCAGAAGGAATGCTTCTGACAGCTTCTTATCATAGTGGTACAATTCTGTCGGCAGTTTATCTTTTATAAACCTCCAATTTTCCAAAAGTAGTAGAGACTACAGTTTGCATCTGAAATTTTGGACAAATCTGTGTAGTATTCTACAGAAAATGCATTAAGAATAAAAAAAGCCCACAATTTGTAAAAAGCCCACAATTTTGTAAAAAGCCCACATTTTGTAAAAAGCTCACAATTTGTAAAATGCCCACTTTTGTTTTCTTTTTGCTTATATATTGAGCTCCCATTGAGTTCAACAAGTCTTGGGTTTTCTACACCATTGAGAGAGATTTATTGTTTTCTTTATAGGATAATTTGCATCAATGGAAGAAAAAATTGGAGCTGGAAAAACAATTCAAAAGGGTGAAAGGGGTGATGGCAGAGTTTATTGCCCTTGTAAAAAATGTTGTATGAGAAATAATGTTAGAGTTTTAATAGCAACAGCAAGAGTGCATTGTAGGAAATATGGGCACATTGGTGGTGGATCGAATGACTATCGCCCCATGGTAATTAATTATCTATCTTCATTTTGATTATATCGTAAAATTTTATATTATTTTAAATTTTTAATATTTTTTATATGCGCACTAATGTTTAATTATTAATGTTTGTAATTTTCATAAAGGCACAGTTGCCCCCCAACCTTTTGCAGATGATCAACCAGCTTCCACAGCAAAATAGAAGTAGATTAGATGATGTTGCACCAGTACAAGAGAATATTGCAGCAAATATTAGTATTGGAAATGATGTTGTACAAGGTGAAGAACATGAAGCGAATGATGAAGGTAATTTTAATGATCCCATGGAGGTAGATCACGATGACAGTAATGAGACAGCTCACATTAATGATGGGACAAATCAAATGCTCCAAGACTTGTATGGTGAGTCAGATGATGATGGTGGAGATAGCAGTGACAGTATTTATGATGTACCTCTAATTGAAAGGTCAAGTGAACGACTTTTTGAACACTCAAATGCAACTCTTCTCTCTGCTACATTGTTGCTGGTGAACTTAAAGGTTATGAATAATTTGTCGAATAGATGTATGACACAACTCCTAAGGTATGCAATATGTATATATGATCACATATATGTAAATGTTGATTATTTTCCCTTTTTTTTAATTGTAATAAATGTGTAAAATAATAACTTATATATAAGTTATTATTTTACACATTTATTACAATTATAAAAAAGGGAAAATAATCAACATTTACATATATGTGATCATATATACATATTGCATACCTTAGGAGTTGTGTCATACATCTGTTCGACAAATTATTCATAACCTTTAAGTTCACCAGCTCTCTGCTATTGTTGTTGGTGAACTTAAAGGTTATGAATAATTTGTCGAACAGATGTATGACACAACTCCTAAGATATGCAATATGTATATATGATCACATATATGTAAATGTTGATTATTTTCCCTTTTTTTTAATTGTAATAAATGTGTAAAATAATAACTTATATATATATATATATATATATCATAGTTATCAAAACCGGCCAGTCAGGACAGTGGCCGGTTGGAACCGGTCTTGCAACCTGGTCAATAGCCTATTCTCACCTGTTTTGGCCGGTTAACCAGACCTAACCGGCCGGTTAAGTAAGGAACCGGCCAGTTTATGCATAAACCGGTCAGTTCCGTACTTAACCGGTCGGTTAGGTGCTCCTCCATGAGTTGCAAATTCCTCAGTGTCTCCTCCATGAGCTGCAAATTCCTCTATTATACTAGCAACAAACTTCTCTAATAACTCATACTCAACACCTTATAGTAGCAACAATACACATGATGACTGATAAATACAAATCTGGCTAGCATAAAATCCCTGGCAGCATGCAACTCATCAAGTGTACTTGATGACAATTTCTGTTCTCAAAACAATCAGCAACAACCTTATTTCACACTCAGCTAGGAACTGTCAGACCCTCTCTCTCGAAACCCGGTTCATTAGCTCCACCGATCCGGTCACCGGTTCCGGTTTTAATAACTATTATATATATATATATATATATATATATGATTAATAATCTTTACAAGACACTACTTTTTGTTTCTGTTGTAGATTGTTGGGTGAATATTTGTTACCATCGCTAAATACTTTACCTCGAACATATCGAGATCTACGTGCTATTATGAAACACTTTGGAATGGAATATAACACTATAGATGCATGTCCTAAAGATCATATTATATATTATGGAGAACATGCGTTGAAAACAGAATGTCCGAAATGTGGTACCAGTAGATATCGAACATATCAACTAACCAAAAAGGTGCCTCAAAAGGTTCTTCGTCATATTCCCATAATTCCACATTTGCAGCGAATGTTCAGGTGTAACAGCATAGCACAGTTTATGGATTTCCATGCAAAGAATAGAAGTGGAGATGGTGTTCTTCGAATTCCTGCAGATGGTTCTGCATTTAGAGAAATCGAGGAAAAATATGTAGATTTTAAAAATGAACCTCGTAATGTCAGGCTTTCATTGGCAGCTGATGGTGTTAATCCATTCGGAGAGCTTAGATCTACTTACTCAGTGTGGCCTATTTTCTTTATCAACAATAACATTCCTCCTTGGATGTCAATAAAGAGGGAGCACATAATGTTGACTATGATTATTCCAGGTATTTGATACATTATTTCTTTGAATGTAACATTTTCATTTCTCTCGTTGTTTGAATAAATATATATTTTATTTACTTACTTACTTATATATACATATATCATGGGAGTAATTATTATGTTCCGTAATTTTGAACAATTAGGTAAGTACCAGGTCAAAGATATGAATGTATATATTTAGCCTCTTATCGATGAGCTAATACAGTTATGGCATGGCCTCACTATGTATGACATCACTAAGCCAATCAAGCAGAAGAGATTTCAATGTCGTGGAATGCTTGTATGGACAATTCATGATGCCCCAGGACTAACACATGTTTGTGGTATGTAATATCTCATTGCACTTTAATATGATACATAATTATCTAAATTAGATATACCATATTGCATGTTTTAAAAATGATCTCATAGTATATTAATTGTTATTGATCCATCTATTTCAGGTCTTCAAACAAAGGGTAGATTTGCATGTCCAGTTTGTGGCCCTAAGATGAAGTATCGTCATTCACCAGACTTAAAAAAGATGGTGTTTGATGAGTTTAGGCACTTCCTCCCTAGGAACCATAAGTATTGTACTACTGAAAAACATCTTTTCAATGATAAAGAAGAAACTAGATTAAAACCACGAAGAATGACACCTCAGTTGTGGATGTTGGAATATAACAGAATTAATAATCGTCGAGCAGCTGGTACGTAATGTGTGTGTGTATATATATATATATCTATATTATTTGTTTATGTAATGTTTGGAATTTTTTTTTTAACTAATGAATTTATTTTATTGTATTTTATAATTAATATTGTTCTGATTTATTTTATTCTTTGATATCAAGGTCATCGTCGCCGTGAAGGTACTAATATTGTACTTCCACCGGGAATGAAATGTTATCCTTCTCAATTCGTGAGGTTGCCCTACTATGAGGACCTAAAAATAGCTCATTTGTTTGATACAATGCATGTCGGGAAGAATGTGATAGAAATGTTATGGCGAACCATAGATGGTGCACATGAGAGAGATAAAATTGACAAAATTTGTGCCGACATTGAGAAATCAAATCATGCAATGAAAAGTGTGATCGACAGATCAAATAACAATGGAGGTCGAAATTATAATAATATTCCATGGTTATTAACAGAACAACAAAGCAATGATGTAAAAGAGGCCGTTAGAAGAATTAAATTTCCAACAGGTTTTGCTTCAAACATAAATAATATCTTAACGAAGAAAGGTGACTTCAGTGGGGTGAAAACACATGATTGGCATACCTTTATTAAGGTAATTTTTTTGGTATACATTTTTGTTTGTTATTGCTTGAATACATATTTTAAATTTTCCTTTTTTTTGTTTAATTTGGAAACCAATAACGATTCATTTTTTATTGTTATAGTATGTTCTTCTTGTATCTCTCCCAAACGACTTCGACAACAATGTCAAACAAGTTATATATGGTCTTAGTAAATACATGAGGTAAGTAGTTTTTATTTATATGCAAAATCTAATTGCTACAATTTATTTTTGTACTTGATGAAATGATGTATTAATTTACTTGAGGAGCTACAACAGAGCACATCGGGAGGGATTTTCAGTATCGGATCTATGATAGTTTCTTGGTACAGCAGGAAACAAAGATCCAAGGCACTCAGTTCAGCGGAAGCAGAATACATGGCAGCAAGTCAAGCTGCATGTGCGGCTATCTGGATGAGGAAGATTCTGGTTAGTTTGTTCGGTTCACATTTAGATCCCACAATGATACATTTTGATAATTAGAGTTGCATTAAACTCTCGGTTAATCCTGTGTTTCATGATAGATCTAAACATATTGATATCCGGTATCATCATATCAGAGATTGTGTGCAGTGGAAGATCATGTTGCTTCAGTACATTCCTACGGAGGATCAGGATGTAGATATTCTGACGAAGGCGCTCACCAAGAGCAAATTCGAATACCATAGAGGCAGGATTGGGGTGAAGGATAATCCCTATATTTTTGAGAGGGAGTGTTGAGATTCAACAAGATAATGAACTTAGTGAAAAGAGTCGCCTTCACTAAGTGGGCCCGCAGGCTATTTTGGCGCAAGTCTATTTTTAAACATGGTGATCATATTTCAGAAGTTGCAGGATGCTATTTGTGGATGGTTGATCAAGTTGGAAAAATAGATGAAATTCTATTTTTAGAATATTGGGCGAAGTCTATTTATAGATCGCTGATCTAAAATTAGATGCATGTCGATTATTAGTTTCCACAATAATCAGACACTAAACAACAACTTATTCTCTTGGAGCACTTTGTTTCAGTGCACAGATGTGGCACATCAGTGGACTGAGGGAATTACACAATTCCCAAGGGTTTACTGGAGCTAATGCATGGAGGAATCAGTTAGAAATCAATTGGTAGAGTTATGACACAGTTGGAAGAAGTAGTTATGGGGCTGTATTCAGTTTAACTCAGTTAGACTCAGTTAAGCTAGTTGTATCTAGTCTAACTGATTGATACACTAGTGAGAGTGGAGTGAATTAATTAGTTAATTAATTCACAAGTAATAACTCATTAATCAACTGAACAATACAACAGTTAACTACAGTGCATGGCAGTTTCAGTGGAGACCCAGTGCAAAGGTAGGTGAAAGGGCAAGATGGACTATCTGTTGTGACTATAGTGATGCATTGATTGCATCACACACACATTGGAGTTGCCAATGAGGATTGCGCAGTCAAGGAAAGAGTAATTCGAATTCATTCAGAGCTATTCTTTAGCAGGGATTGCGCAGTGGAGGCAAGCTAGCAGGAGGGCAAAGATCGTTGCATGGATTTGCAAGATTGTTCCTGATTAGTGTATGACGATTGTACGGTACTGAGAGCTTGATAATATTTGTATGAGGATTGTCATATGATTCCATGATACATAATATATAGTTGGGGTTTTCAGCTTCAAGCTTTCCCGGTTAAAAACAACTGTGTTATGTGCGATTATTTTTATTTATGCTTTACATGTGTGTGCAATTAATTTTCTGCAAAAGATTAACAAGTGGAATGATTCAGTATTTTGCATGAAGTTAAATAGTGTGAGATCAGATGAATCTAGGACATATGCATGCTTAGTGCATATAATTTCTACAGATTATTCATTTAAATTATTCTTCTACTGGGTTATTGCATCAATTATTTCTTGTTGTTTTATGTTTTGGATCGCATAATTTGATTTGATTTGATTTGATTTTTTTAATTTTTTTAATTTAATTTTATTATTATTATTATTATTATTTTTTTTTGCAGGGTTTTCTTATTTTATCATTACAGATTGGAAGCATAAAAAACTATATTTTGTTGTTAGGGTCACTTTCCACCAGTGACTTAAGTGAAGCGTTTTTGGAACACTTTCCTAAAATCTTTACATTGACATTCACATCATCTCCTCTTCTTCCTTCTCTTTGTGCCAGGTAGCTCACAACAACCCTTTCATCTCTCTCACACTCTCTAACCATATATCCTTCCAAAAGAACATATTTTTATAATCATAACTTGGTGACTATTAGTATTCCATACAAAAATATGATATGAACAACTTGCCTTTTTGTATTCCAGGGTTGTCTCTTTGTGGTCCACCTCTTTGTTTCCAAGTTCTCTCAAATTTTGAATACCAAAACAATATTAATGCTCCACCAAATATTATTTCAAAGAGTAACATCATCCAACTATAATGATTGCATAAGCCAAAATAATTCCAAGAGAATGTAACTTCACTTGTAAAATATGAAAATTTCTTTATCACTTAATGAACCTCACACATCAATCAGATCCTTACACATCTCAACATATGCAAGAATTTTACATCACAACATATTTGTGCACCTATTCACTTGAAAAATATCATATACTCGAAAACATACTGAATGCATTTGAATATCAATCTCCAAGGTCATATCACTTTTCTAAATCACTCATTGGACACTCAAACTAAAATTACCATACTATTGATTAACATCTAAATAAGAATTGAATTAAGTGAACAATAATTACACTATGTGAACATGAAACCTCCAGCTGACACATGAACACTTTAACCATTTACATCAAAACTTCTTTAAGTACTTCTTCATCTTTGACCTCTACAACATACATCAACAACATTTGCAACATATCTTGTTGCTGAACAATACATCAACAACATCTACAACATATTTTGTTGCTCAACAATACATCAACAACCTTAACATCACAACATCATAGTATCTTTAAAACCCTTTGCCATCAATGAAAACTTCACCAACACTTGTAGATGTAGAATGGGGCTTTGTGTTTCTAGAGTGATGGATACCAATATTGAATAGAGTCCTGGTTGAAGTTGATATTTCATAATCAAGGTAAATATTTGAATGTATTACAATATAATAAAGCATAAACTAGATAAGAGGTCATGAAGAACCTTGTGTTTTAATGAAATTTTATCAAATGATAGGAAATTTCATTTGAAATGATATAAGACCAATTAAACATGACTCCTTCATGCTTAGAGTAGTGGAGAACATAAAGAAAATAATTTTGCATGTAGGTTATTGACTCTTGACCCACCATTTGTGCAAATAACATTGCAAATTTATTGTATGGATTTGTGACTAAAGATATTTATATCTTGGCAATATTCATTAAACTAGTGGATGACTAAATAAGAAATTTATTAAGAAGATTAGGTTCTCCACCTTGAGCATCTACAAAAGAATTGCTTCAAACAACTTAGGAGTTTTATTTGGAGTAAAAACCGTACCATTCTTTTGAAAATACTTGGAGTTAATAGAAAAAAGGTCCTACCACTTTCCTAAAGTTGTATGAGCCTTTATTTCGTATTAAATTTATCTACACACCAAGGAAATAACCCTTTGAAGATGAAAACTTTAGGCATTCAACTAGCATTTGCTATTTTAGAGGTCCAAACGTTCGAATCTTTATGATTTTTTGAAAGTTCTAAATATCAGTCGTATGCAATAGACCACTGAAAGTCATAGTTCTCTCATCCCAAAGTATTGGTAGTATCCCCACAGAATGAGCCCCTTTCTATTTGTTATCAAGCTTCATAGCACTTGGCAGTGATTATACAATGGCACCCATTCAATAATGAATTAAACAACATTAAGTGTCACAAACAATATTAAGTGTCACTTAATTAGTCTTTAATTTTCCATGATGGTGTATGCTCTTAAAAAATATTGTTTATTAATAATAGCTACCACCTTCATCTGAAGTATGAATGCAAAGATGACTTCCATTTAAATGATAATTATCTTTCAAATGTGTGAAAGACATGCTTGCGATGATATTTTTTATTTTTTGAAAGGAATGATTCATGAGGCATTAAGTGACTAAGTATGCAAAGTTAAGGAGTGTAATTTGAGGAATGTGTAGGGAAAATGGATATTGAGAAAATGAAACATAATATCGATTGTGGGAATGTATGGGAATTGTATTTCAATAATATTTTTCATTCCTCAAAGCTCATGAAAATGGCTAGGTATTTGAATTATATAGGATTAGAAAGTCTAGGAAATGTATAAGCTGGTATATATAAATCTTCACATTCTCATGGAAATGAATAAGCGCAGGTCATTGTTGAGTATGGGAATGCACAATTGATGCATGGAAATAAATAAGTATTGGAGCAGTGTGGGATATGGGGAATGTGGATGTTAAGGAATGTGGAAAATGGGAAACAATATTCTCCACATTTACACTGGGAATTTTCTAGGTTTAGTGTTGTGGAAATACATCATGTGAAGTTTTGAATGCTTATATTTCTGCATTTTCTAAAAGTTTTAAGAAACTAAGAGTTGATACATAGGATTAATAGTTAGTGAAAAATGGAAAAGGAATCACAAGGACGCACATATGTTTATTAAGGAGCTCATTCATCAACAAAATATATACTTGATATTGAAATATTTTACTTAATATGGACATTGAAGTATTTTTTATATATATCCTGTCAAATATTGAATCAATAAAATTACACACCCCCCTTATATTTCCACACAATAATATTAATTTAAAAAGTAGTAAATATTACAATGACAAGTGCTCATCATATAAAATGGAATCACCACATAAAAAAATTAAGGTCAATGTCTTTTCTTTACATGAGTGACATGATGATAACCCATAGGCTAATTTCAAAAAGATATTGCAATTATTACTAGCCTAGATCCATCTTAACTCAAAATCTACCATGCCTCGAGAGGGATCAAATCACTTTTCACTCTAAAAGAGGTTTGCATTTTAAGAGATTTGATCCCTCTCAACGCTTGGTAGATCTAAAGTTAAGATGGATCTTGGTTAGTTTAATTATAATTAATTATAAGTATAATTATTATTATTATTATTATTATTATTATTTTAATCCAATCAAAATGTTAAGCATAACATTACAACATCTCTACCATTTATGTTTTATTTATTTATTTAATTTTCTTTTCTTTTAATTTAATTTTGATTTGAATTTGGATTGAGACAAAATGTTTTTTTTTTTCCTAGGAAAAAGTCGTAATTTCTCATTATATAAAAGAAAAATTACATGTTATATTTTACATATAATAACCAGCAATGTTCATGGTTCTAAATCATCTCCAAGGAGGCAAGTAGTAGTCAGATAATATGCAAGTATCAGTGCTAAAATCTCTAACGTAGTCACAATATGTACAGAAAATACATGGTAGCAGCCAATATAAAATAGAGTTGATAATAGTCAATCAACATAATATAACAAAACTTCAAAAATAAAGATGTTGTAAAAATTGCAGTCAAGGAATGACTGCTCTCATATCTTGAATGTCATCTATGAATGGTCTGTGATAGAATTGGAACACCTGTTCCCCATCATGCTCAATAATGAGCCACTTGCCCTAATCTAACTCCACAACTTCTTTGGAAAGCTTGTCTGCCACTTGGTTCCTCTTCCTATAAATGTGAGTGACAGAGATAGTGTCAAATAATGATTTCAGAAGATGCACCTCCCTCAATAATGATATAAATGTGTGTGTATGGCACTGTGAATGAGAATTGAACCAATTTATGACAATTTGTGAGTCCCCAAAAGTCTACAATTTGTTGCATCCTTGTTCATGGGAAAATAGAAGGAGAAGTCGTAGGCTAAGTAGTTCAGCAAAATTGTTAGTCCCCGGACCCAACCCCATTTTGAGGTGGAAGAAATGAGTGGCTGTGATATGTAATACCACACCTCCCCCGCACCCATGGTTGTTAGACGCCCCGTCAAAGTATGCCCATGGGAGAGTATGATCTATGATTTCAAGGGTGATAACCTTTCTGCAGGTGGGATGATCATCATCTCGAATGAGTCTATATGTGGAGACGATGGAAGAAAAAATGTGATCCCAAACCACAAGCATTCCTTCATACGTGAAACTTTTCCGGCAGGTCCAGATGCCCCACGTGATTAGTAGTGGAAGATTCTGAAGTTTGTTGCAGGTGGCAGCATGCCACCACTCAGAACGGGCCGCATAAATAGATGTTCCCTGTCAAGCAAGTGCACAGTCCAATGCAAGTGTAACCGAGTGCCAGAAAACCCCAATAATAGGGCACTCAAGGAAAATATGTTGTACATATTATTTATGAGAAAAACAGAAACAACATATGGATGGTCCCTGGATAGCCCGTCTGCAGATATTGTCTATGGTAGGGATGTAGTTATGGAGAATGCACCACATGAGTAGTCAAGTTTTGTGAGGTGTGTGTAGTTTCCATATCGTGTGCCACCACCAATTTTTATTAGGAGGTTCCCTGGGCGCACAGAGTGTGATGTAACTGACGTTCGAGGAGTATTTTCCATTGGGTGAGAGAACCCACAAAAGGTTGTCCTCATGGTCCGAGAGTCGAATGTGAGATGCTTGAAGTGCTCTGATGTATCGTTCCCAGTAGGGACAAACCTCATTGGGAATCCAAAGATCATGTGCCGAAAGCCAAACTTGGGCATGCCAATTAGTCCTTAAAGGATTAGCCACTTGTGAAAAATAGTGATAACCGGCATGGGCAAGGCGTTGAATGACGTTTTGAGGCAATTTAAAGTTTTGACCATTGCCTGACCATGAGTCCGCACCCAATCGGACCATTGATCCAGATCTGATATGCCATGTCAAACCTTGGTGGATAAGGTGAGTAGAATTTGCAATGGCCTTCCATATGATCGAGGATCTAGGGCTAAGTTGAATGGTGCCTCTGATCCAATCCAAAGTAATCCGGGGTGCAATGTATTTGGAGACAGTAACCTCCTTCCATAAGATATGGCTGGAAACAAGATGCTAAGCCAGTTTTGCTGCCAAGGTGGTGGAAAGTAAGGAGAGATCCTTTATACCCCAACCCCCCCAGTCCTTTGGCTTGCTGATCTGGTCCCAAGCCACTTGTTGGGGTTCCCATGTTTTGGCAGATTTGGCAATACCAAAAGATGAGACAACATCAAACCACTTTGGGGCCCTAGGATCTAGCCCTCCTGGACTCGGAGAGGGATCTCTCCAAATAGCAAGAATGATGTATCTTCGAAGCTCAAGTTGAGATGTCAGGCTAGTTATAAAGCGCAAAAGGGGGGGGTTTAAATGATTTGGTTGGTTGGTTGCTGGGTTGGTTAGGAGATCATAGGCTGAGAAAGTAATGGGAGAAAGGGAACATAGCAGTAGGATGCTTCAGCAAAGAGAATAGGTCAAGACAGTGCCAACCATTGGGCTACGAAGTCATGAAAGGGAACTTACTTGCATCCACTAGCCAAGGCTTCCAAAGGGCAAGTCATCTATACTAAAGGATCTTTTAGATAGATGATGGAATGGAACATTAAGGAAGAAGGTGAAAGAAGGAAAGACAACCCAATTTCTGTCTATAGATCAGGTCAGAGGTCATTTAACTCCAGACCTTCTTGGACATACTCAAAGGCAGCTCTCAAAGAGAGACAAAGGGGCTGCTTATAGATCGGACCAGAGGTCATTTAACTCCAAGTCTGCTTTAGCAACTCCAAGGGAAAAACAGAGATAGATTTGACAAAGAAACATCCAAGCAGCAAACCCCCAAGTTCATACATAAGCCAATAGGCAATAACATCCACTGCACTGGTTAAACTCCACGAATTTACTCTTAGATACACATGAAGCAGAAAACATTAAAGGTAGGGAGAGCAGGAAACATAGGGCACCTAACAAGGGTGAATCCTATGTTATACTTTCTGTTGCCTACCAGAAGAACATGAAAAAATATGAAAATGTAAATAACAGAGTGAGGAAAACATCACCAATAGTAATAGACCAGGATCCTGTGAAATGTGCTTTGATTAATTGATGCAAAACCAATCATGTACAATAAGCTCAATGGCTAATACAGTCCACACTTCTCCTCCCAGCCTATTACATACATACTACTCTGCTACTCTCTCCCAAGACTGTTCTAACAGTCGGAATGAATCCCTCTAACAGCAAGACCCCAACAACTGAACAACAACCTTTTCAATTCGTTCTCAGGGATTTCTTATAGGAGAAGAGAAGCAACGAGGAGTAGAAAATACCATAAATGAATCTCATTAAGACAGAGTGGCGGAGGTGTTCAAGCCTCAATCTGTTTAATGGCAAACTACAACACCGTGCATACTCATGGTATGGCCTGGGAGTCTCTGTCAGGCCGAATTTGGCCTCTGATGTTCTTTTAGAGTCCTTCTGGTGTTTGGAGCTCTGCGCTAGCCTTCTGAATAAATGAACTGGAGGAAAGATCTGCACGGTTTCTCCATTCCTTCATTACTGCTGCTTAGATAGTCTTTAATGAAGCTTCTGTCTGTGTATTTAATTTCCCTGGGCTCAAGAGGCATGGAGAACGCTGTAGGAACGGTGTACGTCTGGAGAGAACGTACTCTACTGTTAGGTAGCGCAGTAATGACTTGCTGGTGCGCTCATCAGTCTTCAAACTGAACCTTAATCCTTTGAAAGCGGGGCTAAACATTGATCATGTCAATAACAGGTGTTAACCCCTTTAGATCATTTCTGCTGATCTGCTGGCGATGCTGAAAACACCTCACTGTGATGTCTTTAACAAGTTCCGATTGCGATTGGGGTCGGAGACGCGATTGAGCGATGACCGTCGATCTGGGGGAGGAATGAACGGCGGGGATTAAGTCGGGAGATCGCAATCGGAGCACAGAGAAGAAGGCATGCGATTGAGTTATGCGATTGCGATGGAGCGATTGGCGCAGGGCCATTGGATCGGCGGGATAGATCAACGGTTAAGAATAGATCGGAGGGAGAGTAGGATCGGAGGATCGGAGGTATGGGCTGCGATTGATCGGAGGGCACACTTGAAGCATTGCGATTGCGATCAAGCGGGGGGCTGCGATTAGCGCTCCACCATCAGATCTCCGCGGAAGATCAACGGTGCGGAACGCATCGCCAGACTTATCGTTATAAATAAATCGCATCAGAGTTTCGACTATTACAAAGGATTTGTGCACCCGCTCGGCTTCCGATTGCGATTAGCGCTTGGTCCCAGCACTGGGGCATATGGGGGAAGTGGTTTGAAAGGGGCTGGCGGAAAGGGGCTAGGCCTTATAATAAGGTCGGGAAGTGGGTTTTGGCCCATTTAAATGGAATTTGAAGGCCAAGGAAGGGAACGATAGAGGAGTAAGGGAGGAAAATGGCCAACAACGGTTAGGGGAAGAATTTTAAGGGGATTTTGGGGATATTAAAGGGGTAAGTAGGGGAATAGAAGGGGAAGACAAGGGGAACGAAGTAGAGGCTAGGAGGGGGTGAAATAAGGGGGAAAAAGGGGCCTTTGGGCATTTCTTCACAAACAGAGGGGCTTTATAATAGGAATCAGTAGAGGGGAACTTATCAAAGGATAAAAGACACATGGAGGCTTCAAGGAGACTGTGTTTTCAGAGGAAATGCATTCCTTGAAGGCTCAAGAATGATTTAGCCCCCTATTTGCTTGTCAAAAACTTCATAGGGGGGCTAACACCACCCAAGCAAATATGCGCTCACGACCAGAATTTCTTCAGAGGAATTGTCGGCAAATCTTCTCAATGCGGTTGGTGACACCTTTAGGGAGCCAAGAAAGGGACATCTAATAAACAAGTATGGCTTCCAGGACTGATTTGAGTAATACCAATCTGCCTGCCCGCAAGAGCCACCTATGGTGCCATATGTTGATCCTGCGCTCCACTTTGGCAATCAACCAGTTCCAATCCTTGATCTGATAGTCATTTGGTTTAAGGTGGAATCCAAGATATTTTAAACCTTCCCCGATGTAACTGCGCTCAAAAGGGAAGTTTTGCATGGCATGCCCCTGTTCATGTGCCAAACATCTAGTCAAAATTATGGTGGATTTTCTGTTATTGGGAGCCATACCAGTAGCTATGCAGAAAATATTTAAGATGTTATCAAATTGTGTATTGTCCTGACAAGAGCCATCCAAAAATATAATAACATCATCCACAAATAATAAATGAGTCAGCTGTAAGAAATCATTTAATCTAATACCATGGATATCACCGTCATCCTTTGCCCTGTTAATAAGAGACGAGAGGCCTTCCATAAAAAGGATAAAAAGAAGTGGTGAGAGAGGGCATCCTAGCCTGAGACCTCTACCAGCATGAAAGAAATCAGTAGCTGCCCCATTGATGAGGATGCTGAACGTGGCATTCATAATACATCCCATAATCCAATTTGTAAAAGAATGGGGGAAGCCCGTTTGGATAAGGATGAGATGAATATAGTTCCAATTTACATGATCAAAGGCTTTGGCAAGGTCAATTTTGAGGATGGTGCTCTTCAGATTCTTAGTTTTAATGGAGCGCAGGACCTCTTGTGCAGTGCTAATGGCTTCATGAATCTGTCTATGGTGGAGAAATGCAATTTTTTCCTTGGCAATATGAGAAGACAGAATGGGTTTTAAATAGTTTGAAATGATTTTGGATATAATTTTGTAGATGCAATTACAGAGGGAGATATTTCTGTAGTCGTGGAAGGTAGCAGGGTGATCATTTTTGGGAATCAGAGCAATGAAAGTAGAGTTGAAACCATCATAAATGTGACTAGAAAGTCTACTTTCTTCTATGACCTGGAGGATATCCCTTCCAATGAGTTCAAAAAAATGAAGATAGAATTCAATGGGCCATCCATCTGGTCCAGGGCTTTTGTCCTTCTTAAACCATTTCAATACACCTTCGATCTCACCCATGGAGACTGGTGCATTGAGATCCTTCACTTGCTCATCATCAACAAACTTGTGAAATGTTTGAGCAATGTGCATAATATCTGACAGATTGATGTTGTGCGGTGCTTTGTATTGGTTTGTGAAGTGCTAAATACCCAGGTCAGCAAGTTGAGCATATGTTTTTGCCACATACCCAGTATTATCTTATAGTTCCTAGATAATATTTATGATCCTCCTACCTTTAGCACACTGTTAAAAGAAATTTGTATTTTCATCACCGACTTTCAACTAGATGGCCCTGTTTTTTAATCTCCATTCCTCCTTTTTACGGAGGATGTTGGCCCTGGTGGTTTCCAGAGCAATCAACTGCTCTTTTGAGGACGCAGAACAGAAGCCCAAGTAGTCTGAATCAGTAAGATGAGTAATATCCAATTAAATCCTTTTGAGCTCCTCCTCTTCGAACCTTCTTTTGAGTCGGGACGAATGGATAGTGTTTGCTTTGATGCGCTTGATATTATCATTAAATACCAGTGCAAGTTCCCTATTAGGAAATTGACTGTAGTGCTTCCACTCCTGAGTGACAAACAATTGGAATTTCGGATGTAGTAGCCAACTAGCGTTAAATTTGAATGGAGCATGTGGTTTCCATTCACCCGTTAGAAATTCCAAATAAACAGGAGAGTGGTTCGAGGCCCCACCCGAACCCACCCACTGTCTGGATCTAACCATAGGGCTATGAAAAGGCTGCTTGATAGGGAATCTATCAAGTCGTCGCACCAGTACTGCCTCCCCCATGCATCTATTCCACCAAGTAGGTTGCTTCTTTTGCATATCAATATCAATAAATTCAGCCAATTCCAGTTGAGTGGCAAAGAAATCAGATAGAGGATCCATAACGGCAAGAGGTCCCCATGATTCCAAGATCCCTATAGAAAAATTTAAATCCTCGCCAAGAATGATGTAATTATGCTGAAGCAGAGAGCATCAGAGTAAAGAGTCCCAGAAAATATCTCTGTTAATGCACGATCCATAGACATTGATCAGGGTGAAAGGTAGTTCAAAATCACTAGTAGTAACTTCCATGCTGATGGCACCCACCTGACCCCAAAAATTCATAATCCAAGTGGTATTGTTGTTTATGCCTAAAGCACATCCCCCGGATCGACCATGAGCATCAATTGTCATAAATGTCCAATCTGGAAGGAGTGTGGATAGGATCTTAGATATGGTTTCACCTTCCCCCAAAATTTCTTGAAGGAAAAGGGCATCAATGCGAGTGGTTAGTAGAAGTCTCCTAAGTGCCAGTTTCTTGTTTGGGTTGACAAGGCCCCTGCAATTAAATGAGAGACAGATCATGATGGAACCACATCCTTGGGTTTTCTTGCTCTAAGAACCAAAAGTAGGGACGATTGTATACCTTTAGCCACCTCCATGTTGGCCCTACGAATAGCCTTTGAAATCGCAGAAGGTCTACCACGCGTTTTAGTGGATGAGGGGTCCTGCACTGAGCCAATGCCAAGGTTTGACAAGTTGGGCGCTAGAACATATGATCTTAGGTAGTAATGGTGCCCGACATATGAGGAGTCAGAAGTAGTTTGAGGGGATAAGCATGAGGTCATCGAAGATGTGTGGGATATGGTAGGTGAGATAGTAGGGGGGGGCGATGCAACAGAGTAGCTAATGGAGTTTAGTGAACAAAAAGTTTTTTGAACAACATTTGATGATGCAGGAGTTACAAAATTACAAATAGAAGGAGAGGGTGAAGAAGTACGTTGAATGGAGGTCAGATCCTTTTGAGTAGAGTAGAGAGAATGGTGTGGTGTGTGAGCTTGAGTAGTCGAACAAGCCGGCAGTAGCGCCTCGGACTGAGTATGGGCATCCATTGGGTGCTCCTCTGATGTCGATACAATAGTGATCGGGTCCGTTTGAGTATCCATATGTGCGACTGTCTTGTAGAGGGGAGCCACACCGCCCATGAGTGGGAATTCTTTGTATAGATGCCCCACCAAATGACATCGTCGACATCTAAATGGAACCCCCTCATAATCCAACATCTGCTGCCATACCATCCCTTCGAAAAACATGTTATAGTTATCATGGAGGCCATCCCTTGTATCCAGAAATACTAAAATGTGAGCCATTGAAATGATGCCAGTCTCCAAATAGGATCTGTCATGGTCCAGATAATGGCCAAAGTCCTCCTCAATGTTGCGAAGAGAGGCTTCATTCCATAATTGAAGCGACAAACCTGGCAGATGCATCCAAATCGGCCCCACACCTGAATTATTCTTGTTGGGATAAACAAGAGGGAACCATCTCTTCAACAGCACCGTATGCATCTCGATATGCCAGTAATTGGATAATACCCAGTCAACCAATGCGGGTTGAGAAAATGTGAGGGCAAACTAGCCCCTGTTCATAAGCATAACACCCAGAAGATGCTCCATGTGGCTGCCCCAAATCTCCATATTCCAAATCTTTAACTGTGCAGTGGTATATTTTCAACCCCAGACCTTGCCCACAAGTACCGTAGCAGCCATCAGCTCAATGTTTTCCATGCCTCTATCCCAACTAAAATTTGTGTTGTGGTTGTTCTGGTTTTTTGTAGTTCGAGTTTTTTTCTTTCCTCTGTGCATATGTAGGTCCCCAGAGGTAGTGCCTAGTTCTCCAAGTCCGTCTGAATCAGATGAATGCTGCGCATCCACCATCTATGCATCAAAGGGTATATCCACAAAGCACCCAGATGCCGCAATCGACTTGGTCGCAACAAATGAAGGATTTGGTTGCTGCAAGGTCTCTGCCCCACCAATGAAGAGGTCCGAAAATGCAAGTGTATCGACATAGATGTTCTTTGATACCTCAGCAGCGCCCTAGCCTGTAACTAAGATGTTGTGTGAAGGCAAGTCAGGGGTGTCTTAAGCCTGTAGCTCCCAGAGTCGCAACACGGAAGGCGACGAGATTGTGAAAGACCGAGAGTCCAAACGAATAACAGTAAGGTCGGTATAGATCGCAGGCGTGACCTACAAAGACTGTTCTGGCCGGTGCATTCCGGTGCTGACTCCATATCCACCATGGCAGCCACATCATCATCAGTCTGGTTGCCCCAAATCTTGAAACCCTCCAGAGGGTCAGCAGTGTAGTCCTCGTATATGATCATGACCAATGGATGGACATGTAATAGTAACCACCACCATCCGTGAAGGAGAGACCAATAAACATGGAGCTTTAGATTGAAGGTCCTCAGGTAGTGCTGTCGGTGGTAGCCTTGATTCCTGTCAATGCCTTAAACTTAGCAGTGACAAACAGACAATACTTGTGGTAACCTAACAATTGTCGCAAGAGGGTGAACAAGGTTGTCAAAAGTGCACCAAAATAGAGTAAGTGGGTAGCAGGTAGGAGTGAAACCCGGGTCAGAAGTAGTGGGTCAGGGTCAGTAACCGCTGTCAGTATGAAGCAGGGCCCAGATCACCACGACTTATATGCTCTGAGCAGAGTAGATACCCCACCGAGCAACCCGTGATCGCCAATGTGAGTCCTCCAAACAAAACTGGCATCTAGAAAAGAGGTTGGTAGTAAACAAACCTTAGTGGAATACTGAGGGCCGATCAGTGGCTGATAGTTTCACGAGGACCGCAGAGGTAAACAGTTGCTATAGATAGTATACTGAAGACGAAAAAAACTTGACTTATCACCGAGTCATGTTAAAGGATAAACACGGTACACCCTCCACCGTCGAGTAATCTGAGACTCGAGGGTCTATATGGATTCCGTGAGTTATTATCCATAAACCAAGTGATCATCAGCACCATTCACAAGCGAGTAACCCATGGCCACCATGGCTAGGGTTTCGCACCAACTCACTTGCCCTCCATAAACCCTAGTCTCTTGTTCTAAAAATTGACACATGAGAGACAAAATGTTAAACGCCTCTTGACTCAACAATAATAAACAAGTGGATATTATGACATAGGAAGTCAATATATCAAAATCATCATTCATGTAAGAAACAACCACCACCAAGGTAGATGAAAAAAAATGCCATATAGGAGTCAAGTACAGTATCTCAAAAAAACACATTTAGAGAAGAGGAAGGAAAATGTCAAACTAGCATTACAAGTATTTAATTATTATATTAGTAAGAAGGTTACTACTTGTGTGGAAACTTCATTAACAAAGAAATAATGTTAGATCTGGGACTTTTCTGATCCATAAAGTAGATAAATGTCTTTTCGGATTAATTACATCATTAGGATTTGGTTGACGTTTCGAACGAACTAATGTGGTTCATCCTTAGGACAAGGTGAAAAAGCCAACCGATCTTATTAAATAAACAGTGTGGATGCATCATTGCCCGGAACTAGTCGCTGAAAACTAGTCGTTAAAAAACTAGCTGTTTAAAAACTCGTCGTTAATGAAATAGTTAATTAGTTATTAGGGAGTAATATTAAATATTTATTAAAAATTTTTATTAATACATATTTTTAAATTAATAAATATTATAATAAAATGATTTTTTTTTTATTAATGTATATCTTAATATAATTAAAATATTTTTCATTGTTTTATTAATATAGTACATAGGAAATTATATAATATATTATAAGATAATATAAAACATAGGATAATATATAAGAAAGAATCAAGGGGAAAAAAATAAAATCAAAGATTAGGCGTAAAAAAGAAAAAATAAGGGAAAATAAAATCCTAAAAATATATACCAAACAAAGATCAAAAGCGAAAGAAAACCTAACGCAAGGGGGGAAAATCACCTAGAGAGAGCTGGAGTCAAGCTCTTACTCAATTTCTAACCATCATCCCTGTTGAGATTCTTAGCATGTCTTTCTATCTCAATGGCTTCCCTAAGCTTCCTATGATGGAAATGGTCAACCTTAGGAATGACTTTGGAGTATTCAATGCATACATGGCGATACAATTTCTCTGCATGTTCTGTAAGAGATGATGTGCGAGATCGATTGTGCCAAATGTATACAACATGCTCATGGATTCTCTGTCTAATGGAACAACATGTTTCACCAATATAGGGAGTGCCACAGGAACAAGGAACCATGTACACACCTTTCATGTCTTTTGGGTCGATAAGGTCCTTGACAAATCCGAGAGAATTCCTAATAGTATAAAGAGGATTGAACGAAGAGGAGACATTATTCCTTCTGAGGACATGGGAAATTCTGTTTGTGGTCCCCTGGATAAATGGGAGATGAACCTTGGAAATAGGATCCACCTGAGTAGATTTGCCTTTTAATCCTTGATAGGCCTTTTGAAAGGCCCCAAGGCCTTGAGATCTACTATACCCATTATTTTCAAAAACATCAAGAAGATGAGATTTCTCTGTCTCCAAGTGGTTGGTGTCAGAGATTCTTAGAGCACAGGTAGCAAGAGTGCAAAGAACACCAAACTTATTAGCAGGAAAATGATGAGAACCAACATGAAGATACTATTTCGAGTGAGTTTTCTTGTGAAAAACTTGGTGAGAAATGTAACCGTATCATCCATTCTAGAGAGAAGGATATCTAAGAAAGGAAGACAACCATTCACCTCAACTTCCATGGTGAATTTGATGGAGTCTAATAGGGAATTCAGGTGTCCAAGAAACAAATCTAAATTCTCACAACCATGGGGCCAAATGACACAAGTGTCATCCATGAATCTATTCCATTTCTTAGGGTGAAATTGAGTTGAGGCCAAGGCATTTGATTCAAAAACCTCCATAAATAAGTTAGCAACTATAGGGGAGAGAGGGGAAACCATAGCAACATCGCAAGTCTGCTCATAGAAATCACCTTGAAAACTGAAGAAGGTCGAGGTAAGGTAGAGGCCAACTAATTTAGAAGTTTCATGGTCATAGATCCTTTCAATGGCATTGATGGCTTCTTGGATGGGGATTTTGGTAAATAAAGAAACAACATCAAAACTGACAAATAATTCCCCAAGTTCCAACCTGATGTCCTTCCATTATTTGATGAAGGAAGTCGAGTCCTTAACATAGGAGTCGGTGAGACCCACAAGGGGTTTAAGCTTTTGGGCTAAGAATTTAGCCAGATGATAAGAGGGACCACCTATTGCGTTAACAATAGGTCTTAATGGGGCCCCCGATTTATGAATTTTCGGGGGGTGAGGGGATTGCTCTCGATAAGCTTTTCTAGAGAGAGGATTAAGGGAGGTATCCAACTTAATGTCATGGGAAATCTCCTTAGAAACATATTTAAGGGTATTATTTTTAAGCTTAACGTAACAACCACTATTGGAAAGATGGTCAATCATTTTGCTGACATAGTCCGATTTATCCATAATGACTATGGCACCTCCCTTATCAGCCTTAAGGATGACAATGCTAGGGTTGTCCCTCAGGGATTTTAGGGCAAGAACCTCAAGCTTGCTCAAGTTTCTTTTGTGAGGCTTAGCCTTCCTAAGAACAATGGAGCAATCTTGTCTAATAGTCTCCTTAACATTATCAAGAAGATCCTTAATGCTATATTCAATGTTACAAATAATGTCATATTCAATGTTACAAATAATGATATATCATTTTTTTTCCATGAAAAAAATCCTGTACGTGTTATTTCATAGAAAACAAAGTATTCAAACTACTATACAAATTCATCTTTCTAGGCAAATCTGTCAAATGGTATGACATTCTAACACAAATATTAGACATAAAAAAGCACACAAGGTCCCAACAATTATAACAATATCAATATCAATTGAGAAAATGTTGAAATATATCAAAATCGAGTACTATAAACTCAACCTTAATCAATATTAAATATATCAAAATAAATTCCGGAATTATTAAATAGCATAATAATTAGTAAACCGTATAGTTAATTAAGCATAAAATGTCATAAAAATTGGGTTTTACTAAACATTCAATTACAGTTAATTATTGGGTTGTTCCACTCTCCATCCCATAATGAAAGAGATGTTGTCCTATCCTACTATGTTATGTAAACATTTTGGTTTCATCAAATTACACTAAAATAAAATTAAAATTAAAAAAATAAAACTAAATTAAAATAAAAAACAAAAGTAAATTAAAAAAAATATGATAGAGATGTGTAAAATAATGTATATCAAAATAAAATAAGAATAATAAAAAGATAATATTAAAATAAAAAATAATTTTATGGTATTAATCCATAATATAAGAACCTATGGTATTGACTAATAATACTTATATGAAATATAACCTAAAAAGAAAATTACACCCACTCAAATCCATCTTAACTCATATACCGAATCCAATCTCATAATCTACCAAATACATTGAAAAAAAAAATTAGATCTCTTTTTCTTCATATAACGAGTCTAGTCTTATCTCTTTTTTGGATCATTGAACGAGTCTTGTTTGAGAATTCATTGTTAGACCAAGTCATTTGTTTGCTTGTAAAGGCAACCGTTTAATTATAAAAAAATATTGAAATGTGACGTGATTCCGTGTTCGATTCCGAGGCTGTGACACATTTCCATGAATACTTTATAAGAAGAGTGGGAGTTGACCAGCTCAGAGATCATTCCAAGGCGGTTCTTTCGTGCATCGATCCCTTCAAGTTTTGTTTCCATTTAACTGTCCGTTTGGGCAGGTCTGCCATGATACAGCAAAATGTGGAATCGATGAAACTGTCATTCAGAGCACGGAGCAATTTGGATATTGAATTGAAAGTACGACCAGGGAAGGGGGCTTTAATCTGTTAGAGAAGGGACAATTTCCACCTCAGATCCCTAAAGATTGGCTTTTGCTTCGTTATTGGCTATTTTCGTCTTGTGAATCACGGATCAGTCGGGGCCGATTTCGATAGCCAAATTCTCCACGGTTTTCTCCATATTTCGAACAAATTCTCCACAGTTTTCTCCATATTTCGAATTTTAAATCTTGGGGCGTTGAGTTTATCCTCCGATCTCAGAGGTTTTGACGATCTAATTGCAGGAAATTTTGAAAATATCGGAGAATTTGAGTTGACGCTGTCACATTTGGATATATTCGCATCTGCACCTGTAAGTAGTATCCTGAGCCGACGGATCTGGAAATTTGCAATATCCTTTACATTTTTCGTTTATACTTGGCGGTTTGAGCTACGATTGCGGTAACTTGTGGTTTAATTTTCCAATTTTGTTCAAACGTAGCAGAAAATCACCCCTTTCTCAAAATTTACTTATTTCATGCTTCATTTTGGACAAGCGGTGGCTATTTTTTAGGTAAATAAATTTGCAGGTCTTCATTTTAATTTCCATAGATCTACTGTCAGTATACATCCTCAGCATTTCGGATTATCTCAGTACATGCTGGAATCTTTGAAGCTTATGCTATTCTTGTAATTTCCTAAACAAACGTTCGATTTTAGCCTCCTTGATGAATTATAAAGAAGAATTCGTGTTATTTGCATGCTTTTTATGTTTGAAACTCTGCTTGATCTCCAAGTTGAAGAGTTCATTGAAATAATTCATTCTTGTTAAGAATGAATTGCAATTCGCAGATTCTCCTGCCAAAAGAGCAAACTTAATGCCTTCCAGTCTTCTTCAACTGCAATATAATGCTTTTCCAGAGGATCTGTCCCTTATATTTCACTTAAATTGGAAAATTTTTAGGCAGCCATTTTTTTTAATGTATTGAACCTTCAAGGATTTTATCTACTTTACATAAATAAATTCGATTCTATAGAAATTTGTGTGAGTATTCGGATCTTTTTGCATTTCTTTTTACAGAAAACCAATTGAGGAATGTTAACGCTTAAATTTTCCATGAAAGATCTCTATATCAATTTTCATTTTAAAACATATTCTTTTGCATTTTAATTGTGAAGCAGCAGATTGACAAAATGAATGATCTTTTCTCGAGATCCTTCAAAAACTATGCGAATCTTAAGGAGGATTCCAGAAGGGATCTAGAGGCGGGGGATGATGTGGAAATGGTAGGAATTAACGCAAAAGAAAACTTAGGAGAATTCTTTGAGGAAGTTGAGGATGTGAAAAATGATATGGAATCGGTGGAAGGACTGTCAAGGAAGCTGCAAGCTTCACATGAAGAAAGCAAAACCATCCACAACGCGAAAACTATAAAGAATTTGAGAGACAGGATGGATAAAGATGTGGAAACAGTATTAAAAAAGGCTAAGTTAATTAAAGGGAAGCTTGAAGCTCTTGATAAGGCCAATATTGCAAGCAGGAGACTACCAGGCTGTGGGCAGGGTAGTCCTACAGATCGAACTAGAACTTCAATAGTGAATGGGTTGAGAAAAAAACTTAAGGATATGATGGCAGAGTTCCAGTTGTTGAGACAAAAAATTATGGCAGAGCACAAAGAAACAATAGGAAGGAGATACTATGCTGTCACAGGGGAGCAGGCAGATGAAGAAACAATCGAAAACATGATATCAACAGGGGAGAGTGAAACCTTCCTTCGAAAGGCAATCCAAGAGCAGGGTCGAGGCCAAATCCTTGACACCATCCACGAGATCCGAGAGCGCCACGATGCTGCCATGGAGATTGAAAGAAATTTGCTTGATTTGCATCAGATTTTTCTGGATATGTCTGTGCTTGTTGAAGCACAAGGAGAGCAACTCGATGACATTGAACATCATGTTACTCATGCTTCTTCCTTTGTCAGCCATGGAACTCAGCAGCTTCAAACTGCCAAAACACACCAAAGAAATACTCGGAAATGGACATGTATAGGCATTATTTTGTTACTGATTATCATTCTTGTTATTGTTGTTCCCATTGCTACTAGTCTTAAGCCTAAATGAACAGTGTCCGGAATCCGGGAACATCAATGGTTGAGGATGAAAGAGACTGGCAGGAATTTTTTCTCTGATTTATGATTTACTAAATCCAAGTGTTTCCTAGCATCCACCGGGACAGAATCCATGTGTAAGGTTCATAATAAAATGTAATAGTTAATCTCTGACCTGCTCAATTTTGATGCAATTATATGTGTACTTTATCATCATTCACTCTGCATTCATCCCAGTTTTTCCGACAGAACAGCTTGATTTCTGATCGTGTTACTGTATGTATTAAAAGAACTATACTTGTATTTCTATATGAGGTTTGGTTAATTTAATGTGCAATACCCTCCTAAGATGGAGTTTCCATAATTGGTGTATTAGCTAGTATCTTCTACAGTTGTTGCGGACAGATTGTCCAGCATATTGTAAAAAACCATTGTACAAGTATATATTAGCTGCCTTTCTAAAAGTCAAATGCTGTCCTTCTGTGTTATGTGACATTCTCCCAATCCGTGAATTCCTTAAGGTGTCTGTATTAATTATATGTAAAAGCATGTGGGAAGCTGGGAAGCTTTTCACTTCTTTGATCAGAGGGAACTTTTCTGAGAGTCGTGCTGGATAGGATTTGGCATGGCGTCCTATTGAAATTGGTTGAATCGGGGGTAGTGTACCTTTTGAGTGTCTGGAATTTTAGGCCTGTAAGTTGAAGAATAAAAATCTTTTGGAGAGGTCTTTCGGAATTTGCATCTAGGGACTAGAAGGGTTGAACAGAGTTAACTCATCATAAGGCTATTCTACCCTCTAATGATATCAAAGACACCATCAATTTGCTTCTTCAAGTTGAATATAGAGTTGCAGGTTCTTTTTGGAGGGATTGGAGATGGAGATTTGAGCAGCTTATTTAGCAATGCTATATCAATAAACATGATTTCCTAGTTAAAGTTTTCATAATTATAATCTTTATGTAAAATGATGAAATTGGGAAAAAAAATTGTTACACTCAATAATGAAGAAAAAGAAAACAATGAGGTTAATTGTGAGTGAAGTTCTAACAAAGTTGAAAGTAGCTATACTAAATTTTATTATGTTGACTATGTTATTTTAAACATTGACGAACTATTCATTATGTTATTTTAAACATGGACAAACTAGATAGAAAATAAATGAAATCAATTCAATTAAAAAAACAAAATGAGAGAACAATGCAAGTGTTTGTGAGATTTTAGGTTAAAGATGATGATTCTAAAATAATGGCTTTGTTTTCAATCATGAAGTGATTAAGCTTGTAAATATTGAATTTAAATATTTTGTTATAAAATCATTTTGTGATGCTAGTAAAAAAGAGAAGAAAGGATAAAGTTTACTGGAAGTTTTTAAGTATCAAATATAAATGAGATAAGCATTCCAATTAACCTGTGATTGATTGTTGAATTTGAAGAAATGCTAAAAAATACAAACTTATGATAGTCAAGTTCGAAGGTTGTATAATTGATGGGTTAGATGTCAGGTGATCTCATTGGAAACAAAATCACCAACTTAGCCACAAGGATGAGATTAAAAAGTCGAAAAAAGACATTAATTAATGTCATTCTTCAAGAGGAGCCAAGATGAGAAAAACTGACCGTGATATTGATTCTCTAGTTGGTTAAGTACCAGGTCTCCACCTCAAAATTTGCCTTCCTTTTACATTCTAACTTAGGATTTTGTTAGAGACTAGATCTTATTTTGTTGTAGAAACAAATTTTGAACAAGAAAACCCATGTTGTTTCTCCCTTCCATAATCTCATCAAGCTTGTTTAAAACATTATACACTCTTGAACCCCTAATCAACATACCACCACAATGCATCCAACATTCTATAAACATACATGTTTCATTTCTATCATCAGCCTAAATGAATCACCTAATCTATGTATGCACCACCAAACCTTGATGACTTGGTCCTTAGGTTAACATGACTTCAATTGTTCATATAATATTACTCAAGAATGAGAAATGAACATTTATATGTAAGAAAAGGCTACCCCAACCCACCATCTCGTGGAAAACAATAAGGCCATGTCCTACTCTTCAAATCATGGCTAATGATATCACCAACTTGCTTACTCTATTAGCACATCCAAATGATGTTAACGTTTCCATACCTTAGACTCATGTTTCCATTTTAATGATTAGTGTGCACTCTAACAACATAATAACCCTAGAAAAGATGTATGAATGGAATCCACATTTTATGCTAATTCGATACCACATCACATCTATGAAGTAAGATTTATTTGTGTGTAAAGCACATGGGGCACATACACAAATTATGTGGCTCTAGGGGTAGGATAAATGAGATCTATCATTGTCTCCCTAACACCCCCTTAATAATACTATTGAACACAATTTTAATCCCAATGAAAATCCTCTCCAACTCATCATTCCATGGGAATAAACATCAACACATCATCCCTCACTCGTAAATCTTTTATCCTTACAATATCACCAATGAAATGGGATGAAAATGAATCAAAATGCATAGTTTCTAGCAATGAATTTCAGCAACATAATATTCATTTCAATGAAATGTATCCCCAACACCCTATTTGATCCAGGTTGGAATAGACAAAATATGGACAGTATAATATGTCACAGATGTATAGAAAAAATGTAGTTGAAATATTGCCAGTAGAATACTTCACAAGTGAATAGAAAATAATGTAGAGCAAATTTTAATATGAAAATAACATAGTTTTTTAATTAAATGATAGAAATGTCATAAGACTACATTATGAGAAACTTCATGTCTTTTTATTCTTCTAAATATGGCTACTTCTATTATATCATACCAAGGTACAACATTACAATTCATCAACCAAACCGGAATTGTTGAGTTAGCCAATTTAGGTGGGAAATAGGAAATTCAAAAAAGAAAAAATGGGGCTGCCCCGGGAGGGGAAACCAGCCCATAGCCCAGTCCAAATAACATGAAAATTGCTACGGAAATAACATTGAACAAAAGTACCCAGTGTCTAATTATGCAGTGCGAAAAGTAAAACAACGTAGAAGCTAGAACATAACCAGAAAAACCATGACAAGTGGGAGCCATAGCGCTAGGCTTGTTGATTCTTATCATCTTGAATAGTCTGGGGAGGCTGCTCTTCCTCGATGAAGCACCCGTAGTCGGTGATGTCGTCTGCGGGTTTGAACAACTGGGGATCCAATTCCAGAGTGGAGGTCGAGCGGGCACCAGTCTCTATGTCTTTGCCACCTTCAGCTGAACTGCTGCTGCCACCACTGTTCGTGGAGTCCTCCGTAGTCTTGACAGGTAGTGCCACCATCTTGTGAGGTTGATGAGGGAAGGAGAGTGACATTGTGGATTTACACAACTACTTCCTGGAGCCCGAACTAGATGGGCAAGACAAATCTTTAGGAAGGCGCATGGAGATGTGGGCAGAGAGGCGTTGAGGGTCCAGGACCTCCGGTGCATCCAAGTCCAAATAAAAGTCCACAGTCTGCTCTGCCATGCCATGAATGGGAGGTTGGGAAGGCGAGCCATGGCCTCCACCTCTGTGGCATCGCATACAGTGGCGTCGTGGCGTGGAGGAGGTTGAATTGAGAGAATGCAAAGGAGTTGAGGGAGGCGGACATGCAGAATGACATAGACTGGCGTGGAGCAAATGGGCTGAGGGGTCCTGCAGGGAAGCGTGAGAGGCAGAGTCCTGCAGGGAATGACAAAGCCAAGAGTGAAAATGGCAGAAAAACTAATGGAGAAATGTTGAAGAGGGATGATGCCATTGCCCATATATGGCCAAGGCTGCCTACAACCAGGACGAGAAGGAATAAAGACGCAGTGGATGAATTGAATTGCAGTTAAGGTTGTGGAGGACGGAGTTGGGTTGGCACAGTTAATATCACCTACGTTGGGGGCATGTGCCTCCTCGTGATGAGGACGACTTCCTGGCGATGGTGAGGCCAGATGGCATACGTATAGACTGTCATGGAGCACCCGCATTTAGGATCTGGTTGTCTTTGAGTACTAATTGAGTGCAGGCTACGCAAATCGATTCATCATCAAAAATTTGGAGGCTGTCGGAGAGAAGGGGAGCATCATGATCCACTCCTTTGTTGGCCAGGGGATCCGCTACTGCATTGGCTAATCTATGAATATGATTGAAAGAGATGGCTTTCTGGAGATGCAACCATTACTCAAGCTGCTCAAAACGGGCTGCTAATCTCCAACTCTGAGAGAGTTTGGAAGAAGAGGAGCCAAGGAGTAGACGATGAGAAATGTTGATGATGACTTGGGAATCTCCTTCAACTTCAAGGGGAAAAAATTGTTATCATGAGCCAGGAAAAGGCCTTGAATGAGACCTTCCAATTCTGCTGAATTATTGGTGTCCCAACCAATGGAACCAAGGTAGATCAACAAGGGCTTTCCTTCGGAGTTCCTGATAATACCACCAAAACCTGCGCCCCCTAGATTACCTTTGGAGGCTCCATCAAAATTGACTCATAATAGGCCTTGCGGGGAAGGGCTCCAAGTGCAGGGAGATTTGGGAGCTTGGTTTGAAAGGGGGACAACAACATAGTGGTAGGGAATTGAGAGGTTCCAATTGGCCTAGATGATGCTCTGAGAGGGTTGAGAAGGGAAATTTGTGTCCTTCCAATGGTGCAGGGCAAGGGATTCCTTTATGTTGCTGCATATATTAGACCAAAGAATCTCTTGAGGAGTGGATTGATCTTTGAAGATGCGTCTATTTCTATGATTAGGAGATCATGTGTTATGCTCAAAATTGAAAGTGCTCGAAACTATATCGAAACTGAGCGACTGGAAAGGTGTCATCGTTGCGATTCTGGCGTCGTGAACGGTTCAAAAAACCGATGTCGTATGAGGAAG
The DNA here is from genome assembly GCA_034641835.2 of Pinus albicaulis. Classification (NCBI taxonomy): domain Eukaryota; kingdom Viridiplantae; phylum Streptophyta; class Pinopsida; order Pinales; family Pinaceae; genus Pinus; species Pinus albicaulis. The sequence continues at coordinate 1,426,015,435 of CM076572.1, forward strand.
ATATCGTGTTTTGTTCATTTTCCCAAACATCTGAAATTTTGTGACTGGGATGCCCAATCGGCATGCAGGTACAATAGAAGATGGTATATTATGGGGAATATTCCCTTTTCTCACAACCAATCAGATTGTGCCACGTGGCTGAATCCGAGTCATTGATTTGATTGTACAAGAAGTGATTCTGACCGTTGGATGGGATGTACAGGTTTTTGAATCGTCTGTTGGATGAGAGACACGTGACAACTTGGAGGCTGCCACGTGTCCTTAGGAGGCTATGATAAAATTTATTGGAGTCCGGGGGGTTCGACCCTGTGACCTCCATAACGCCCGTGAAGACCTCCGACCATTCTGCCTATGAGTTGTTACTTAACACTATAGTTCTCCATATCATTTTATGTTGTAATGAATTGCATTTTAGAGGCGGGGACTGCCAGCGGTCCCAACCCATTGGCGTCCCCAAAGCAGTGGTCACATGATATGAAAACCCACAACATCAAACATTATGTTAACTAGCGGCTTCAAAACCTTAACACCGGTGGTAATGCTATGATCACATGTTGATAGGTTTGAACTGCGACATTTGTTTTGATGGTTAATACACCATAACCTCTGGTGGAGAGTTAAAGCCATCAAATGGGCACGTGTAATGGCTTTTATTGCCACGGTCTTCGGAACGTTGCATAGACTCCGATTTTCGCTCCTCTATTGTGTGGAGTTAATACAAATAGTTAACATGGAGTTAACGGCAGGGGGTCGGCATGTGACTACCTTGCCCAAACAATTTTATGTCTATCCTAACGGTCTTTCCAGCAGAAACAGTAGCGGTGCCCTAAAATTTAGGAATTTTTCTATTTTTAGACACAGTTAAGTGCCAGTCTCCACTTTTGGTGGATTTTTTCTAGCTGACATTGGGAAAAATGCATTGGGAGGTCAATTTTTGACCAATTTGTGTGAAACAAGAGTCTACCTAGACTAATTTGAGCATTCTAGAGCCACTGGTGCAGAGAAAATAGCCATTAGAGGCTTGTAAACACATGTACTTTTCAATTTTGAGCATAATGACAAAGAGGGACATGCCATTCGGAGCTGGACCAACATATGTAGCCCAGGAGGGGTGGCTTCATCATGCCTACTGTGTAAAACTTATGTTTGATTGTTTTTCTCTGTTATACACTGTTGTTCAGTGTTTTTTAAGCTTATTTTCATGCTTAAAGTTCACAAATTCATCTATGTTTCATGGTTAAAAAACTCATTCCTTAAGCAAACAAATGGAGGCAAATTGTACATGTTTTTAATACTGAAAGGACACTAAGCACAACAAACTAATACACTCCTTTCATATCAGGTTAGTATCAGAGCTAGAGTTTAATCTCTGGTGTTTTTGTGTTCAAATATTTGTTTAAATGTTTGCAAGGGTTTTCATGCTTACTAGGCTCAAGCTTAAGAGAGGAGGAGGAAAATTAGTGGAAGCAAGAGGTTCTCAAAGTGAGCCACAACAAAGGAGGGAAATTTTTCCACATTCTCCACCACCTAGTTCACCTCCAAAAGAAGAAGAAGAAGCAATAAGCATGCCTCCAGGAGAAGAAGAAAACCATGAAGAGGTGGATCCCAAAGAAGAAGAAAGAGTGTTAAGGAAAGCATTCCTTGACATGACTGAAATGGTGAGAGTCCTTTATCAAGAAAGGAATGAAAGACTAGAAGGAGAAGGATCAAAACTTCACAAGGAAGGTCAGGGATCATCAGGAGGCCACAATGATGAAGATAAATCAAAGAAGGGAAATGAAAGAAATGGAGGTAGTGGAAAGTCACCATCCTCATCCTCATCATCATCATCCTCTACTTCATCTTCAATACACCAGTCACACAAGTCAAAGAACACTGGTAAAATTCCTTTTCTAAAACTTGATGTTAAGTTTGAATTGCCAATGTTTAATGGTGAAGTCAATGCAGAAAAGGTTGATAATTGGATTAGGCAATTGGAGGTTTATTTGAGAATTCAGAACCTTCATGATGATGATACCAAAATCCAACTAGCTTCATTGAGGATGGAAGGTGCAATTCTTTTTTTGGTGGGAAGCAAAGACAAAGGAGGAGATCAAAAAACATGGTAAGATTTTTATATCATGGATTGATTTCATTACTGCAATAAAACAATAGTTTTATCCATTAGCTCACATGCAGAAATCCATAATGAACTGGAAAAAAATTAGACAATTGAAAGGACAAAATGTACAAGACTACACCCAAGAATTTAGGAGAAGAGCTCTCTTATTAGGGGTAGATTTGCAGAGTCAAGATACTTTTCTCAAGTACATAGGAGGCTTACATAGTTACCTTAAATATAATATCCTCATGTTTAATCCTACAAGTCTAGATGAGGTATGTGTTCAAGCCACACATCTAGAAGCTAGAGGGAATAATAATTTTGAAGAGGGTAAAAAAAACCTTTTAAGGGGAAAAACAAAGAGAAGACCTCAAAAGGTAAGGGCAAAAAGAATGCACTTGTCAAGAAAGAGGGAGAGAAAGTGGTTTGTAAACATTGTTCAAGAGAAGGCCATGAAGAGAAAAATTGTTGGAAATTACATCCTAAAAAGAGACCCAAGTACAACAATAACAAAGGGAAGCAGAAAACTGCAGCTACAACTCAACATGACTTAGGAGAGGATTCAGGTGATGAAACTAAAATTACAACTGTTGACCATAACCAGCTTCCTATAAAATTTTCACAGATAAACTAGCTTATACACCCTTAGAAAAATCATTTTAATGATTATCGTTGCCTTTCCGCCCCGGAATTTCATTATAAAAGCCACAGATTGTAGATCCGAAAATCTAACAGGCCTAGCCCCTTCTGCTAAGCCTCTGCTCTTTTCCTCCACGAGACCGAAAGCCCAAACCAAGTGCTAACTCTATACGTGCTTATCAAAGGGATATCGGGAGCATTTCGAGCCGTAGATCTGTACAAGATCGGACGGTGTTTATTCGTCTCCGTCGCGCCCACAGACCTCCCGACTACCGTCCAATTAGACCACGAAATCAACGGTTCACGATGCACCTGTCCTGGTGGTCCCCACGTCCGCTCCTATTGCAAAAACCGGTGGTTTATATCACACCGCTTTTCAGTGGAAGGCTGTATTCTTCAAAACGGAGCGATTCCATTCATTCCCTGCCGCGTGTCTCCGCGTACGGCCTCGAAACCGCTCTCCATTGCGCGTTATTTTTCGGTCAAAGTCATGCAGCGATATTCATCACAGCCGTCCGATCTGAGGGCCTTCATCTGATGGCCATCGCGCTCCGAAGCTGCACGGGATTTAACGCAAGCAAATCACATCCCTGGCCCACTGTCCATTGCCTCCGACGCTCTTTCAACCATCGATCTCCTCCTGAGATCGGATGGCCAAGATTTCATCTTCCCCACTATTGACCTGGTCTTCCTCCACGTCATCATCCCACGTGTTATCGCATTTCTTCCTCCGCCATTGATATATTTCATTCATACATTATATTTTAATGTTCCGCATTATAAAATCTGGCTAGCCCTTCCGCCATTATTTCCACTGCGTTTTCTTCATCACTACCCTGCATGTTTTCGCCGCTTCATTACGTCGCTCTATTACATAGTCGCTTCCATTGCATTGTCGTCCCCCATGCATTTGTTTTCTTCACAGCTTTGTGTGTTTTGCAGGTTGACAGCGACGGAGAATTATCATAATTTGCAGCATCCATTACAAGAGCCGAGCACACGTCAAAGGACCATTTTGTAGAGAAGAATTATGAAGAAAGGCCTCAGAAGCCAAATCGACAAGACTCCAATTTAAGAGACATGGTTCAAATTTGTCAAACCCTGCAGGGACATTCAAGGCGCTGATTTCACAGATGAAGATATCAATGGGGCAGATAAAGAATATCAGTGATCAACAGAGAATTAAAGGCAGGTAGCTGAAGATTTTGGGGGCCTTGTCCTATCCTTTTGAAGTAGAGTACCAAGTTGAAGATCCTACACATCTTTCAAAAGATATATACACAGAAAACAATGTCCTCAAGGCTTTATTTCAATAGAGTTTTCTTTCCAGGCAAGGACGGATATTTGTGTGATTTTACTGCTTTGCCATGTCCCTGGAGAGATTTTTACCCAGTGCATTTATTTCAGTTAGCAGGCCACAGAGTACAAACAACAAAACACAGTCATTCAGCAGTATGGGCGCGAACGTTTCTGCCATTTTGCCTTAATTATGCAAATTAAATGATCATCACCTACCTCTTTTACTAGGTTTTGGTTTCTCCTATAAAAACCATGAAGAAACGCATTATAAGGGTTCCAGATTTTTATCAGAAAATTATGCAGTGAAATTCTTTTTTCAGTCTGTAACTCTCTTTATCATGTTATATTAATAGAACATTGCATTTCATCCCTCTTTCTTGTATCGTGTTTTGGAATGCGAGTGGCTCACTAATTTCTGGTATGGATTCATCCTAGTTGATGCCCATGCTCGGATCAGTCAAGCGCTTTAAATATGGCTCATGCATGATATTCTGTTCCATTACTCATCTAAACCGTGTTTCTGCTATATTAGTTGCTTTGGGAGGGTGCTTTTAAAATGCTATTATCATGTATGGATTCTTAGATTGGTAAGGCCATGCATGGTGGTATTGTATATCTGGGTATCAGCTCAATGTTAACTAATATTTTCTCAATATTTCTTTCACTACATACACCTTCTGATAATTTATGTCTGTGAAGTATTTCTAAATCGGCCCGCTTTGCAGTAAACTGTCTCTGAATTGTCTGTTGCTTTCGTATTAGAGTTCTGCATCTTGCCTCTACAGTATCTCTTTTTCCTATGTCAGTTTCTAAGAGTTTGGTCCCATTCTACTTTATTTCCCTGTTTACAGGAGATAGCATGTGAGCTGAAGCTGACAACTTCACACATTACATTATATGCTCCTTGCTATGCTAAGATGTCCTAGGCACTGGTCTATCACAACTCTAGGCTGTCTCTAGGAGCTACAACAACAACCATGGGATTGAAGAACTTGAAAGAGAAAGAAATTGAAACAAACCCATTACTAGTACTTCAAACTATCACATACAAGCTCCAAATGAAGAAGAGAGAATTGAACTGTTTCATGTGAGGGTCATATTCAAACATACCAATATTGACACACTGTTTGACAGTGGGTCACAAGAAAACTTAATCTCTGAAGACTTGGTTAAGAAAATTAATCTTGAGACCATTCCACATCCAAAACCATTTCCACTTGGTTGGATTTGTAAGGATGCAAATTTACAGGTTTCAAAGAAGTGCATATTGCACTTTGCAATAACTACACATTTTGTTGACACAGTTGAATTAGATGTGGTTCCACTTGATATTATAGGTATTGTGTTGGGCAGTCCTTACTTGTATGACAGGAAAGCGATCTTCCATTGCCATGAGAAAAAATACCATTTATTCAAATATGGAAAGGAGTTAATTGTTAGAGCACACGCAAGAAGACAAATGTTGCAATGGTAAATGCTAGACAGGTAAAAAGGCTGGTGAATTCAAGTAAGAATTTTGTTCTTCTAATGATTAAGCCTAAAGCTGATGTTAATCATGAGTCATTTGAAGATTGCGATCCTAATTTGAAATCAGATTTATATGATGTAGTTGATTCACATCATGAGATGTTTCAGGAGCCAATAGGATTGCCTCCTAAAAGGGAGATTCAACATGAGATTCAGTTACAACAAGATTGTCCTCTTCCAAACATCGGCATGTATCGCATGTTGATAATGGAGAATGCTGAAATAAAGAGGAAAATCAAAGACTTGTTAGCCAAGGGAATCATAAGGCCAAGCACTTCGCCATGTGGTTAACCTATAGTCTTGATTCCGAAGAAAGATGGGAATTGGTGCATGTGTGTAGACTTCAGAGCTTTGAACAAGATAACGGTAAAGAATCGATACCCACTCCCAAGGATAGATGATTTTTTAGATCAGCTAAAAGAAGGAAAGTTTTTCACTAAGTTAGATTTACGAAGTGGATATCATCAAGTAAGAATTACAGAAAGTGATATATGGAGGTCATAGGGTCGCAGTACTTTTGCAGCATGGTAAGCCTATCGCTTTTTATTCTAAAACATTCAATGGTGCTGTTACTAATTATCCTACATATGACAAAGATGTGTATGCATTAGTACAAAGCGTCAAGAAGTGGAAATAATACTTGATGGGTAAAGAGACGATTATACATACTGATCACCAACCATTACAGTACTTGTAGTCGCAAAAAAAATTGCAGCAATCACAACATTTCAGGTGGATGGGATTTCTTCAACAATTTCACTTGGTTATAAGGTACAAGAAAGGTATTCTCAATAAAGTTGCTGATATGCTTTCAAGGCCAATTATAAGTGCTTCTACTTTGCTTAAAAATTATTCTATTGTACATTAGAGTTACATAGAATAGTATGCATCTGATGCTGATTTTCAAGATGTGTATGCTAGTTTGAGTGAAGGGAATCAAGTTGAGGAAAATGATTATCACATGCATAAAAAATTGCTATTTCATTTGGGCAAGCTTTTTATACCACAAGGAGAGAGACTTAGTGTCATGAGAGAGGCTCATTCATCTCTTATTTTTGGACACTTTTGGGTAAGAAAAACAGTGGCACATCTACAGAGGTATTGCTATTGGCCTTGCATGATAGATAGTGTGTCACATTTTATAAGAGGATGTTCTATGTGTGCAACAAGAAAGCCTAGCAATAGGAATCTTGGGTTGTACACGCCACTATTGGTACCATCAAGGCCATGGGAGAGTGTCTCCATGGAATTTGTTGGAGGTCTACCTATGTCAAGAAAACAACATGATTATCTTTATGTAGTTATGGATAGATTTAGTAAAATGTGTATACTTATGCCATGTAAGAAAACCATTACTGCTGAAAAAACTGCTGAACTTTATTTTCAATATGTATGGGTTCATTATGGTTTTCCAACTTCTATTGTTAGTGACAGGGATTCCAGGTTCGTTGGGAATTTTTGGTCCAATCTTTGGAAGATGTTGGACAAAAAGTTTAAGAAGAGTACTGCTTTTCATCCGCAAACTGATGGCCAAACTGAGGTGGTGAATAGAACCGTTGTGCATCTATTGAGAGGATATTGTAGCAAACATCCCAAGTTGTGGGATGAGCAACTGCATTACATTCAACACGCTTACAACCAGGCCAAGCACTCTTCTACAAATACTTCACCTTTTGAAGCCGACTTTGGGTATTTGCTGAAATCACCATTAGACTTCATCTTTGTCAAGGATTTTGAAATTGATGGGCATAGTGATATTGACAAGGCTTGAAAGTTCAGTGAGAAAATTTATATTATTCATCAACAAGTTCAAGAACAGCTTGAGAAGAGTCAAAACAAATACAAGGAGAGGCATGACAAACATAGAGTTGATCACAAGTTTCAAGAAGGAGATGAAGTATGGTTGCACATAAGCAAAGAAAGGATGCAAGGAGAAGGTAAAACTCTCAAGCCCATTCGCTATGGTCCATTCAAGATCATTAAACAAGTTGGTAATAATGCATTTAAACTTGACTTGCCTTCATATATGCAAATGTATTCCGTTGTCAATGTGGAGAATTTATGTTTGTATGAGCCTCCTTTGATTGATGACCAAGGGAGTGATATTCAACTGCCATCTATAGAAGATTTCTCACAAGAATTTCTGGACAAGCTCAAGGAGGATTTCATCCTTGATAGGAGGACACACACTTCTAAGAGGGGAAGTGTCTATTATCGTCGGATTGGGCTCAAGGGCAGCAAACCAAGTAAGGCAAGATGGATGGAAGTGGAAAAGGTGAGGGAGTTGTACCCTCATCTTCTGAACTGGTAATTAAAGTCTCTTGGGGTCCAAAAGCTTCCCAATGGGGAGGTGTGATCAGGAGATCACGTGTTATGCTCAAAATTGAAAGTGCTCTAAACTATACTGAACCTGAGCGACCAGAAAGGTCTCATCGTTGTGATTCCAGCGCTGTGAATGGTTCGACAAACCGATGTTGTATGAGGAAGATATCGTGTTCTGTTCATTTTCCCAAACAACTAAAATTTTGTGACTGGGATGCCTAGTCAGCATGAAGGTACAGTCAGTAGATGGTATATTCTTGGGAATATTCCCTTTTCTCACAACCAATCAGATTGCGCCACGTGGTTGAATCCAAGCCATTGATTTGATCGTACGAGAAGTGATTCTGACCATTGGATGGGGTATACAGGTTTTTGAATGGTTCATTGGATGAGAGGCACGTGGCAAGCCCAGAGGCTTCCACATGTCCTCAGGAGGCTATGGTAAAATTTTATTGGAGTCTGGGGGTTTGACCCCATGACCTCCATAGTGCCCACAAAGACCTCTGACCATTCCGCCTACGAGTTGTTACTTAACACTATAGTTCTCCATATCATTTTATGTTGTAATGAATTGCATTTCGGAGGGGGGGACCAACAGTGGTCCCAACCCACTGGTGGCCCCAAAGCAGTAGTCACATGATATAACAAGCCGCAACATCAAAAGTTATGTTAACTGGCGGCTACAAAGCCTTAACACTGATGGTAATGCTACAATCACATGTTGATAGGTTTGAACCACAACATTTGTTGTAACAGTTAATACACCATAACTTCCAGCGGAGAGTTAAAGCCATCACATGGGCACGTGTAATGGCTTTTATTGCCACGGTCTTTAGAAAATTGCGTAGACTCCGGGTTCCAATCCTCTATTACGTGGAGTTAATACAAACAGTTAACGCAGAGTTAACGGCTAGGGGTCGGCATGTGACCACCCTGCCCAACCAGTTTAATGTCTATCCTAATGGTATTTCCGGCAGAAAAAGTAGTGAGCCCTAAAATTTAGGGATTTTATATTTTTAGCCACAGTTAAGTGCCAGTCTCCACTTTTAGTGGAGCTTTTCTAGCTGACATTGGGAAAAATGCATTGGGAGGTCAATTTTTGACCAATTTGGGTGAAACAAGAGTCTACCTAGATTAGTTTGAGCATTCTGGAGCCACTGGTGCAAAGAAAACATCCATTAGAGGCTTGTAAACACATGCAATTTCCAATTTTTAGCATAATGACAAATAGGAACATGCCATTAGGAGCTGGACCGACAGATGTAGCCCAGGAGGGGTGAACTGCTTCATCATGCCTACTATGTAAAACTTATGTGTGATTGGTTTTCTCTGTTATACACTATTGTTTAGTGTTTTTTAGGCTTATTTTCATGCTTAAAGCTCACAAATTCATCTATGCTTCATGGTTAAAGCACTCATTCCTTAAGCAAACAAATGGAGACATATTGTACATGTTTTTAATACTAAAAGGAAATTTAGCACAACAAACTAATACTGAGCTAGAGTTTAAAATGTGGTGTTTTTGTGTGCAAAGATTTGATTAACTATTTGCAAGGGTTTTCATGCTTACTAGGCTCAAGCTTAAGAGAGGAGAAGGAAAATTGGTGGAAGCAAGAGGTTCTCAAAGTGAGCCACAACAAAGGAGGGCAATATTGCCACATTCTCCACCACCTAGTTCACCTCCAAAAGAAGCAGAAGAAGCAATAAGCATGCCTCCAAGAGAAGAAGAAACCCATGAAGAGGTGGATACCAAAGAAGAAGAAAGAGTGTTCAGGAAAGCATTCCTTGACATGAATGAAATGGTGAGAGTCCTTTATCAAGAAAGGAATGAAATACTAGAAGGAGAAGGATCCAAACTTCACAAGAAAGGTCAGGGATCATCAGGAGGCCACAACTATGTGTTGAGATTGCAACAAGATGAAGAGTTTAGTGGAAAGAAGTCACCTTCACTAAGTGGGTCTGCAGGCTATTTTTGGCGCAAAGTCTATTTTTAGACATATGGATTATGTTCTATGAGTTGCAGGATGCTATTTGTGGATGGTTGGTCAAGTCGGAAAAATAGATGGACTTCTATTTTTAGACATACTGGGCGGAATCTATTTTTAGATTGTCAGTCTAAAAATAGATATGTCGAATATTATTAGCTCTTAATAATATTTAGACTCTAAACATTATCTTATTCTCTTTGAGCACTTCAGTTAAGTGCACAGATGTGGCACAGGAGCTGACAGAAGGAATTACGCTATTCCTAAGGGTTATGTGGAGCTATTGCATGGATACTTCAGTTAGAACTCATGTGACAGAGTTTGGTGGAGTTGATTGAGGAAGTTAGTGGAGTTGTATTCAGTTTAACTAATCTAAACATAGTTGTGCTATTTGTATTCAGTTTAAATAATTGATACAATTAGTGAGAGTGGTGTGAATTAATTATTAATTAATTCACTAATTATAAACTCATTAATCAACTAAAGAATGCATCAGTTAACTTCAATGCATGGACAGTTTCAGTGGAGACCAGTGCAGATATAGGTGAAAGAGCAAGTTAACTATCAATTGTGACTATACAATTGCTATTTGCAACACACAGATAGGTGGAGAAGCCCATGAGGATTGCGCAGTACAAGCTAGGTGGTTTATCTATTTAATGAAGCCATCCCATAGCATTGATTACACAATAGAGGCTGGCTATCAAGTGGAAAAAGATTGGAGCACGTGTTTTGCTAGATCTAGCTTGATAGTGTGTAGAAATTCGAGGTTGTGCTGAGAGCTTGTGAGGAGCTTTGTACAATGATTGTTACATGATCTCCATGAAATATAATATACAGATATTTGGGGTTTTCAGCTTTAAGCTTTCCCATTAAATACTGTGTTCATATGTGTGATTTTTTTTGGTTTTAATGTGTGCATGCAATTGATTTTATTTCCATAATTAATGATCAATGGTAGAAGAGATTCTGTATTATGCATGAAGCTAAAATAGTGTGTGATCAGGAGAATATCGGTGAATAATATATCAGTTATTCAAACTTCTACATCGTATCATAGGGATATTGATCATTGGAGCAATTGCAAAACATTGAAGCAGTTGAGTTTTGTGCTGGTGGAATTCGAATTTGCAGTAGTGTTTTCTTAGTGTCGAAGTTGAGATGTCTTTCAATGGATTGCGATTGGAGTATGCCCTTGAGGGAAACTCAAATTATATTGCATGGAAGGACAGGATGGAGGCGGTGCTGGATGACAATGGGTTGAAGGAGTTCATAGATGCAGAAATTCCAAAACCTACTTCTAGTGATGCTGCCATACTTGATGCATGGAAAAAGAAGACATCAAAGTGTCAAAGGATTCTATTGGAAGGTGTGAAGGATCACATAGTGTCCAGCCTTCATGGTAAATCTTCTCCATTCTTGATGTGGAAAGCTTTGACAGATTTATTCCAAAGCAAGAGCGATCAGAGGAAGTTGGCGCTTAAGGATAAACTCATAAACATAAAAATGGAGAAAGGCGACAGTATGCCCAAGTACCTCACGAAGTTCATCCAATGCAGGGATGAGCTGGGAAGTGTGGGGGTTACTGTTGATGACGAGGACTTGGTGAGCTTGGCTCTTCTTGGGCTTCCGAAGAGTTGGCATTCCTATCAGGACTCTGTCAATGGTCGGGAGAAATTGCCAGGATGGGAGCGACTTTGGTCGGATCTTGTGCAAGAGGAGATAAGGCGAAGTACCAGGGACGGATCTTCATCAAAGAACTTTGATGAAGAGAATTGTGCTTTGGCTGCCAAAGCAAAGAAGGGGAAGAGCAAGAAAGCTTCTCAATCCGGTGCGAAAGGCAAGAAGCAGGACATGTCCAAGGTGAAGTGCTTTCACTATCACCAACATGAACATTACGCCACTAATTGTCCACAGAAGAAGAAAAATAAGCAGGCTGCTGGGACTGCAGCTGGAGAGGCCTTAGCCTCGCAGTTTGAGCTGGATTTTTCACTGATCGCATGCTTGGTCTCAAGTATGACGGGATCAGTGTGGTTTCTTGACAATGGTGCGTCTTTTCACATGACAGGAGATCGAGATTTGTTTACTGATCTGGATGAGAAAGATCTTGGAGTGCACATCGAGATGGGCGATGATGGTAGATACAGTGCGACCGGTATCGGTATCATTTCCTTTGAGAGGGAGTCTGGTAAACCCTTCGTATTGAAGGAAGTGATGCATGTTCCAGGATTGAAGAAGAATCTTATCTCTGTGGCGATGTTAGAAGACAAGGGATATGATGTTGTTTTTAGCGAAGGAAAGACTTTCCTGCGCAGTAAGGCAACTAGTGAGACCCGGAGGATAGGGGTTCGAGTTAAGAACCTTTATCAATTGCAGGTAGATGGTTGCGCAGCAATGGCAGGCAAGGCAGAAGGAGTGGTGAGCCGGGATGATGGCGAGTTGTGGCACCGAAGATTGGGCCACCTTCACCATGGAGCTTTGAAGATACTGCAGCAGATTTCTACTGGGCTTCCTAAGGGTACTCTTGTGCAGTCAGATCAGTGCAAGGGATGTACCTTGGGAAAATTTGTGAAAGCCACCTTTCACGAGAAGGATAGTCGTGCCACGACAATCCTTGAGAGAATTCACACAGACGTGTGTGGACCTTCCTCAGTAGCTTAGACAACAAAGCACATGTATTATGTGATATTTGTTGATGATTTTTCTCGTAAGTGCTGGATCTTATTCATGCAGAAGAGGAGCGAGACATACTCAAAGTTCTGTGAGTTCAAGGCAATGGTTGAGAAAGAATCGGGGAAGCAGGTGAAGGCTCTTAGGAGCGACAATGGTGGTGAATTCATCTCTGGCGAATTCAATGACTTTTGCAGCACAGAAGGAATTTGAAGAGAGCTCATAGCACCTCATAACCCACAATAGAATGGGGTTGCTGAGCGGAAGAATAGAATGATCGTGGGTGCTGCACGAGCGATGTTGCATGATCAGGGCCTACCCATTCACTTGTGGGCGGAGGCATGCAATACTGCAGCATATGTGCAGAACCGTTGTCCTCACAGGATACTTGGCATGAGTACACCCGAGGAGGCATTTTCTGGTAAGAGGCCTAATATTTCCCATTTGAGGATTTTTGGCTCACCTGTTTACATTCATGTGACGAAGGATGCCAGGAAGAAGCTGGAGCCGACTACAGAGGTTGGGATATTTTTGGGGTACACTGATACGCCCCACAACTATCGTGTGTATTTGCCAGACAGTCGCAAGACTTTTGTGTGACGAGATATCAAATTTCATGAGGAGAAAGCCATGAAGTGTTTTCTTGAGAGGGAGCCACACTTTCATGCAGATAAGGAGCTATTAGTTCCTAAGGATGAGCCTTAGGATGTGGATCAGCCACAAGAGGAGGTTCATGGAGTGGAAGAGACCACTCAGGTAGTGCCAACCATCAAAGGGTGGAAGCGAACTACAGAGGCTGAGCGACTGGCTCAAGCTGCAGAGAAGGTTGTAGGAGCACCTACATCACAGCGCAGACAGAGACAGTCACCTGACCAGTATACTGGATACATGGCTCTTATGAGCAAGTGTATTATGACAGAGCCATCCTCTTTCGAGAAAGCTATGGAGGACCCCGCATGGGTAGATGCCATGGTGGAAGAGTATGATTCGATTGTCAGAAATAGTGCATGGGAGATTGTCCTAAGGCCGGAGGAGAAATCAATGGTGGGTTCAAGATGGATCTACAAAGTGAAGCAGGCAGCTGACGGGAGTGTGGAGAAGTACAAGGCAAGATTTGTTGCCCGAGGCTTTTCACAGATAGAGGGGATCGATTATGAGGAGACCTTTGCACCTGTCGTAAGGTATTCTTCCATACGGACGATTCTTGCTCTCTCAGCGCAGATGGGGTGGCACATTCATCAGATGGATGTGAAGACTGTGTTCCTCAATGGAGTCATTGAGGAGGAGGTGTACATAGAGCAGCCCGAAGGTTTCGAGATCTTCAGCAGCGAGTCGCATGTGTGCAGGCTCAAGAGAGCGCTGTATGGGTTGAAACAAGCACCTTGTGCTTGGTACACACGGATAGACAGTTATTTCACCGGACTTGGATTCTCCAAGAGTGAGGCGGATCCGAACCTATACCAGATTGTGGTGGAGGGTAAGTTGCTGATCATTGTACTTTATGTAGATGATTTGATTTTGACAGGTGATGAGCTGTCGATACTCTCATGCAAGGAGGATCTTGCAAAAGAGTTTGAGATGAAGGACTTGGGCCTCCTTCATTATTTCCTGGGATTGGAAATTTGGCAGCGCAGTGATGGACTGTTTGTTTCTCAGGGTAAGTATGCCCGGGAGATACCGGAGAAGTTCAACATGCATGGCTGCAATTGACTATCCTCTCCTTCGGTGGATGGAGGAAGGAGGATGCTACTTCAGCGAAGGTAGTGGATGCCACCGTTTATCGACAGTTGGTGGGGTCGCTTATGTATCTGGTCAATACACGACTCGACATATGCTATGCTGTGAACTAGCTTTCACAAGCTATGGTTAAGCCAACCAAGATCTTCTAGAAGGCAGGCAAGCATGTATTGAGATATCTCAGAGGCACATCGAGATATGGATTATGGTATAGACAGTCGGATGAGTTGAAGCTATGTGGCTTCACGGATGCAGATTGGGCAGGGAGCCCAACGGACAGAAAGAGCACATCTGGAGGACGCGGACGTCGATGCCAGCTTGGCAGCTGCCACAGTAGCTGCAGATTCGTGGCACTCAGTTCAGCAAAGGCCGAGTATATGGCAGCGATTTTGGCTACATGCGAGGCTATATGGATGAGGAAGATCCTGGTCGGGTTGTTCGGTTCACACTTAGAGCCTACTGTGATTTATTGTGATAATCAAAGTTGCATCAAACTCTCGGTTAATCCAGTATTTCATGATAGATCTAAACACATTGACATCTGGTATCATCATATCAGAGATTGTGTGCAGTGGAAGATCATGTTACTTTCATACATTCCCACGGAGGATCAGGATATTGATATCTTGACGAAGGCGCTCACCAGGAGAAAATTCGAATACCACAGGGGCAGGATAGGGGTTGCAGATAATCCTTATCTTGTTGAGAGGGAGTGTTGAGATTGCAACAAGATGAAGAGCTTAGTGGAAAGAAGTCGCCTTCACTAAGTGGGCTCGCAGGCTATTTTTGGCGCAAAGTCTATTTTTAGACATATGGATCATGTTCTATGAGTTGCAGGATGCTATTTGTGGATGGTTGGTCAAGTCGAAAAAAATAGATGGACTTCTATTTTTAGACATATTGGGCGGAATCTATTTTTAGATTGCCAGTCTAAAAATAGATATGTTAAATATTATTAGCTCTTAATAATATTTAGACTCTAAACATTATCTTATTCTCTTGGAGCACTTCAGTTAAGTGCACAGATGTGGCACAGGAGCTGACAGAAGGAATTACACTATTCTTGAGGGTTATGTGGAGCTATTGCATGGATACTTCAGTTAGAACTCATGTGACAGAGTTTGGTGGAGTTGATTGAGGAAGTTAGTGGAGTTGTATTCAGTTTAACTAATCTAAACATAGTTGAGCTATTTGTATTCAGCTTAACTAATTGATACAATTAGTGAGAGTGGTGTGAATTAATTATTAATTAATTCACTAATTATAAACTCATTAATCAACTAAAGAATGCATCAGTTAACTTCAGTGCATGGACAGTTTCAGTGGAGACCAGTGCAAAGATAGGTGAAAGAGCAGGTTAACTATCAGTTGTGACTATACTGTTGCATATTTGCAACAACCAGTGATTGGAGAAGCCAATGAGGATTGCACAGTACAAGCCAGGTGGTTCAAGTTATTTAATGAGCCATCCTACAACATTGATTACGCAATAGAGGTTGGCTATCAGGTGGCAGAGATTGGAGCATGTGTTTTTCTAGATCTAGCTTGATTAGTGTGTAGCAATTGGAGGTTGTGCTGAGAGCTTGTGAGGAGCTTTGTACAATGATTGTTACATGATATCCATGACATATAATATACAGATAGTTGGGGTTTTCAGCTTTAAGCTTTCCCATTAAATACTGTGTTCATATGTGTGATTGTTTGTGGTTTTAATGTGTGCATGCAATTGATTTTATTTCCATAATTAATGATCAATGGTAGAAGAGATTCTGTATTATGCATGAAGCTAAAATAGTGTGTGATTAGGAGAATATCGGTGAATAATATATCAGTTATTCAAACTTCTACACTATGAAGATAAATCAAAGAAAGGAAATGGAAGAATTGGAGGTAGTGGAAAGTCACCATCCTCACCCTCATCATCATCATCATCCTCTACTTCATCTTCAGTACACCAGTTGCACAAGTCAAAGAACATTGGTAAAAGTCCTTTTCTAAAACTTGATGTTAAGTTTGAATTGCCAATGTTTAATGGTGAAGTCAATGCATAAAAGCTTGATAATTGGATTAGGCAATTGGAGGTTTATTTGAGAATTCAGAACCTTCAAGATGATGATACCAAAATCCAACTAGCTTCATTGAGGATGGAAGGTGCAACTCTTATTTAGTGGGAAGCCAAGACAAAGGAGGAGATCAAAAAACATGGTAAGATTATTCTATCATGGACTGATTTCATTACTGTAATAAAAAAAAAATTCTATCCATTAGCTCACATGCATAAAGCCATAATGAACTGGCAAAATTTTAGACAATTGAAAGGAAAAAATGTACAAGACTACACCCAAGAATTTAGGAGAAGAGCTCTCTTATTAGGGGTAGATTTGCAAAGTCAAGATACTTTGCTCAAGTACATAAGAGGCTTACATAGCTACCTTAAATATACTATCCTCATGTTTAATCCTACAAGTCTATATGAGGTATGTGTTCAAGCCACACATCTAGAAGCTAGAGGGAAGAATAATTTTGAAGAGGGTAGAAACAAACCTTTTAAGGGGAAAAACAAAGAGAAGACCTCAAAAGGTAAGGGCAAAAAGAATTCATCTGTCAAGAAAGAGGGTGAGAAAGTGGTTTGTAAACATTGTTCAAGAGAAGGCCATGAAGAGAAAAATTGTTGGAAATTACATCTTGAAAAGAGACCCAAGTATAACAACAAAATAGGGAAGCAGAAAACTGCAGCTACAACTCAACATGACTTAGGAGAGGATTTAGGTGATGAAAATAAAATTACAGCCATGGGATTGAGGAACTTGAAAGGGAAAGAAATTGAAACAAAACCCAGTACTAGTACTTCAAACTGTCACATACAAGCTCCAAATGAAGAAGAGAGAATTGAACTGTTTCATCTGAGGGACATATCCAAACATACCAAGATTGACACACTGTTTGACAGTAGGTCACAAGAAATATTAATCTCTGAAGACTTGGTCAAGAAACTTAACCTTGAGACCATTCCACATCCAAAACCATATCCACTTGGTTGGATTTGTAAGGATGCAAATTTATAGGTTTCAAAGAAGTGCATATTGCACTTTGCAATAACTACACATTTTATTGACACAGTTGAATTTGATGTGGTTCTGCTTGATATTACAGGTATTGTGTTGGGCAGTCCTTACTTGTATGATAGGAAAGAGATCTTCCATTTCCATGAGAAAAAATACCATTTATTCAAAGATGGCAAGGATTTCATTGTTAGAGTACATCGCAAGAAGACAAATATTACAATGGTAAATGATGAACAAGTAAAAAGGCTGGTGAATTCAAGTAAGAATTTTGTTCTTCTAATGATTAAGCCTAAAGCTGATGTTAATAATGAGTCATTTGAAGATTGTGATCCTAAGTTGAAATCAGATTTATATGATGTAGTTGATGCACAACATGAGATGTTTCAGGAGCCAACATGATTGCCTCCTAAAAGGGAGATTCAACATGAGATTCAGTTACAACAAGATTGTCCTCTTCCAAACATCGGCATATATCGCATGTTGGTAATGGAGAATGCTGAAATAAAGAGGCAAATCAAAGACTTTTTGGATAAGGGACTCATAAGGCCAAGCACTTCGCCATGTGGTTCACCTATAGTCTTGATTTCAAAGAAATATGGGACTTGGCGCATGTGTGTAGACTTCAGAGTTTTGAACAAGATAACGGTAAAGAATCAATACCCACTCCCAAGGATAAATGATTTGTTAGATTAGCTGAAAGAAGCAAAGTTTTTCACTAAGTTAGATTTATGAAGTGGATATCTTCAAGTAAGAATTACAGAAAGTGATATATGGAAGACTGCATTCAAACCAAACAAAGACTCTTTGAGTGGTTAGTTATGCCATTTGGTTTGTGTAATGCACCGACGAATTTCATGCGTGTTATGGATAATGTAATGCATCCATTTCTTGATGACTTTGTGATTGTGTAATTAGATGATATACTAATTTTCAGCAAAACAAGAGAAGAACATGTCTTGCATGTAAAAATGGTACTTGATGTTTTGAAGAAAGAGCAATTATTTCTTAAGATTGCTAAGTGCGAATTTGGAGAGACTTATTTGGTTTATTTGGGACATATTGTAGAAGGAAGCGAGTTGAGAATTGATCCTTCTAAAGTGGAAGCCATTGTGAATTGGTCCACTCCCAAATCAGTAACCGAGGTAAGAAGTTTCTTAGGTGCAACTCAGTATTGGAGAAAGTTTATTGCTAACTTTTATGCCATAACAGCTCCTATGCATGCAGTGACAAGTGTGAAGAAAGGCTTCCAATGGGGATGAAAACATCAACAAGATTTTGAAGCTTTAAAAGACAAGATCAGTTCAGCTCCGGTCCTTGCATTATCGGATTTGAGACAACCATTCGAGATTCAAACTGATGCTAGTGATTATGCCATGGGTGTAGTACTTTTGCAGCATGGTAAGCCTATCACTTTTCATTCTGAAACATTCAATGGTGCTGTAACTAATTATCCTACGTATGAAGAAGAAGTATTGAAGAAGAAGAGATGAGATTTCTTGGCATTGATGGTTGTTCTGGAAGCATCAGAGAAGAAATGTAGTAAGGATTTGAAAGAGCGGGCTTCTTGAACTGATGGATGGCCAAAACACATGTTATCATCTACGAATTTCTGATGAGATATGGGGGGATTGTTGTGAATAGATAATCCTTTGAGAGATTGGGAGATAATGGATTGGTGAATGAGTCACCCTAGGCCTTCTGCCATGAGAAAAAAAATGAAGGGCGATAGGGGATTGCCTTGACGAATTCCTCTTGAGGGAGAGAATAGGGGGGGAGGGAGAGGCATTGACCAAAATTGAGAAAAAGGGGGAGGAGATAAGGATCCAAGTTGGACTGAAACCAAATGGCATGAGCATTTGTTTGATGTAATTCCAGCTGAGTTTATCAAAAGCTTTGGAGAGATCGATTTTGAGGAGCATACCTAGTATTTTCTCTATTTTCAGCGAGTGTGTGACTTCATGCGTGAGAATGATGCCGTTTAGAATTTGGAGTCCCTCCACGTACCCCGTTTGTTCTGGAGATATGAGAAATGGGAGGAGTGGTTTGATTCTGTTGGTGATCACTTTGGAAATGTGTTTGTATATGGCGTTGCAGAGGGTGATCGGTCTATATTTGTTGGGGGTGGCTGCATGCTCCTCTTTGGGGATGAGGGTGAGGAAGGTAGCATTGAGGCTTGGAAGGATCCAATGCATGCTCCTTGATTCTTCAACCAACTCCCAGACTTCCAACTTGATGTTCTACCAAAAGAAATGAAATAATTGGAGGTAAATCCATCTGGACCAGGGGCCTTCCCATATTTGAGTTGCGACATTGCCTGATCAACCTCTTGTAGCAATAATGGTTTCAATAGCATTTGGTTGTGCTCCTCCGTGATGATTCTAGGGATGTGTTGAGTGATTTTATTGATTGCAAGTTGACGCTTAGTCTTGGGTTCTCTAAGCATGTCCTTGAAGTAGTTTAGAAGTTCTTTCTCGATATCTTCATGAGCTTCTAGATTATCTCCTTGATCATTTTTTAGGACAACAATACGATTGAGCATTCTCCTCTGGATAGTGAAACGGTGGAAGAATTTGGTATTCTTTTCCCCTTCTTTGAGCCATCGAATTCTGGATTTTTGTTTACAGAGAATTTCCTCCGGAAGTCTGTGGTCTTCTAAGCGACTCATTAGTTCCTGTTTCTAGAGGGCCAACTCCTCTATGCGCCCTTCTTGGATGATGAGTTGCTGAAGATAAACCATTTGATTTTCCAACTCCTTTTGACTCTTGAAGATGTTGTCAAAATATGACTGATTCCAACGCTTTAGATGATTTTTGAGGATCTATAACTTTTGCTGAAATTGGAACATTTTAGAGCCCTCTGGGGGGGAGATGCTGCTCCACCAGGTTGTGACCATTTCTTTGAAGCCAGGGTAAGTGAGCCATAACTACTCGAAGCAGAACGCCTTGTTGCTAGCTGCCCAGGGGCGTGACCATTGCTATTGAATGGGCCAATGATCAGAACCTAAAGCTAGGAGGATGACTGAGAAGATGTCTCATCCAAGATGGATGGATTTGTCCGAGATAAGGAATCTATCATGTCTCAAGGCAATTTGCTGAGATCCTCTTTGATCTGAAAGGAGTGTATTAGTTCTGCTGTGCTAAGTGTCCTTTCAAAAATATAAACATGTACAATTTGTTTCCATATGTTTGATTAAGGAATGAGAGTTTTAACCATGAAATATAGATGATTTAGTGAAATTTAAGCATGAAAATAAGCCTTAAAAATACTGAACATTAGTGTATAACAGAGAAATACAATCACATAGAGGTTTTACACAGTAGGCATGATGAAGCAGTTCACCCCTCCTAGGTTACATCTACTGGTCCAGCTCCCAATGGCATGTCCCTCTTTGTCATTATGCTTAAAATTTTAAATTACATGTGTTTAAAGGCCTCTAATGGATGTTTTCTCTACAAAAATGGCTCCACAATGCTCAAATTAGTCTAGGTAGACCCTTGTTTCACCAAAATTGGCCGAAAATTGACCTCCCAATGCATTTTCCCAGTGACAGCTAGGAAAGCTCCACTAAAAGTGGAGACAGGCACTTAACTAAAGTTACATTTAGTGGAAACCATAAAAATTAGGGGCATGCTCCAATTTTGGCGCTCTGTTAACACTGGCATTAAATTGTTAGGAGGCGAGGTGATCATATAACAACCCCTGCCATTAACTCTGCGGTCTTAACATTCGAACTCCGCATATCGGCTTGGAACCCAAAGTGTTGGCAACGTTCCGCTAACAATGGAATTTGATGCCTTAACTTCTGCATGTGACTAGTGCTAAACCTCCACCAGAGGTTACAGTGAATGCCGTCAGTTTAAGGCTTAAGGTCACGGTCATAGTCGCCGGTTATGGTGATTGGGGCTGGCCCCTTTTTTTATTCGCCAAATTTTTTGTTAAACCATATATTAAACTGTTAGCCCTATAGTGTTAAGAAATACTCGTAGGCAGACTGGTCAAGTCACCCACGCTTGCACCCGAGGTCTCTGGTTCGATTCCTGTAGCCTCCAAACAAATTTTATTACATAATACTATGGACACGTGGCAGCCTCTAGGCTTGCCACGTGTCACTCATCCGACGATTCTTGCAAAATCCATCCAATGGCCCAAAAACACCTTCGTACCACCAAAAATCAATGGTCCACAACATGCCACGTGGCATGATCTGGTTGGATGAGAAAAATGGAATATTCCCAAAGTATGCCTGGTGACTGTACCTTCATGCTGGCTGGGCATCGAGTCACACAATTTTTGTTGTTTGGGAAAATGGACAGAACGTGATATCTTCCTCATACGACATCGGTTATTTGAACTGTTAACGAATCCAAAATTGCAACGACGAGACCTTTCCGGTCGCTTAGGTTCGGACCTGTTTCGAGAACTTTAAATTTTGAGCATAGCACATGATCTCCTGATCACACCTCCCCATTGGGAATATTTTGAACCCCAAAAGCTCTATGGATTACTGAACATGAAGATGAGGAGACTATGTCCCCACTCTTCCAATATTTATCCATTGAAATTTCCCTAATTTCATTAATTGGAGCTTTTCATGAAACGATAAATTTTTCCTTGATTCCGTCGACCAACCATTGCTATTTTTCATATTGTCATGCTATAGATATTTTGAACTTGTATAAAATAACTCTAAATTTGTAGTAAATATCTTGTTTCTACATTGGTCTATAATCAAAGGAAACTTGGAATTACTCTCACCTTGAATTCTGTCCTTATGGCAATTTTTTGCTGAATTTGCCTTGAACTTGTGTCGATTCTTGACCAAGTTTCTTCGCCATTGTACCATGCCTTTTGGAAAACAACAATGAAAATTTCTGAATCCTATGCCTTCTTTTCCAAGTTGTCGTGTCCACTCTTTGACCTTTGCAAATTATTGCACTGACACCTTGTTTTTAGCACCTTTCAACACCAATGTCTACTGCTACAACCGCTTGTCGTCTTCTTTCAAAGAAAACCTACTTTCAAACCGAAACAACTCATTACATACATTATCATTTGTTTGAAAAGGACTATGTAAAGCTTCTATTTGTTTAATCATCATCAATGTCAAGTTTTGGCTTGCATTGACGAGCCTCTTCATCTGCCTTGCATTAACTAAAGAAGTGTCTAGTTTTTTGTGATGAGCTCTCGCAATATACTACTTGCCATCTTTGAATAAATGGTATTTGTTCTCATGGTGATGGAAGATTTCTTTCCTGTCATACAAGTAAGGACTGCCCAACACCATACCTGTTATATCAAGCGGAACGACATCTAATTCAACTGCGTCAATGAAATGTGTAGTTATTGCAAAGCACAACATGCACTTCTTTGAAACCTGTAAATTTGCATCCTTCCAAATCCAACCAAGTGGATATGGTTTCAGATGTGGAATGGTCTCAAGATTAAGTTTCTTGACCAAGTCTTCATAGATTAAATTTTCTTGTGACCCACTGTCAAACAATGTGTCAACCTTGGTATGTTTGGAAATGACCCTCGCATGAAACAATTCAATTCTCTCTTCTTCATTTGGAGCTTGTATGTGACAATTAGATATACTAGAACTGGGTTTATTTTCAATCTCTTTCCCCTTCATATTCTTTAGTCCCATAGCTATGATTTTTGTTTCATCTCCTGAATTTTACCCTAGGTCTTGTTCAGCTATTGCAACAAGTTTTCCTTTCTCCTTGGCTTTCTCTTTGTCTTTAAAACTTTCTGGTTTCAACTATAGATGAAGTTTCCAACAATGATCTTCATCATGGCTAGTTTTAGAACAATGTTTGCAGAAGAATTTTCTCTTCTCTTTCTGATATTTTCATTTCTCTTTTTCTTCCAATTACCTTTAAATTCATTTTCCCCATTCTCATCTAAGTTTTGTTTTCCCCTTGCCTCTAAATGTGTGGCTTGAACACAAACTTCATCTAGGCTTGTAGGGTTAAACATGAGGATAGTATTTCTTAGGTAGGTATGTAGACCTGCTATATACTTGAGAAAAGTGTCTTGGCTATGCAAATATTCTCCTAATAAAAGAGCTCTTCTCCAAAATTCTTGAGTACACACTTGTACATTTTGTCCTTTCAATTGTTTAAAAATTTTCCAGACCATTATGGCTTTCTGCATGTGAGCTAATGGATAAAATGTTGTTTTATTGCAGAAATGAAATCAGTCCATGATAGAATAATCTTACCATGCTTTTTGATCTCCTACTTTGTCTTGGCTTCCCACCAAACAAGTGCTGCACCTTACATCCTCAATGAAGCTAGTTGGATTTTGGTATCATCATCATGAAAATTTTGGATTCTCAAATAGACCTCCAATTTCCTAATCCAATTATCTAGCTTTTTTGCATTAACTTCACCATTAAACATTGGCAATTCAAACTTAACATCAAGTTTTAGAAAAGAAATTTTACCCATGTTCTTTGACTTGTATGGCTGATGTACTGAAGATGAAGTAGAGGATGATGAGGATGAAAATGAGGGTGATGATGGTGACTTTCCACTGTTCCCGTTTCCTCCATTGCCCTTCTTTGATTTATCTTCATCATTGTGGCCTCCTGATGATCCTTGTCCTTCCTTGTGAAGTTTGGAACTTTCTTCTTCTAGCTTCTCATTCCTTTCTTGATAAAGGACTCTCACCATTTCAGTTAATTCAAGAAATTCTTTTCTGTACACTCTTTCTTCTTCTTTGGGATCCATCTCTTCATGGATTTCTCCTTCTCTTGGAGGCATGCTTGATGCTCCTTCTACTTCTTTTGGAGGTGATCTAGGTGGTGGAGAACGTGGCAATATTTCCCTCCTTTGCTGTGGCTCACTTTGAGAACCTCTTGGTTCCACCAATTTTCCTTCTCCTCTCTTAAGCTTGAGCCTAGTAAGCATGAAAACCCTTGCAAACAGTTAAAAAATATTTGCACATAATAACACCAGAGATTAAACTCTAGCTTTGATACCAAGTTGATCTGAAAGGAGTGTATTAGTTTTGCTGTGCTAAGTGTCCTTTCAGAAATATAAACATGTACAATTTGTCTCCATATGTTTGCTTAAGGAATGAGAGTTTTAACCATGAAATATAGATTATTTAGTGAACTTTAAGCATGAAAATAAGCCTTAAAAACACTGAACAATAATGTATAACAGAGAAATACAATCACACATAATTTTTACATTTTAGGCATGATGAAGCATTTCACCCCTCCCGCGCTACATCTGCTAGTCCAGCTCCCAATGGCATGTCCCTCTTTGTCATTATGCTCAAAATTGTATATTACATGTGTTTACAGGCCTCTAATGGCCATTTTATCTGCACCAATGGCTCCAAAATGCTCAAATTAGTCTAGGTAGACTCTTGTTTCACCAAAATTGGTTGAAAATTG
The DNA here is from genome assembly GCA_034641835.2 of Pinus albicaulis. NCBI lineage: Eukaryota > Viridiplantae > Streptophyta > Pinopsida > Pinales > Pinaceae > Pinus > Pinus albicaulis. The sequence goes on from CM076572.1 coordinate 1,426,040,188, forward strand.
ACCTCCCAATGCATTTTTCCCAATGGCAGCTAGAAAAGCTCCACTAAAAGTGGAGACAGGAACTTAACTGCAGTTACATTTAGTGGAAAACCTAAAAATTAGGTGCGCACTCCAATTTTGGTGGACCGTTAACACTGGAATTAAATTGTTAGGAGGCAAGGTGGTCACATACCAACCCCCGCCGTTAACTCTGCGGTCTTAACAGTTGAACTCCATAGATCGGCTTGGAACCTGGATTGTTGGAAATGTTCCGCTAACAATGGAATTTGATGCCTTAAATTCTGCATGTGACCAGTGCTAAACCTCCATCGGAGGTTATGGTGAATGCCGCCGATGTAAGGCTTAAGGTCACAGTCATAGACACTGGTTATGGTGGTTGGGACTGGCCCCTTTTTTTATCTGCCAAAAGTTTTGTTAAACCACATATTAAACCGTCAACCCTATAGTGTTAAGAAACAATTGTATGCGGACTAATCAAGTCGCCCGTGCCCGTACCTGAGGTCTACTGTTCAATTACTGTAGCCTCCAAACAAAATTTATTACGCCATATTGAGGACACATGGCGACCTCTGGGCTTGCCACGTGTCACTCATCCGACGACTCTTGAAAAATCCATCCAATGGCCCAAAAACACCTCCATACCACCAAAAATCAACACTCCACAACATGCCACATGGCATGATCTGGTTGGCTGAGAAAAATTAAATATTCCTGGAATATGCATGCTGATTGTACTTGCATGATGACTAGGCATCCAGTCACAATTTTTTTGATGTTTGGGAAGACAGACAACACATGATATCTTCCTCATACAACATCACTTTTTCGAACTGTTCGCGGCGCCAGAATCACAATGACAAGACCTTTCCGGTCGCTTAGGGTCAGAACTGTTTTTAGCACTTTCAATTTTCAGCATAACACATGATCTCCTGATCACTCCTCGACGATATTTCTAGGTATGGACACCATTTGAGGTCCGAAGGTTGATCAATTTATTTCTCTGAATGAAATCCTTGAATCTTAGGCTGTCTGCTTCAAGTTTGAGGCGACCTCCTCTTTTTTCATCCAAGTTGGTGATCATGTTGAAGTCGCCTCCCAAAATCCAGAGAGGGTGGGTTCGATGTGAGTTGAGAAGCTCAATAGAGTTTAGGCTATCAATTTTCCAGACTATGGATTGGGGGAAATAGACATTGGTGAGATGGCCATGGATGTTGGTGTCGATCAGGTGAAAAGAGGCTTGAATGAAGTTGTGCAAGGCGTGGAAATTGGTCAGGGATATGGTAAGAGGATTCCAAGCTATAGCAAGGCCTCCCAATGCCCCAATAGCATCAACCGCAATGGTGTGGCAACCAGGCGAAACTCTGGATATGATGGAGTTCAGGGTGGTACTAGTACATTTGGTTTCTTGGATAAAGAAGATGGTTGGTTTGTCAAGCTTGATTATGTTTTTGATCATTCGGTGCTTTGAAGGGATATTGAGCCTTCAAATGTTCCAATATATGAGGTTCATTGAGAACTATGTGGGACGGTCTTATAGAACCTAGTCAGCTTGGGATACCATCCCGATTCAACTAGTTGGACTTCGAGCAGGATGAGACGCTGCAGATCCGTACATCGACCTCTTTTCATAGATTATTTCATGATATTTTTTGTATCCAGCTGGGTATTTCCTTGTATACCAAGGGATGAATTTTTTGTGCTCTGGAGAGGATATCCACCAATCATTCAATCTGGCAGGGTGGGATCGTGTGATATTCATGTTTTTTGTAGGCTGCTTCCAATCCTAAGATGTCCAGGTCCCCGAAGTCTATGCTTTCTGGTTCTTCCTCCATATGGGTGGGGTGCTCCAGATATATTGCCTTGCCGTGGTTGTCCTGTGAGTTTTGGATCAATTGAGCATCTTCCTCCATGTGAGATGGTTGCTCTTGGAGCTGTTTAGCCATTTCCTCCATATTTTTAGCATCCTCCTCTTCTATCTTGCGTTTGTTGGATTTTTTACTTGGCCGAGCTTGGGATCAACTAGCATCATGCAGGGTCAACGTGGAGGGATTCAAGGGGGAAGAGTGGAAATGATTGAGGTTGGGAAGGGGGTTGACAACATTTGGGGTTTGCTCTCAGGTATTAGAGGTAGTGCCTTCCATGGTAGCTTGGCTGGTAAGAATTTCAAAGCTGTTGTTGATTACTGGTTTAGAAGATTTGGGGGTTGAAGTAGATTTTATAGCATGCCTTTTGCAATTGGAGATTTTGGTGAAGCCACCAGGATCAATATTATCCAAGGCTAGGGCTAATTTCAGAGGTTTATTGAGCGAAAAGTCTCGAAAGATATGCCCATGCTCATGGAATTTTCGGCAACGAAATGACACATGTTTGTAATCAATAGTTTGAACCGATTCAAAATCATCATGGAAAATACTTACCGTATCAAGGAGAGCTTTGGCTAGATGCATGTAGACACTGATTCTGGCGTAGGCTGTGTAGTGATTGTGTTTGGTTTCCTTGGCTATTTTGATGAAATCTCCAAGGTGGTTTTCAATCTCTTTGAGGGATAGCACATCCTAGTAATCTTGAGGGAGAGAGTACAACCTGATCCAGACAGTAGCCCAGTTGAAGTCCTCTTTATCGGTGTTGAATCTTTCGATCCAGTTTCTTAGAAAGAGGCTTGCCAAGTTAAAGAAATATGGACCTACATCCATAATATGATTTTTTTCCTATATGCAGGTGAATACGATGTTGAAGAAACCCTTGGGTCCAAGTTGGAGAGAGATGTGTCCATTGGGCTTCCATTTGGAAGCGATCCAACCATAGAGAGATTTCTCAGTGGGTTAGAAGCCAATAAAGTTCCCAATGAGGGCATGGTCTTTCATAAAATGTATTCTACCGTTGATGCGATGAGAAGACATATATATCTTGGGTCTGTCAGCTACGATAGGGATGCAGGTGGAGGAAGAGGACTTCCTCTTCCCATTTTTGTCTTTTTCCTCTTCTGACAAAGTATCAGGGGTTTCCTCAATGTCAGAGTTCCCTGCCGTTTCATAGTTTCCTATCGTTTCTGCAGGGTCAACATCAGAGTTCCCTACATTAGTTCTCATAGGTCCATTATTAGCAGGAGAGCCTCCAACAGGGGGGAGGGTGCACCTCCCCCCCTTCAAGAATCGTCATTCCTCTACGATCTGAGCGCTGTGATCCACGTTGCCTTCAGCACTGAGGGAATTTTTCCATCGATGGGAAGGGAAGTGGATTTGTTGGTGCCCGTCACAGGGGCGAGGGAAACCATAGGTTTCCATGAGCTCACGCAGTGTAGCTCAAAATTAATTTGAATGGAAACTTCATGTCTTTTACAAAGATGAAGGTCCATATTATTTATGAATTCCTTGCATTATTTATTTTAGTTTTAAATATCATGGGAGAATACCATGGGTGAATACTATGGTGAATGCCATGGATGAATCGACGAGAACTTACCATGGTGAATACAATGGTTTGTCAAAATTGTGGGATTGTAATCCATGAATGGAAAAAATCCAAGATTAGCTATATTGATTCAATGGAAATGGTGAATAGCCATCAATTTCCACTCAAATCATGTTACGAAGGTTAAACATTAAGTAATGAATATTATAGTTGTGAAATCTAGTAAAAATTATATATTAACCCTGTTTATTCAATGGAAAAGGTGGATATCCACCATCCACTTGGATAATTATTCTATGGGTTGTAACATGGATACATTTTCCCTCACTCCTTATTCCCTATCCCTTACCCATCACTAACATAGAGGGTTAAAAATAATTCAGAACACACTAGTTTTTGTTGATGCATTCCAACATAATTCTTATGCAAATTATGATTACTATTATGGTTCCACCATGCCTTATGGGGTTTTTTCCATCTCCTAATCATTTTAGAACCTCAAAAACCCTTAGAAATATTAATATATTTATCAAAACCACGAACTTCTTTTACAATATAAATTGTGTTTTCATAAACTTTAGCAAATTCCCAGCATGGACATGTTTTCTTGAACTTATCCTATCCCATCCATTTACCTATAAAATCCACCTACTTGTCCCATCTTAAACTAGCCTCCAAAAAATGGCCAAAGGGAAATGCTAAAAGGTATTATGGGGATTTTAAATAATAAGGGGTGGAATATAGGAGATTTATCCAAGGAAATACTTGTATTCATTGGTTGCTATATAGTTGTATATATTGAGGAAAAGCCTTACACAGGGCCTTGAAGTAAACATGAACCAACTACCATGTATTTCTATCATTGCATGATAATACTAAAAATTAATTAGTAAAAAATAATAATAGTTTCAAGTAGTGGAATTTATTGGATTATATTGGTTGGATGCAACATCATCCACTACCATAATACCCCAAATTTTCAAATTTCATTTCATAAGAAATCCTTCGTAAGAATTTTTAAGTTTTCATATTATCCTTTTGTATCAGAATTTTCATCTTGAATATTTTCAACTTAACTTTCATATAAAATTTTGTAGGAATTATTTAAGTTTCCATTTAAGTTGAAAGATTGCTATAGGGTTGTAATCTAGATTGAAATTTAGGTCAATAATTGTACTTCACTTTTAATATTAGTTTTTAAAGGTGATATTAATATTTATCTTAATTTATAGTTCACTTCCATTTACTTATATTTTAATTTAATTTAAAGCGGGACCTCCATTTCGAGATGTTTGGTGATGGAGTTAAATTTGTAAGACATTGTATCAAAGATATTATAAATTGGGGTGTTTTTCATCTTTTAGGATCTCAAATTTTTTTTTTTAGTGTTTCAACATTAATGTAAAACATAATATAATAATCCTCTCCCTTGAACCGATTGATTTGGAATTGTAGGTTATGAGATATAAAATTAATAGGTTAACTTTACTTCTAGTGAGGATTGAGCTTTGTAATTTTCTTCTTTGCTTTAAGGGATTAGTAGTGATAATTTGGAATTGTAGGTTATGAGATATAAAATTAATAAGTTAACTTTACTTCTAGCGAGGATTGAGCTGTGTAATTTTCTTCTTTACTTTAAGGGATTAGTAGTGATAAATGGGATGGATGTTGGTGTTTATGGGTGCATTAATGGTGGGTTAGGGGATTATGTTAGTTAGTATGGGTTTGTGGGTTTATGCATATTGATTAAGGATTAAGTTAGGTTAAGAGTTATTAGGTTAGTTGATAGGGGTTATTGAAAATGTAACTAGTGTCAGTTTTTATAATGAAATTTAAATGTATTATTGATGTATTTATTATATTAGTTTAATTCATTCATTATTATTATTATTTTATTTCTATTCAAAGCTTATTCTTCATGCATATAGGGTTTATTGAGTAAAAAAGAAAATTCATTATGAGTCAAAGAAATGTAATTGAGTTAAAGTTCCATTTGGACTTTTTTATAAAAAAAAAATTGTTCTCGAGTCAAAATATCCTCCACATACCAAGTCAACCCTCTTGGACTAGTCAGCCTAAAGAGGAAACTATTCGACCTCTTGAATATCTTTAAATACAAGGAAGTTAAACCCCATTTGATTAATCATCATCCAATTAGATTTATGTGCAAGAAGAAGAAGATTCCAACGAAAGTCAAAGGAGAGATAGATTTCTATTTTTTTCCTAATTTTTGTCCGCATATGTGAGATTTTCTGATATTTTTGAGGCTGTCATAGGGCTGAAACTCGACCATCTATTGAAGGTCCGAAAATTCTGTGGTTTGACTGAAAATTTCAGAGATTCTACTAGTGTTGAATTTGACTTGGTTGGAGGAGATTTGTAGGAGGGATGACTTGGGTCTTTGTGGTATTCTTGGTTTTTTTTGGGTCTTGGATATCTCACTTTGATATATTTATATAAGAAGAGGGTTTTTGGGTTTTCCCCCTTGTGGGGTTTTGCCTTGGTTTGGAGCCTAAATTTTTGTGCTCTTTGTCTTTTGTGATCTTAATGTTTTGTTTATTTTGGTAATTGCTTCATGAATATGACATAATAAAAGAAATAAAAAGTCAACAAACTTTCACAAGTAATTATCAAGTAAGAGAAATCAACCCTAATTTACAAACATCTTGATTTCTCAACATGGTATTAGAGCTAAGGTGAAGAGAATGCATCTTGAAGATCATCACTTTTTGTTGGCACATTTGAAGACACTTCTACAAAATTCATCTCATTCTCAAGAAACTCGTGTATAAACTACATTTTAGGACACATGGCACAACAATTATACTCGAATATGTTCATTGTATCAAGGGAAAGATAAGAAGACCCAAATATCAACATCATTGTGGCAAATATCACTCACTTTTGAAGAAGACCATTGTAGAAACAAGCTATCTCTTTTGACATTATTGAAGGCTCTTGGAAACATTTTCAATCTCGTGCTAATTCATCCATCATTGAAAAAGTCATTATAGCAGCTTGAAAACATTCTTGAATATATCATCCTAGAAGACATCACTATATCAAGTCATCACTCAAGAACATATTTGGAAATTCTTGGAAGCATCTTCAACATCCTTGGAGCACTCTTATAGCATCCTTTGACTTGTAATTACTCTATTACATTATATGTCTCATCCTCCTAGTCAGATGGGATCTATCTATAATGAAGGAAACAAGTTTGATGGAGCCTCTAATTTCAAGGCTTGGAAGAAAGTAATTGAATTGGTTATTAGAGAAAATGAAGTCACGGATTTTGTAGAAGGCAAGGTTCCAAAACCTTACCAAAGTAAGGCCCAAGAAGTGGCGAAATACAATAAGGGAGAAATTATGGCTCAAAGAATAATCTTTGAGCTTATCAAGAACCACCTCATCCCTTTTGTTTCAGATCTGACCACATCCAAAGAATTCTATGAAAAATTGGTGAGATTATATTATGCCAACACCATAGGTCAGAATATATCTTTAAGGAGTCAAGTTTATAGGACAAGGATATCAAAAGATGAAGATGTGCCCTCATACCTTATGAAAATATCAAAATTAAAAGATCAACTTCAAGGGCTTGGAGAAGTCATGTCAGATTCTGAATTGATAACTTTTGTACTCAATGCTCTACCTTCAGATTGGAGTGATTTTGTAAGTAGCATTTATTCAAGAAAAGAAACTCCAACATTTCATGAAATTTGGGCTCTATGTGTTCTTGAGGAAGGATGTTATGAATATAATTCATATAAAAATAATAAATGTAAATAAATATAATAATAATAATTAATAATTAATTAACTAGTAGTTAGTTAGTTAGTAATGAAGAGGCATGTCTTAGAGACATGGCCATTCATGAAAAGACACTTGCCTAGGTATATAAGTGGGCCCTCATTGTAATCATTTCACACATATTTTATGCATTCAAAAATTATTATATACAATTACAAAGCATATATATATATATATATATATATAGAGAGAGAGAGAGAGAGAGAGAGAGAGAGAGAGAGAGAGAGAGAGAGAGAGATTATATGTGGATATTAGTGATATAAGTGAAATTGAAAGTGAAAAAAAGGGATTATTCAATTTACCTAGATTTTAATATTCCACATAAACAAAGGAGTATTAATTTTAGAGGAAAGAGCATTTAAAGCTTTTATAATTTGTGAAGACAATCACCAAATACAAAAAATATCGAAAATGATGAAGGAAGAAAAGATGAGTTCCACACAAAAATCATTATTTTGGACCAAATGTCCATTATTTCTAAACGAAATTGGATATACATATATTTAAAAAAATTGCAAATTAAGTTGTCAAGTGTGTGGAAGATTATTTAGTACCGAAGGGCGTCAAGGTAATACAAGGACACAAATAAAAATATTAGTGGAAGAATTCATAAAAATCAAACAAAAAACAATGCTTTGGAAAAGAAATATAAAGATCTAGAAGACATATTTTACAATAAGTCAAAATAAAAGGACGAGGGAATTTTGCGCCTAAGGGACCATAATAAAAAATTACTTGAATAGGATAAGAAATCCAAGGTTAAGAAGCAAAAATTAAAGCAAGAAAATAAAAATAACAATATGGGGACTACAGGGGTACAACAATAACAATAAGGGGGCTACGCTAACAATGATAAGAGACTACACTAGTAATATAGGGACCTAACTTCCAAACATCAAACTTTATCCATTCATCCAAATTTGTCCTCCAAGAAGGATAATGAAAATCTCACAAGAGAGAATGATCCAATCTGTTGTACCTTGGAAGACAACCTCTGGTTGAGGGGAGATGAGTGCCCAAGACATTTAAATAAAATTGTGAAATAAACTATTTTTTTCCCATATTAAACCCCATAAATTAAATTATCAAAACAATGTTCAAAAGTCTTCTAATGAGTAGAAAAATCTTTCAAAGTGGCCTTTTGATGTTGAATATGACTTAAATGGAAATGTTGTGAAGAAAAGGATGATGGAAAGCTTTTTAAACAACATGTTGTTTAATATATAATCTCTTGTTATTAGCTTTAGAGGAAAAATGGAATTATTGTGGAGTGATAAACAAAAAGGAGGTGTGCGTCATTAAGGTTTTCTTTTGTTAACTCACAGAAATAAAAACTTGAAACTGTAAATCTTAAAATGCCACCAACTTCATTACTCCTTTCTATTGAAGAAAACATTAAATGAAAACTAAACATAAATACATATCATACTCAATAAGTGTCTAGAATCACTCTAAAGTATGTATTCATATCACCAAGAAGATATGAAAATACAAAGGAATTTATGCTTCTGAGGTCCAAATTCAGAACCTCACTTTGTCTTCCAAAATTGCTTTTATACAAAATTACAAAAGGGGACATTTATGAAACTATCAACCGTAAAAAAATATCAATTAAATAAACTACTCTTAAAACTACTTATACTTCTGAGGATTACATTCTTGATAAAAAAAATAAAAGAAAATTAAACTATTAGATCATTTTCAAAAACTTTTCCAAAAAGTCTGCAAAAAAGACAGGTGACATTAAGTTATTGAGTGCGTTGGGACTCTGTTGCAGCTGAAGTTCCAGCTTCTGCACTTGTCATTTTGGGTAACATCCAGTCTCTACATATTTTTCAAAATATTTGTATCTGCATTTAGACGCTTAAAAAATCTAGTACGTGTCATCCTAAAATTTGTGATTCTACTGTATGTTGGCTTCTCCATAAACAAGGTTCTCATAAGCCATAGTAACTGAAAATCTCTCTGTAAATAGTTTACAATGGTTTCTCCCTTCAGTATTGTTGCCCTCTCATGTGTGGAACCAATCTTTCTCTTAGCCTCCAATTGGGATTCCATGCTCTCTTTTACCCTTATGTTCCTTTCTTCTATTTTTGAATATTTTTTATCAGTGGTTGTCATTGATGTCAACCCAAGCAGCAACACGGGCTACACCGATATTGCATGGGAATTTTGACTTAACAAATTACTCTATTATGAGGCAAGGATATTTTGGATGGTTTCTACTTGTTGAGATGTTTCTGTTGATATATGGCACGCCACGTAATTCTTCATGGTTTGAGAGGTATTCGTGTTTGAAGTTAGTAACCCCAATTAGTGGGCTAAAACCACATGGGGTTGTAGCATGAAATTAATCATTGGTTGTGGTTATTGAATATTCAATAATTAATAATTTTTTGAACTCCTAAAATCCCTCCATCGCTCATTTGTTGAAGACCCTCTCAACCTAAACATTTATATAAATTGTGACCCTCATATCCTCCTGGTGCGAGGATTTCGCTACTTAAAACAGGGCATAGTGGCATCATCGCTATAAATTTTTTGCTACGAAGCTTCAGATGCTGAAAAAACCCATTTGAGCCAAAATCATAATGAAGTGCGTAACCAAATTTTAGATATTGGTTCGCTATATTTCGGAGATATTATCTGAGGAAGTTAGGGTTTTTGCAGGCTCCCGAATTTCATGTGAAACAGGTGACATTGGGAAAATCATCATAAATTTCTCTCTGAGCATTGGGTTCAAATTTCATAAGAAGTGACAGAAAGAGGACAAAATTTAGTTTGTTAGATATCATTTTCAGGACCAAAGGTTGAAGAAATGGCACGTGTCACTTCGTAAAAGTTCGCTCTACTAAACTAGTCTATAATCAGGTCATTGTAGGAGATTGGGCATAACTATTTATTGAAGAATCCAATATTAATCAGACCTATGAGGTTGGAAAGAGGACTCAGAGGGCTACCATAAGATGCAATTTTAGACCTTGAAGATATGAAATTACATAGATACAACATATTAAATATCAAGCTTCTAGAAGGCAAGAAAAAATATGCATTCAAGGATCAATGCAGTAAGGACAACACATCAATAGTCAAGGGTAAGTATGCTACAAAAAGGTATGTATGATTAGTGTTTGAATTTTAATTTGAATATCATCTCTGTCATGTGTTTTTGCAGGACAATGTAAGTATTTTTTATGTATGCTTGATTGGGTTTTGTTCATAAATGTTGAACATGTTTACATTTGAATTTTGAATATTTCTCTCACATATGGTTTGCAGGACAGTGCAAGTATTTTGTTTGTATATTGGTTTTGGTCTTGTTCATTAATGCATGTGCAGAAAGGAGGACATAATAGGACAACTCAGACACATACTAGAAGGACAACGAAATGCCAATCTACCATTACTTGAAGAAAGCACAACAATACCTCAACAACTGCTAGTGTTCAAAGAAGCAATGTCAAGTCAAGTATCAGGTCGTGTCAAAAGTCAGTGTTGTAAAAATCATCATTGTAAAATTGTAAAAGAGTCATTATTGTAAAAGAGTCAAGCTGACTAGAGTTGGAGAGGCATTTTTGGGAGGTATAAGTGTCAATGTTGGATAATGTTATGGTTGGAGTTCAGGTCATAGTGTGATTGGTCTAGTTCAAGAAAATCATTGTGAATCATATTGTATCATGGATCATTGTCCTTGGTATGGGAGTCCACACTGTTGTCTTATTTCTGATCATTATAGGGTGGTAGGGAGGTGCTAGTTTGGTGCATGAAGTCACCTACAGGTTGGAGCCTGTGAAAACTTTAGGGTGGTAGCTCGGTCTAGGATATCGGGGAATCCATTCAGTTGACTACTGAAGAAACGAGGGCGTTGGGGCGTCCTTCCTGTGGGAGCTGGAGAAGAATGATTTTCTAGAATTCTAGGAAGTTGTACCTTTCATTTCAGTTGGGGCTGAAGATTAAAGAATTTATTAGAAAAGCGTTTGGTGGTTTTTGACCCGAAGGGGGTTTTCCACCTAAAATTCATGTGCCTATTGTGTTCTATTGTCTATTGTTGTTACTGGATAAAAATCAAGAATAATTGAAGATTAAATAATGCTCTGAAAATATTTAAAAGTCTTGATTGATAAGAAATACTAATTTACCCCCCCACCCCCCCCCTGATGCAGGGTATCTGGGTTAAATCAGATCCCCGCATATAAACCAATAAATCCTTCCTCCATTTCATAAACACTCAAACAGTCGCATAAAAATGCCATTAACTTCAATGTAAAATATACAAATCAAAAGAGAGCTTATTAAAAAAAAATGCAGATATTAATAACATAAAAGAAATCTTTGGCCACATATTACAATGGAGAGCTTCTCTCAGCTCTTGGCCCTTTACAACAACTCTCAAATCAATTCACACTCTCTCTTAATTCCTCACTTCTCACCTCTCTTCCTTGTTTTATTCTTTACACAAATCTCCTATTTATACACAAATATGGATTTACTCCATTCCAAAAATCTCTCCACACAAATCTCAACTAAATCTAAATTAGATTCATTCTAGGTGTGGACTCAACAAAGTCCCGTACATAGAATTCCTACTCCCTAAATTTGCTACCTAGTTCTATTTCACTCATATCATTTTAATTATTAAAAGAATATATACAATGATCCTCACCTTTACATTTTTCTCTCTTAAATTATTAAAATGAATAAATAATTAATAAAATAATTAAAAAGCCTCACCCCCTATTTCACACAAATAAATAATAAAAATTGAGCTTGATGCTCCTGCATCAAACTCCCAAGGTTGAAAATAACCATGATCGCCTGATCATGTGTTTCAAATCTTTGTCTTCTTGGATCCCATATCTTGTGCTGCAATTCTCCATTTGTTGCTGCTTTTGTCTGTTGTTCTTCTCTAGGTCTCCACACTTTTGCTGCATTGCCCCACTGGCTATGCTTCACAGCCTTCTGTTGTCTTCCTCTTGATGCTTCTTCTTTGTTTTACTGCTGCTAGCTTCTTCCGGGATACTTTCACCATTATCTGCCTTATCAGTTCAATTTATCGGTCCAATATATTTTCTCCATCATTTGCAATAAAAAATGTACTCACAAAAAAATTATTAAAATAAAAAACATAAGGCTTCAGTGCTTCTTTCTTATCTACCAACATTTCAGTATGATGCTCTGAAATTTCCTCTTCCACCAGCGTATCGATATGCTGATTTAAATCCTCCATGAGACTGTCAGCTAGTCCCTCCTCCATATCATCTGTTTCAAGAATGTCTCCTTGTTCTTTGTCTTTTAGCAACTCACCCTGAGTATAGATCTTCTGCTTTTCCAACTTTCGTCTTTGAAGATCTAACCTTATATATAACTGAACAATCTCAATTAGAGTAGAACTTGGAAATTTTACACAACTTTCCATACCTTCATTTGCTGCCCCTCTGTCTTCATTTCTTTCTGAGATCTTTCTATCTCAGTATCATTCTGAACAGATTTCAGATTCAAATTATTCTCCTTAACAAACTTCAAAGTTTGTTCAACATCTTGTGATGTACCTGCAATCACACACAAATCATTAGTCGTAAAAAAATAGACCTTGTGGTCTCACTGGATGCTTCAGTCGACATTTCTCTTTGCTGCTCTGAATCCTTCATTTGATTTAGTTCCTCTGTAAATTTCTCTTCTGTCTCATCATTACTTTCAGAAAGTAATGGACCAATTTCTGGCTCACATATCAAATCTTCCTTTAAACTGAGTAACTCTTCCTTCAATTGAACATTCACTCTATGTTCCCACTTCGCTTGCAATCTCTACCATGTGACTTTCCTCTTCATACTCCATCCACATCTCTGGTCTAATTTACTTCTCCGTAAAATTTCCATCAACAATTCAAGACGGAAATTTATCTCAGCTCTCTCTCTGTCAATCTGCTCTTGACTCATTCTCATGCCGTTTGACTTGGCATCTTCCATTTCATTTCTTATGCTATGGTCTTCTTCATAACCTCTGCATGACCTTAAGTAGTCATCTTTGTCTCTATCTTCATGAGTTCATCACTCATTCACCATGAGCTGTACTAAAGCCTCTACAAAAACAAGTCATCTCTGCTGCCACTTACCTCACCAATCTTTCCTCTGGACTTGGGCTTTGGTAAGCACCGGTTCTCTATCTTCTGGAACCTCTTTGAGCATCTCTTTTCTCTCTCTAAGCTTCAACTCACCTGCACTTTTTAAGAACACAACTGTCCTTTTATCCAATCTCCGTTGGAATTCTTCAGGGTTCTGCTCCACACTTTGCTTTCCTTCAGAAACTATTACTAGTTTCTTTCATCACTACTTTAAAAATTGTGATCTTTGTTTGTTGAGATTTCCTTCAACTATCTGCAACCTGTATTTTGCAAATATCATCTTCAAAACCAGAGTTAAAATAAAACATATCAGCTCACCTTCAAGATCTCTGTGTGATCTTGTTCCATCTCTCACCTGTACTTTCATGCATCATACAAATTCATATTATAAATGGTACATCATTCATACTCCTTCACACAAATTCTACTCACGCAAATGTCAAAACCCACATATTATGCATAAAAATGGTCTCACATAAAAATGCATGTTCCTCTCTATTTCAATTAGGAAAACCCCAAAATGTCAACACATAACATGCTCAGTCATACCTTTTCCCTTCATAATTCAGTTGCGCCACTCTGGTTCATATTTTCATACCACAATGATGTAGGAAAATAAAAAAAATACAATCCCACACTTCCCTTTTTATTACCACAATAAGGCAAATCCTTCTTTTCCTGAGCACATATTCCAAAAATTGTCATCGGCTACTCTAATTTACCTCCATGCATATGGTGCATATACCTCTATGGTAATTACAGATATAAATATAATATGGATTCTATAAAAACGTGGAGAAATTGTGTACAGAATGCTGAAGAACCTTACCTTGTTAACACCTTTTGGAAAATATTTTATTTGAAGCGATCCACCACTGATAAATCTGGTGCGTTCACTTGAAATCCGGCACCACCGGTTGTGAGGGAATGTATTCAACGCATTCAAGTCAACATTGATTGCAGAGTAAACATCTTTACTAGGCTGTGTTACCACTGCAATTGGTGTGATATTATGCACACAGCAAACACTTCATGCTCGTTTACTTGAGACAATATGTCTCCATAGTAGTCAACTAACATTCATCATTCTACGGGAAACACCAACGCATAAAAAAAAACGAAGCAACACTGCTAGCAGAATTGCTCAGTTCCAGTTCTGTGTACGAATTAGTCTAGTTTTGCGTTCCATCTTCAATCAAATGCCATGCACTCAATTTCAAATGTTTTCCTCTGCATTTAATTTAACAATATCTTCACCGCTGCTTCAGGACTGATCGTGCTCCCTCTCTCTGCATAAACTCTGTTCATCGGTCATGGTTGGTGACTTAATTTCCATACTCTTCAACGATCGATGTTCGATCTCAACGTAGACTACAATTTCCTTCAACGAGCTCCCAAGCTCTGTTCGCTACTCTGCATGAGATATCACCGGTCCAAAGCATTTTCTATCAATATGTTCAACACCATTGTTAAATTGTCCCCCTTTGCCATTAATTCCTGCTTCCACAAATTCATACATATTCTATGCATATATAAATTTGCAGATTCAAAACAGGCGTCTAACATGCTCTGATACCAAATGATGCAGGGTATCTGGGTTAAATCAGATCCCCACATATAAATGAATAAATCCTTCCTCCATTTCATAAACACTCAAACAGTCGCATAAAAATGCCATTAACTTCAACGTCAAATATACAAATCAAAAGAGAGCTTATTCAAACAAAATGTAGATATTAATAACGTAAAAGAAATATTTGGCCACATATTACAATGGAGAGCTTCTCTCAGCTCTTGGCCCTTTACAACAACTCTCAAATCAATTCACACACTCTCTTAATTCCTCACTTCTCACCTCTCTTCCTTGTTTTATTCTTTACACAACTCTCCTATTTATGCACAAGTATGGATTTACTCCATTCCAAAAATCTCTCCACACAAATCTCAACTAAATCTAAATTATATTCAGTTTAGGTGTGGACTCAACAAAGTCCGATACATAGAATTCCTACTCCCTAAATTTGCTACCTAATTCTATTTCACTCATATCCTTTTAATTATTAAAAGAATATATACAATAATCTTCACCTTTACATTTTTCTCTCTTAAATTATTAAAATGAATAAACAATTAGTAAAATAATTAAAAAGCCTCACCCCCTATTTCACACAAATAAATAATAAAAATTGAGCTTGATGCTCCTGCATCACCCCCCACCCCCCCTCAGTATTTCCAACAATTGGTATCAGAGCTTGGTTCCTTCAATAGTAGTCTAACAACTGGAAGGAGATCATGGATTATAATAAGAATATATTTCCCTTGTTCAATGGAAATAACTATGCACTTTGGAGTGGAAGAATGCAGGTTGATTTGCTGGCTGGGTTTATCCAACAAAACCCAATACTAGTACTTCAAACTATCACATACAAGAAGAGAGAATTGAACTGTTTCATGTTGGGTCATATCCAAACGTACCAATATTGACACACTGTTTGATAGTGGGTCACAAGAAAACTTAATCTTTGAAGACTTGGTCAAGAAACTTAATCTTGAGACCATTCCACATCCAAAACCATATCCACTTGGTTGGATTTGTAAGGATGCAGATTTACAGGTTTCAAAGAACTGCATATTGTGCTTTTCAATAACTACACATTTTGTTGACACAGTTGAATTAGATGGGGTTCCGCTTGATATTACAGGTATTGCGTTGGGCAGTCCTTACTTGTATGACATGAAAGTGATCTTCGATCGCCATGAGAAAAAATACCATTTATTCAAATATGGCACAGAGTTCATTGTTAGAGCACATCGCAAGAAAGATAAATATTGCAATGGTAAATGTTGGACAGGTAAAAAGGTTGGTGAATTCAAGTAAGAATTTTGTTCTAATGATTAAGCCTAAAGCTGATGTTAATCATGAGTCGTTTGAAGATTGTGATCCTAAGTTGAAATCAGATTTATATGATGTAGTTGATGCACATCATGAGATGTTTCAGGAACCAACAGGATTGCCTCCTAAAAGGGAGATTCAACATGAGATTTAGTTACAACAAGATTGTCCTCTTCCAAACATCGACATGTATCGCATGTCGATAATGGAGAATTCTAAAGTAAAGAGGAAACTTAAAGACTTGCTGGACAAGGGGCTCATAAGGACAAGCACTTCGCCATGCGGTTCACCTATAGTCTTGATTTCGAAGAAAGATGGGACTTGGCGCATGTGTGTAGACTTCATAGCTTTGAACAAGATAACAACAAAGAATTGATACCCACTCCCAAGGATAGATGATTTGTTAGATCAGATGAAAGAAGAAATTTTTTTCACTAAGTAGATTTACGAAGTGGATATCATGAAGTAAGAAATCCAGAAAGTGATATATGGAAGACTGCATTCAAAACCAAACAAGGACTCTTTGAGTGGTTGGTTATGCCATTTGGTTTGTCCATTTCTTGATGACTTTTTGATTGCGTATTTAGATGATATACTCATTTTCAGAAAAACAAGAGAAGAACGTGTCTTGCATGTAAAAATGGTACTTGATGTTTTGAAGAAAGAGAAATTATTTCTTAAGATGTCTAAGTGCGAATTTGGAAAGACTTATCTAGTTTATTTGGGACACATTGTAGGAGGAGGCGAGTTGAGAATTGATCCTTCTAAAGTGGAAGCCATTGTGAATTGGCCCACTCCCATATCAGTAACCAAGGTAAGAAGTTTCTTAGGTGCAGCTCAGTATTGAAGAAAGTTTATTGCTAACTTTTATGCCATAGCAGCTTCTATGCATGTAGTGACAAGTGTGAAGAAAGGATTCCAATGGGGATGAAAACAACAGCAAGATTTTGAAGCTTTAAAACACAAGATCAGTTCAGCTCTGGTCCTTGCGTTACCGGATTTGAGATAGCCATTCGAGATTCAAACTGATGCTAGTGATTATGCCATGGGCGCAATACTTTTGCAGCATGGTAAGCCTATCACTTTTCATTCTGAAACATTCAATGGTGCTGTAACTAATTATTATACATATGAAAAAGAGTTGTATGTGTTGGAACAAAGCGTCAAGAAGTGGAAACACTACTTAATGGGTAAAGAGACGATTATACATACCGATCACCAACCATTACAGTACTTGTAGTCGCAAAAAAAATTACAGCAATCACAACATTTCAGGTGGATGGGATTTATTCAACAATTTCACTTGGTTATAAGGTACAAGAAAGGTATTTTCAATAAAGTTGCTGATATGCTTTCAAGGCCAATTATAAGTGCTTCTACTTTTCTTAAAAAATATTTTATTTTACATGAGAGTTACATAGAACAGTATGCATCTGATGCCGATTTTCAAGATGTGTATACTAGTTTGAGTGAAGGGAATCAAGTTGAGGAAAATGATTATCACATGCATAAAAATTTGTTGTTTCATTTGGGAAAGCTGTGTAAAGCACAAGGAGAGAGACTTAGTGTCATGAGAGAGGCTCATTCGTCTCTTATTGCTGGACACTTTGGGGTAAGAAAAACAATGGCGCATCTATAGAGGTATTGCTATTGGCCTCGCATGATAGATAGTGTGTCACGTTTTATAAGAGGATGTTCTATGTGTGCAACAAGCAAGCCTAGCAATAGGAAGCTTGGGTTGTACAGGCCACTACCGGTACCATCAAGGCCATGGGAGAGTGTCTCCGTGGACTTTGTGGGAGGTCTACCTATGTCAAGAAAACAACATGATTATCTTTATGTAGTTGTGGGTAGATTCAGTAAAATATGTATACTTATGCCATGTAAGAAAACCATTATTGTTGAACAAACTGCTGAAATTTATTTTCAACATGTATGGGTTAATTATGGTTTTCCAACTTCTATTGTTAGTGACAGGGATTCTAGGTTCGTTGGGAATTTTTGGTCCAATCTTTGGAAGATGTTGGACACAAAGTTGAAAAGGAGTACTGCTTTTCATCTACAAACTGATGCAGGAGCATTAGCTCCGAAAAACACCTTGTATTTTATTTAAGCTAGGGGGTTTCATGTTTTGAAGAAATATTAAATTTCATGTAAATATTAATATTATTTTGAGTGATTAATTATATTTTAATTAATTATTTGTGAGAATTTGAAAATGTTTCCAACAACTGGAAACATGAGAGAAATTAGTTTCAAGATAATTTAGAATTAATGATGGAGCCTAAGTTGGAATTAGTTTCAAAGTTTTAGGGATAAAAATCTATCTTTTAGGGATGTTGAGAGATTTAGGGATTTGTTGAGATTTTAAAGGGATAGAACTCAATTTAGTGCATTTTTAATTTGTATAAATTAGAAGGCCTCAAAGGCAAATGAGACTGGAATGGGAGAGTGAGAGTGATTGAGAGTAGGTTTTGAACAGCCAAGGCTGTAAGCCTTTGGCAAATTGTAAGGGCCATGAACGTTGAATACTTGGCCAGGAAGAAAAGGTTGTAAGTATTTTCATTGTTAATGTGGAAGTGTTTCAGAATTTTGTGTTTAATTCATTGAGTAATGTATATTTATGTATATCGACTTCGAATTCATTAAGGCGCACTCACTTTGGTGAAATCAAATTAAACTGTTGTGATGAGGTACCAGAATTTGGACTGGTAATGATGGATCAACTTAGTGATGGTATGGAATACAAATGTATGGTACGTTGACTGTAATGAATAGCATCGAAGAGTTGTGTTTCACATGTGAGATGGAACATTTTTTTTAACTGTTTTGAAACAGGGACAGTGTTCAAATTAGAACGCAAGGCATTGGGTGAATCGATGGAAATAGAATAGTTTAATCTGCTACAGATTGGGAATTTCCATGACACGCTGCAGCATTGAAATTGGGTAGTATGCAGGTTTGAAATCGTATAATCTAATTATAATATCTGTTTGCAAATGCCAGATATCTGTGGATCGAAACAAAAGGAATTTAATCATTCTTTGTGAAAAACGCTTTAATTAAAGACCAGTGAGTAATTATCAAATAAGTCTAGTCTGCGTTTGAATCCTGTGGTGGAATGCCGGCGCTGTGATCAATCCATAAGGTGTAATGCCAAAGCAAATGAGTTGTGAATAGCGGCATTAATTTTTACTATTTGCAGAATATTGTTGCTAAAATCATTCTCATCTGGTTAAGTGCCTGCAGTGAAGTAGAAATTCGATTTAGTCGACGAGCATTGGTCTTGGTAACTGGCAACATATATGAAAATTTGATATAGCGCTTATGGGACAGCGCTGGAAAAGGAGGTCAATTGAGGTTTTTGTATATTTGTTCTGCAGGTGAGAATTTAGAACAATAAGTGCTGGAGTGCTACAGGAACATAAGTCTGGAAAAATTCGTTGAAATCCAACGTTGAGGAAATTGTGATGTTGTCATAAAGGGTTTCATTCATGAATTTGCAGAACAGAGGTTCGAGTGCAGAATACAAGTTTATAACAAAAGAGGTAAAGGTGGAACGATGGTTATTGAAACAAACCAATTCGAATCCGATGTAAATGTTGAAGCGCCGGACGTGAACAATGGAACGCAGGTAGGCACAACATCTAATTGGAAATTGTATTGATGCGTTGAGTTTTGGTATAGACTTTGAATTTTAAGAGAGCGCTGGTATTTTCTCAAATTAAAGCCGTATGAAATCTCATAGGCATTAAATCAAACAAGAATGAAATATTTGAATTGGAACCTTCACATGAGCATGGTTTGACTGTATAAATGAGGGATTGGTGCTATTTAAAGTGCATAAGAGTTATTGGGATTGTTTGGTTATGAGACATTGGAATATAAAAGATTTAATATGTGTTGCCAAAGTTCGACCTTTAAGTTATGAAGGGTGCATTGAGTAAGGACAAGTCCAAGTCTTTCATTGATTAAAATAATGACATGGGCACATTGTTTCATTGAATTTTGGTCATATATGAATGATGTTATTGGGTTGGTGAGCATTTGAATGATTTGAGTCATTGGGTTTAATTGAAGGTTTCAAAAGTTATGAATTTTCCTGAAGATGAGTAGATATTGGAATTGAGATAATTCCATATATGATGGCTTTTAATAAAAGTATGAAATCAATGGTGAATGATTTTGAACCACATGAAAGATAAGTTCCGCATGCAAATAGTACAGTTGTGAAATTGCCAGCTATTGAGGTTTTTGATTTGGGTAAAAGCTGATATGCACAGAGATTAAAGATTCTGGGTATTGCAAGCTAGACCTGCAGCACAAACTGATGGCCAAACCAAGGCGGTGAACATAATCGTTGTGCATCTATTGAGAGGATATTGCAGCAAACATCCCAAGTTGTGGGATGAAAAACTGCATTACATTCAACATGCTTACAACCAGGCCAAGCACTCTTCTACAAATACTTCACCTTTTGAAGCCTGCTTTGGGTATTTACTGAAATCACCATTAGACTTCATCTTTGAGAAGGATGTTGCAATTGATGGGCATAGTGATATTGACAAGGCTCGAAAGTTCAGTGAGAAAATTTATATTATTCATCAACAAGTTCAAGAACAGCTTGAGAAGAGTCAAAACAAATACAAGGAGAGGCATGACAAACATAGAGTTGATCACAAGTTTCAAGAAGGAGATGAAGTATGATTGCACATAAGCAAAGAAAGGATGCAAGGAGAAGGTAAAAATCTCAAGCCCATTCGCTATGGTCCATTCAATATCATTAAAAAAGTTGGTAATAATGCATTTCAACTTGACTTGCCTTCATATATACAAATTTATTCCGTTGTCAATGTGGAGAATTTACGTTTGTATGAGCATCCTTTGATTGATGATCAAGGGAGTCATATTCAGATGCCATCTATAGAAGATTTATCGCCAGAATTTATGGACGAGCTCAAGGAGGATTCCATCCTTGACATGATGACACACACTTCTAAGAGGGGAAATGTTGATTATCTTCAAATTGGGCTCAAGGGCAGTAAACCAAGTAAGGCAAGATGGATGGAAGTGGAAAAGGTGAGGGAGCTGTACCCTCATCTTCTGAATTGGTAATTAAATTCTCTTGGGGTCCAAAAGCTTCCCAATGGGGAGGTGTGATCAGGAGATCACGTGTTATGCTCAAAATTGAAAGTTCTCTAAACTATATCGAACCTGAGTGACCAGAAAGGTCTCGTAGTTGCGATTTCGGTGCCGTGAACGGTTCGAAAAACCAATGTTGTATGAGGAAGATATCGTGTTCTGTTCATTTTCTCAAACAAATAAAATTTTGTGACTGGGATTCCCAGTCAGAATGTAGGTACAGTCAGCAGATGGTATATTCTGTGGAATATTCCCTTTTCTCATAGCTAATTAGATCGCACCACGTGGTTGAATTTGAGCCATTGATTTGATCATACGAGAAGTGATTCTAACCGTTGGATGGGATATACAGGTTTTTGAATGGTCCATTGGATGAGAGACACATGGCAAGCCCAAAAGCTGCCATGTGTCCTCAGGAGGCTATGATAAAATTTTATTAAAGTCTAGGGGTTCGACCCCGTGAACTCCTTAGTGCCCGCGAAGACCTCTGACCATTCCGCCTACGAGTTGTTACTTAACACTATAGTTCTCCATGTCATTTTATGTTGAAATGAATTGCATTTCGGAGGGGGGGACCGCCAGCAGTCCCAACCCACTAGCAGCCCCAAAGCAGTGGTCACATGGTATAACAACCCGCAACATCAAACGTTATGTTAACTAGCGGCTACAAAACCTTAACACCGACGGTAATGCTACGATCACATGTTGATAGGTTTGAACCGTGACATCTCTTATGACGGTTAATACACCGTAACCTCCAACAGAGAGTTAAAGTCATCAAATGGACGCGTGTAATGAATTTTATTGCCACGGTCTTCGAAACATTGCGTAGACTCTGGGTTCTGCTCCTCTATTGTGCGGATTTAATACAAACAGTTCACACGGAGTTAACGACGGGGGGTCGACATGTGACCACCCCGCCCAAATAGTTTTATGTCTATCCTAATGGTCTTTCTAGTAGAAAAAGTAGTGATGCCCTAAAATTTATGGATTTTTCTATTTTTAGCCACAGCTAAGTGCCAGTCTCCACTTTTAGTGGAGCTTTTCTAGGTGACATTGGGAAAATGCATTGGGAGGTCAATTTTTGACCAATTTGGGTGAAAAAAGAGTCTACCTAGACTAATTTGAGCATTTTGGAGCCACTGGTGCAGATAAAACAACCATTAGAGGCTTTTAAACACATGTAATTTGCAATTTTTAGCATAATGAGAAAGAGGGACATACCATTAGGAGCTGGACCAGCAGATGTAACCTAGGAGGGGTGAACTGCTTCTTCATGCCTACTATATAAAACTTATGTGTGATTGTTTTTCTCTGTTATACGCTGTTGTTCAGTGTTTTTTAGGCTTATTTTCATGATTAAAGTTCACAAATTCATCTATGTTTCATGGTTAAAACACTCATTCCTTAAGTAAACAAATGGAGACAAATTGTACATGTTTTTAATACTGAAAGGACACTTAGCACAAAAAAATAATACACTCCTTTTAGATCAGGTTGGTATTAGAGCTAGAGTTTAATCTATGGTGTTTTTATGTGCAAATATTTTTTTAACTGTTTGAAAGGGTTTTCATGTTTACTAGGCTCAGGCTTAAGAGAGGAGAAGGCAAATTGGTGGAAGCAAGAGGTTCTCAAAGTGAGCCACAAAAAAGTAGGGAAAGATTGACACATTCTCCACCGCCTATTTCACCTCCAAAAGAAGTAGAAGAAGCAATAAGCATGCCTCCAAGAGAAGAAGAAAACCATGAAGAGGTGGATCCCAAAGAAGAAGAAAGAGTATTCAGAAAAGCATTCCTTGACATGACTGAAATGGTGAGAGTCCTTTATCAAGAAAGGAATGAAATACTAGAAGGAGAAGGATCCAAAATTCACAAGGTATGTCAAGGATCATCAGGAGGCCACAATTATGAAGATAAATCAAAGAAAGGAAATGGAAGAATTGGAGGTAGTGGAAAGTCACCATCCTCACCCTCATTATCATCATCCTCTACTTCATCTTCAGTACACCAGTCAGACAAGTCAAAGAACATTGGTAAAAGTCCTTTTCTAAAACTTGATGTTAAGTTTGAATTGCCAATGTTTAATGGTGAAGTCAATGCATAAAAGCTTGATAATTGGATTAGGCAATTGGAGGTTTATTTGAGAATTCAGAACCTTCATGATGATAATAACAAAATCCAACGAGCTTCATTGAGGATGGAAGGTGAAACTCTTGTTTGGTGGGAAGCCAAGACAAAGGAGGAGATCAAAAAACATGGTAAGATTATTCTATCATGGAATGATTTCATTACTGCAATAAAACAACATTTCTATCCATTAGTTCACATGCATAAAGCTATAATGAACTGGAAAAATTTTAGACAATTGAAAGGAAAAAATGTAAAGGACTACACCCAATAATTTAGGAGAAGAGCTCTCTTATTAGGGGTATATTTGCAGAGTCAATATACTTTTCTCAAGTACATAGGAGGCTTACATAGCTACCTTAAATATACTATTCTCATGTTTAATCCTACAAGTCTATATGAGGTATGTGTTCAAGCCACACATCTAGAAGCTAGAGGGAAAAATAATTTTGAAGAGGGTAGAAACAAACATAATAAGGGGAAAAAAAAAGAGAAGAACTCAAAAGGTAAGGGAAAAAATAATTAATCTGTCAAGAAAGAGGGAGAGAAAGTGGTTTGTAAACATTGTTCAAGAGAAGGCCATGAAGAGAATTTTTTTTGGAAATTACATCCTGAAAAGAGACCCAAGTATAACAACAACAAAGGGAAGCAGAAACTGCAGCTACAACTCAACATGACTTAGGAGAGGATTCAGGCAATGAAACTAAAATTACAGCCATGGGATTGAGGAACTTGAAAGGGAAAGAAATTGAAACAAAACCTAGTACAAGTAGTTCAAACTATCACAAACAAGCTCCAAATGAAGAAGAGAGAATTGAACTGTTTCATCTGAGGGTCATATCCAAACATACCAAGATTGACACACTGTTTGACAGTTGGCCACAAGAAAAATTAATATCTGAAGACTTGGTCAAGAAACTTAATCTTGAGACCATTCCACATCCAAAACCATATCCACTTGGTTGTATTTGTAAGGATGCAAATTTATAGGTTTCAAAGAAGTGCATATTGCGCTTTGCAATAACTGCACATTTTGTTGACACAGTTGAATTAGATGTGGTTCCGCTTGATATTATAGGTATTGTGTTGGGAAATCCTTACTTGTATGACAGGAAATAGATCTTCCATCGCCATGAGAAAAAATACCATTTATTCAAAGATGGCAAGGAGTTCATTGTTAGAGCACATTGCAAGAAGACAAATATTGCAATGGTAAATGCTGGACAGGTAAAAAGGCTGGTGAATTCAAGTAAGAATTTTTTTCTTCTAATGATTAAGCCTATGCTGATGTTAATCGTGGGTCATTTGAAGATTGTGATCCTAAGTTCAAATCATATTTATATGATGTAGTTGATGCACATCATGAGATGTTTAAGAAGCCAACAGGATTGCCTTCTAAAAGGGAGATTCAACATGAGATTCAATTACAACAATATTGTCCTCTTCCAAACATCGACATGTATCACATGTTGTTAATGGAGAATTCTGAAATAAAGAGGCAAATCAAAGACTTGTTGGCCAAGGGACTCATAAGGCCAAGCACTTCGCCATGTGGTTCACCTATAGTCTTGATTCCGAAGAAAGATGGGACTTGGCGCATGTGTATAGAATTCAGAGCTTTGAACAAGAGAACGGTAAAGAATCGATACCCACTCCCAAGGATAGATGATTTGTTAGATTAGCTAAAAGAAGAAAGTTTTTTCACTAAGTTAGATTTACGAAGTGGATATCATCAAGTAAGAATTACATAAAGTGATATATGGAAGACTGCATTCAAAATCAAACAAGGACTCTTTGAGTAGTTGGTTATTCTGTTTGGTTTGTGTAATGCACCGACGACTTTCATGCATGTTATGGATAATGTAATGCGTCCATTTCTTGATGAATTTGTGATTTTGCATTTAGATGATATACTCATTTTCAACAAAACAAGAGAAGAACATGTCTTTCATGTAAAAATGGTACTTTATGTTTTGAAGAAAGAGCAATTATTTCTTAAGATTGCTAAGTGCGAATTTGGAAAGACTTCTCTAGTTTATTTGGGACACATTGTAGGAGGAGGCGAGTTGAGAATTGATCCTTCTAAAGTGGAAGCCATTGTGAATTGGTCCACTCCCAAATTAGTAACCGAGGTAAGAAGTTTCTTAGGCGCAACTCAGTATTGGAGAAAGTTTATTTCCAACTTTTATGCCATAGCAACTCTTATGCATGCAGTGACAAGTGTGAAGAAAGGCTTCCAATGTGGATGCAAACAGAAGCAAGCTTTTGAAGCTTTTAAAGAGAAGATCAGTTCAGCTCCAGCCCTTGCATTAGCGGATTTGAGACAACCATTCGAGATTCAAACCGATTCTAGTGATTATGCCATGGGTGCAGTACTTTTGCAGCATGGTTAGCCTATTGCTTTTCATTTTGAAACATTCAATGGTGCTGTAACTAA
Source organism: Pinus albicaulis (assembly GCA_034641835.2). Lineage (NCBI taxonomy): Eukaryota > Viridiplantae > Streptophyta > Pinopsida > Pinales > Pinaceae > Pinus > Pinus albicaulis. The sequence continues at coordinate 1,426,066,131 of CM076572.1, forward strand.
TTATCCTATATATGAAGAAGAAGTATTGAAGAAGAAGAGCTAAGATTTCTCGACATTAATGGTTGTTCTGGAGGCATCAAAGAAGAAATATAGTAAGGATTTGAAAGAGTGGGCTTCTTGAATTGATGGATGGCCAAAAACATGTTATCATCTAAGAATTACTAATGAGATATGGGGGGATTGTTGTGAATAGATAATCCTTTGAGAGATTGGGAAATAATGGCTTCGCGAATGAGTCGCTTTAGGGCTTCTGCCATGAGAACAAAAATGAAGGGTGATAGGGGATCGCCTTGACGAATTCCTCTTGAGGGAGAGAATAGGGGGGAGGGAGAGCCATTGACCAAAATTGAGAAAAAGGGGGAGGAAATAAGGCTCATGATCCATCTGATCCAAGTTGGACTGAAACCAAATTCCATGAGAATTTGTTTGATGTAATTCCAACTGATTTTATCAAAAGCTTTGGAGAGATTGATTTTGAGTATCATTCCTGGTATTTTCTCTATTTTTAGCAAGTGTGTGACTTCATGGGTGAGAATGATGCCGTTTAGAATTTGGCATCCCTCCACGTACCCCATTTGTTTTGGAGATACGAGCTATGGGAGGAGTGGTTTGATTCTGTTGTTAATCACTTTGGAAATGAGTTTGTATATGACGTTGCGGAGGGTGATCGGTCTATATTTGTTGGGGGTGGCTGAATGCTCCTCTTTGGGAATGAGGATGAGGAAGGTAGCATTGAGGCTTGTAAGGATCCAATGCATTCTCCTTGATTATTCAACCAAATCCCTAACTTCCAACTTGATGTTCTACCAAAAGAAATGAAATAATTTGAGGTAAATCCATCCGAACCAGGGGCCTTCCCATATTTGAGTTTCAAAATTGCGTAATCAACCTATTGCAACAAGAATAGTTTTAGTAGCATTTGGTTGTGCTCCTCTGTGATGATTCCAGGGATGTGTTGAGTGATTTTATTGATTGCAAGTTGACGCTTAGTTTTGGGTTCTATAAGCATGTCCTTGAAGTATTTTAGAAGTTCTTACTCGATATCTTCATGAGCTTCTAGATTATCTCCTTGATCATTTTTGAGGGCAACAATACGATTGAGCATTCTCCTCTAGATGGTGCAGTGGTGGAAGAATTTAGTATTCTTTTCCCCTTCTTTGAGCCATCAGATTCTGGATTTTTGTTTACAGAGGATTTCCTACTGAAGTCTATAGTCTTCGAAGCGACTCATTAGTTCATGTTTCCGGAGGGCCAACTCCTCAGTGCGCCCTTCTTGGATGATGAGTTGTTGAAGATAAACCATTTGATTTTCAATCTCCTTTGACTCTTGAAGATGTTCTCGAAAGATGACTGATTCTAGCGCTTTAGATGATTTTTGAGGATCTTTAAGTTTTGCTAAAATTGGAACATTTTAGAGCGCTCCAGGGGGTTGATGCTGCTCCACCAGGTTGTGACCATTTCTTTGAAGCCAGGGTGAGTGAGCCAGAACTGCTCGAGCAGAACGCCTTGTTGCTAGCTTCCCCCGGGCGTGACCATTGCTGCTGAATGGGCCAATGATCAGAACTTGAAGCTGGGACGATGACTGAGAATATGTCTCATCCAAGATGGATGGATTTGTTCAAGATAAGGAATATGTCAAGTCTCGAGACGATTTCCTGAGATCCTCTTTGATCTAAAAGGACTGTATTAGTTCTGTTATGCTAAGTGTCCTTTCAGAAATATAAACATGTACAATTTGTCTCCATATGTTTGCTTAAGGAATGAGAGTTTTAACTATGAAATATAGATGATTTAATGAACTTTAAGCATGAAAATAAGCCTTAAAAACATTGAACATCAGTGTGTAACAGAGAAATACAATCACACATAAGTTTTACATAGTAGGCATGATGAAGCAGTTCACCCCTCTTAGGTTACATCTGCTGGTCCAACTCCCAATGGCATGTCCCTCTTTGTCATTATGCTCAAAATTGTAAATTACATGTTTTTAAAGGCCTTTAATGGTTGTTTTCTCTGCACCAATGGCTCCAGAATTCTCAAGTTAGTTTAGGTAGACCCTTGTTTTACCAAAATTGGTCGAAAATTGACCTCCCAATGCATTTTCCCCAATGACAGCTAGGAAAGCTCCACTAAAAGTGGAGATAGGCACTTAACTGCAGTTACATTTAGTGGAAACCCTAAAAATTAGGGGCGCGCTCCAATTTTGGTGGACCATTAACAATGGAATTAAATTTTTAGGAGGCGGGGTGGTCACATACCAATCCCTGCCGTTAAATCCACGGTCTTAACAGTCGAACTACGCATATCGGCTTGGAACCCGGAGTGTTGGCAATGTTCTGCTAACAATGGAATTTGATGCCTTAACTTCTGCATGTGACCACTTATAAACCTCCATCAGAGGTTACGGTGAATACCTTTGGTTTAAGGCTTAAGGTCACGATCATAGCCGCCGATTATGGTGATTGGGGCTGGCCCCCGTTTTTATCCGTCGAAAGTTTTGTTAAACCGCACATTAAATCGTTAGCCCTATAGTGTTAAGAAACAATCGTAGGTAGACTGGTCAAGTTGCCTGTGCCCGAGGTCTCCGGTTCGATTCCTATAGCCTCCAAAAAAATTTCATTACACCATCCTAAGGACACGTGGCGGCCTCCGGGCTTGCCACATGTCACTCATTCGACGACTCTTGCAAAATCCATCCAACAGCCCAAAAACACCTCCGTACCACCAAAAATCAATGGTCCACAACATGAAATGTGGCATGATATGGTTGGCTGAGAAAAATGGAATATTCCAAAAATATGCCTGTTGACTGTACCTTCATGCTGACTGGGCATCGAGTCACAAAAATTTTGTTGTTTGGGAAAATGGACAGAACGCGATATCTTCCTCATACAACATCGGTTTTTCGAACTGTTAACGATGTTGTAATCGCAACGACGAGACCTTTCCTGTCGCCCAGGTTCAGGCTTGTTTCGAGCACTTTCAATTTTCAGCATAACACATGATCTCCTGATCACTCCTCGATGATTGTTCCAGGTATGGACGCCATTTGAGTTCCGAAGGTCGATAAATTTATTTCTCTAATTGAAATCCTTGAATCTAAGGCTGTCTGCTTCAAGTTTGAGGAAACCTCCTCTTTTTTCATCCAAGTTGGTGATCATGTTGAAGATGCCTCCCAAAATCCAGAGGGGGTGGGTTTGATGCGACTTGAGAAGCTCAATAGAGTTTAGGATATCAATTTTCCGGGCTATGGGTTGGGGGAAATAGACATTGGTGAGATGGCCATGGATGTTGGTGCCAATTAGATGAAAGGAGGCTTGAATGAAGTTGTGTGAGGCATGGAGATTAGTCAGGGATATGGTAAGAGGATTCCAAGCTATAACAAGGCCTCCCAATGCCCTAATAGCATCAACCGCAATGGTGTGGCAACCAGGCCAAACTCTGGATATGATGGAGTTCAGGGTGGTACTAGTACATTTGATTTCTTGCATGAAGAAGATGGTTGGTTTGTCTTGCTTGATTCTGTTTTTTATCATTCGGTGCTTTGAAGGGATATTGAGCCATCAAATGTTCCAAGAGATGAGCTTCATTGAGAACTATGTGGGACGGTCTTATAGAACCTAGTCAGCTTGGGATACCATCCCGATTCAATTAGTTGGACTCCAAGCAGGATGAGATGCTGCGGATCCGTACGTCGACCTCTTTTCCTAGATTCTTTCATGATCTTTTTTGTATCCAGCTGGGTACTTCCTTGTATACCGAGGAATAGAAATTTTTATGCTCTGGAGAGGACGTCCACCAATCATTCAATCTGTCGGTGTGGGATCGCATGATATTCATGTTTTTTGCAGGCCGATTCCAATCCTAAGATGTCTAGGTCCCCAAAGTCTATGCTTTCTGTTTATTCCTCCATATGGGTGGGATGCTGCAGATCTATTGTCTTGTCGTGGTTGTCCTGTGAGTTTTGGATCAGTTGAGAACCTTCCTCCATGCGAGATGGTTGCTCTTGGATCTGTTTAGCCATTTCCTCCATTTTTTTAGCATCCTCCTCTTCTGTCTTGCCTTTGTTGGATTTTTTACTTAGTCGAGCTTGGGATCAACTAGCATCATGCAGGGTCGAGGTGGAGGGATTCATGGGGGAAGAGTGGACATGATTGAGGTTGGGGAGCGGGTTGAAAACATTTGGGGTTTGCTCTCACGTATTAGAGGTAGTGCCTTCCATGGTAGCTTGGCTGGAAAGAATTTCAAAGCTGTTGTTGATTACTGGTTTAGAAGCTTTGGGGATTGAAGTAGATTTTCTAGCATGCTTTTGCAGTTGGAGATTTTGGTGAAGCCATCAAGATCAGTATTATCCGAGGCTGGGGATGATTTCAGAGGTTTATTGAGTGAAGAGTCTTGAAAGAGATGCCCATTCTCATGGAATTTGCGTTAAAAAAATGACACATGTTTGTAATCAATAGTTTGAACCCATTCAAAATCATCATGGAAAAGACTTACCGTATTCGGGAGAGCTTTGGCTAGATGCATGTAGACACAGATTCTGGTGTAGGCCGTGTAGTGATTGAGTTTGGTTTCCTTGGCTATTTTGATGAAATCTCCAAGGTGGTTTCCAATCTCTTTTAGGGATAGCACATCCCAGTAGTCTTGAGGGAGAGAGTACAACCTGATCCAGACAGTAGCCCAGTTGAAGTCCTCTTTTTTGGGGTTGAATCTTTCGATCTAGTTTCTTAGAAAGAGGCATGCCAAGTTAAAGAAATATGGACCTGCATCCACAATACGGTTTTTGTCCTATATGCAGGTGAATATGATGTTAAAGAAACCCTTGGGTCCAAGTTGGAGAGATATGTGTCCTTTGGGCTTCCATTTGGAAGCGATCCAACCATAGAGAGATTTCTCAGTGGGTCAGAAGCCAATAAAATTCCCAATGAGGGCATGGTATTTCATAAACTGTATTCTACCGTTGATGCAATGAGCATGCATATATATCTTGGTTCTGTCACCTGCGATAGGGATGTAGGAGGAGGAAGAGGACTTCATCTTCCCATTTTTGTCTTTTTCCTCTTCTGACAGAGTATCGGGGGTTTCTGCAGTGTCAAATTTCCCTACCGTTTCAGAGTTTCCTTTCGTTTCTGCAAGGTCAGGGTCAAAGTTCCCTACATCAGTTCTCACGGGTCCGTTATCAGCAGGAGAGCCTCCAGCAGGTGGGGGTGCACTTACCCCCCTTCAAGAACTGTCATTCCTCTATGATCTGAGCGCTGTGATCAGCGTTGCCTTTAGCACTGAGGGATTTTTTCCACAAATTGGAAGGGAAGGGGATCTGTCGGTGCCCGTCATAGGGGCGAGGGAAACCATAGGTTTCCATGAGCTCACGTAGTGTAGCTCAAAATTAATTTTGAATGGAAACTTCATGTCTTTTACAAAGATGAAGGTCCATATTTATATTATTTATGAATTCCTTGCATTATTTGTTTATTTTTTAAATATCATGGGAGAATACCATGGGTGAATACTATGGTGAATGCCATGGATGAATTGACGAAAACTTACCATGGTGAATACAATGGTTTGTCAAAATTGTTTGATTGGAATCCATGAATGGAAAAAATCTAAGGTTAGCTATATTGATTCAATGGAAATGGTGAATAGCTGTCAATTTCCGCTCAAATCATGTTACAAAGATTAAACATTAAGCAATGAATCTTATAGTTGTGAAATATAGTAAAAATTATATATTAACCCTGTTTATTCGATGGAAAAGGTGGATATCCACCATCCACTTGGATCATTATTCTATGGGTTATAACATGGATACATTTTCCCTCACTCCTTGTTCCCTATCCCTTACCCATCACTAACATAGAGGGTTAAAAATAATTCAGAACTCACTAGTTTTTGTTGATGCATTCCAAAATAATTCTTATGCAAATTATGATTACTATTATGGTTTCACCATGCCTTATGGGTTTTTTTTTCCATCTCCTAATCATTTTAGAACCTAAAAAACCCTTAGACATATTAATATAATTATCAAAACCACAAATTTCTTTTACAATATAAATTGTGTTTTCATAAAATTTAGCAAATTCCCAGCATGGACATGTTTTCTTGAACTTATCCTATCCCATCCATTTACCTATAAAATCCACCTACTTGTCCCATCTTAAACTAGCCTCCCAAAAAGGCCAAAGGGGAATGCTAAAAAGTATTATGGGGATTTTAAATAATAAGGTATGGAAGAGAGGAGATTCATCCAAGGAAATACTTGTATTCATTGGTTGCTATATAGTTGTATATATTGAGGAAAAGCCTTACACAGGGCCTTGAAGTAAACATGAACCAACTACCATGTATGTCTATCATTGCATTATAACACTAAAAAATAATTAGTAAAAAATATTAATAGTTTCAAGTAGTGGAATTTATTGGATTATATTGGTTGGATGCCACATCATCCACTACCATAATACCCCAAATTTTCAAATTTCATTTCATAAGAAATCCTTCGTAAGAAATCCATGAGAGTCCATTTTTCTATGAATTTTTGAGTTTTCATATTATCCTTTTGTATCAGAAATTTCATCTTGAATATTTTCAACTTAACTTACATATAAAATTTTGTAGGAATTACTTAACTTGATATTTAAGTTGAAAGAATGCTTTAGGGTTGTAATCTAGATTGAAATTTAGGTCAACAATTGTACTTCACTTTTAATATTAGTTTTTAAAGGTGATATTAATATTTATCTTAATTTATAGTTCACTTCCATTTACTTATATTTTAATTTAACTTAAATTGGGACCTCCATTTCGAGATGTTTGGTGATGGAGTTAAATTTGTAAGATATTGTATCAAAGATATTATAAATTGGGGTGTTCTTCATCTTTTAGGATCTCGATTTTATTCTTTTAGTGTTTCAGCATTAATGTAAAACATAATATAATAATCCTCTCCCTTGAAACCATTTATTTGGAATTGTAGGTTATGAGATATAAAATTAATAAGTTAACTTTACTTCTAGCAAGGATTGAGCTGTGTAATTTTATTCTTTACTTTAAGGGATTAGTAGTGATAATTTGGAATTGTAAGTTATGCGATATAAAATTAATAAGTTAACATCGAGGATTGAGTTGTGTAATTTTCTTCTTTTCTTTAAGGGATCACTAGTGATAAATGGGATGGATGTTGGTGTTTATGGGTGCATTAATGGTGGGTTAGGGGATTATGTTAGTTGGTATGGGTTTGTGGGTTTATGCATATTTATTAAGGATTAAGTTAGGTTAAGAGTTATTAGGTTAGTTGATAGGGGTTATTGAAAATGTAACTAGTGTCAGTTTTTATAATGAATTTTAAATGTACTATTGATGTATTTATTATATTAATTTAATTCATTCATTATTATTATTATTTTATTTCTAGTCAAAACCTATTCTTCATGCATATAGGGTTTATTGAGTAAAAAAGACAATTCAATATGAGTCAAAGAAATGTAATTGAGTTAAAGTTCCATTTGGACTTACTGTAAAAATAAAAATAAAAATTCTCAAGTCAAAATATCCTCCACATACCAAGTCGGCCCTCTTGGACCAATCAGCGTAAAGAGGAAACTATTCGACCTCTTGGATATCTTTAAATACAAGGAAGTTAAACCCCATTTGATCAATCATCATCCAATTAGATTTATGTGCAAGAAGAAGAAGATTCCAACAAAAGTCAAAGGAGAGATAAATTTCTATTTTTTTCCTAATTTTTGTCCGCATGTGTGAGATTTTCTGATATTTTTGAGGATGTTATAGGGCTAAAACTCGACCATCTATTGAAGGTCCGAAAATTTTGTGTTTTGACTGAAAGTTTCAGAGATTTTACTAGTGTTGAATTTCACTTGGTTGGAGGAGATTTGTAGGAGGGATGACTTGGGTCTTTGTGGTAGTATTGGTTTGTTTTGGGTCTTGGATATCTCACTTTGATATATTTATATAAGATGAGGATTTTTGGGTTTTCCCCCTTGTGAAGTTTTGCCTTGGTTTGGAGCCTACATCTTTGTGCTCTTTGTCTTTTGTGATCTTAATGTTTTGTTTATTTTGGTAATTGCTTCATGAATATGCCATAATAAAAGAAATAAAAATTGAACAAACATTCACAAGTAATTATCAAGTAAGAGAAATCAACCCTAATTTACAAACATCTTGATTTCTCAATATGGTATTAGAGCTAAGGTGAAGAGAATGCATCTTGAAGATCATCACTTTTTGTTGGCACATTTGAAGACAATTCTACAAAAGTCATCTCATTCTCAAGAAACTCATGTAGAAACTACATTTTAGGACACATGGCACAACAATTATAGTTGAAGATGTTCATTGTATCAAGGGAAAGAGGAGAAGACCCAAATATCAAAATCATTGTAGCAAACATCCCTCACTTTTGAAGAAGACCATTGTAGAAACAAGCTCTCTCTTTTGACATTATTGAAGTCTCTTGGAAACATTTTCAATCTCGTGCTAATTCATCCATCATTGAAAAAGTCATTATATCAGCTTGAAAACATTCTTGAATCAATCATCCTTGAAGACATCACTATATCAAGTCATCACTCAAGAACACATTTGGAAATTCTTGGAAGCATCTTCAACATCCTTGGAGCACTCTTATAACATCCAAATATCCTTTCACTTGTAATTACTCTATTACATTATATGTCTCATCCTCCTAGTCAAATGGGATCTATCTATAAGGAAGGAAACAAGCTTGATGGAGCCTCTAATTTCAAGGCTTGGAAGAAAAGAATTGATTTGGTTCTTAGAGAAAATGAAGTCATGGATTTTGTTGAAGGCAAGGTTCCAAAACCTTACCAAAGTAAGGCCCAAGATGTGGCCAAATACAATAAGGGAGAAATTAGGGCTCAAAGAATCATCTTTGAGCTTATCAAGAACCACCTCATCCCTTTTGTTTCAGATCTGACCACATCCAAAGAAGTCTTTGAAAAATTGGTGAGATTATATTATGCCAACGCCATAGGTCAGAATATATCTTTAAGGAGTCAAGTTTATAGGACAAGGATATCAAAAGATGAAGATGTGGCCTCATACCTTATGAAAATATCAAAATTAAAAGATCAACTTCAAGGGCTTGGAGAAGTCATATCAGATTCTAAATTAATCACTTTTGTACTCAATGCTCTACCTCCAGATTGGAGTGATTTTGTAAGTAGCATTTATTCAAGAAAATAAACTCCAACATTTCATGAAATTTGGGCTCTATGTGTTCTTGAAGAAGGATGTTATGAATATAATTCATATAAAAATAATAAATATAAATAAATACAATAATAATAATTAATAATTAAGTAATGAATAGTTAGTTAGTTAGTAATGAAGAGGCATGTCTTAGAGACATGGCCATTCATGAAAAGACACTTGCCTAGGTATATAAGTGGGCCCTCATTATAATCATTTCACACATATTTTATGCATTGAACTATTCTTATATCAATTACAACTTGTCCTATGATCAATACTTACATATTTCAATTCTTTTGGATTATTCCACTGCATATACGAACTTTGTTTGTTAAATTGGTATCAGAGCCACGTTCTCTTATCCTAGCCGCTGGCCTTTAAAGTATTTAACAACATAGTTGTCGTCACGATCAATCATTTCATTATATAGTTGGAGGTTCTCCATTCTATTGGATTAAAAATAGATGAAATTTTAAATGAATGAGAAAATTTTATTTAAAAAAAACAAATTTAAAAACGATATATATATATATATATAGATAGAATTGAAAAAAAAGAACTATATAAAAATATAATAAAAATAAGGACCAAAGTGACTTACCCACTCGATGCAACTCCTGCTCGGCCATCATCTCCGTTTGACTAGCATGCCATCTTCCAGCCATCCGAGCCACCACTTATTCAAAACCTACGCTACCACCAACCTCTATCCACCTCAGCTCCACCGCCGTTGTCACCATACATTCGAAACCCAAGCCGCATGCCATCTCCTTGTCGACAACTCTGATAGATAGCCCCAGCTGTTGTTACAACTACAGTCCGAGAAATCACCAAATTTGTTTCAACCAGCCACATTTTCCCCCACCCATAGTTCAATAAGTTCCTATTTGAGTCCAACTGCAGTGCTATTCGTCAACCCGTTGCCACAATACCACTATGACCATGTAGCCATTGAATATCTCTGAACACACATTCACTTATCACTTAAAGTGCCACTAAGATAATTTTTCGAATATACTCATCCAAAGGATGCAACCATACAACAAATCCCTTTGAATTATAATTATCATCAAACTACCTTGTGGGCATAAAAATTGATAAATTAGACAATTCAGAAAAAAGTTAATTGATTTGTTTAAACGTAAGAGACTAGTTACACAAGAACATGACAAAAATCAACGGTAGGGTACTCACACCATTGAAATTTGACACACCATATGGTATTTTCCATACATATACAATGACATCACAATTTGGAGATTGTTCCATACAACTTCTCATTTAGTAGTGACAGGTAGTTGACTCTTCCACCAAGATTTTGGGTTATTATTTTTCAAAGGTTGAGGTTAACATATTACATTTAAAAATAAAATAATAATAACAATAATAAAAAGAAAAAATATGGTTGGTTTAAAAGTGGAAAAAAAAAATCACTGAAGTCATTTCAAGAATTTATTTTGGTAGAGTATTAAAAGAGTTTTCAAATTTCATTAAAATATAATTTTAGTGGTATTATAAAAAAAATTGACAATTATTAAAGAGTTTAAAGTATTAAGCTTCCAAAGCATATATATATATATATATATATATATAGAGAGAGAGAGAGAGAGAGAGAGAGATTATATGTGGATAATAGTGATATAAGTGAAAGTGAAAGCTAAAAAAAAGGGATTATTCAATTTACTTAGATTTTAATATTCCACATAAACAAAGGAGTATTAATATTAGAGGAAAGAGCATTTAAAGCTTTTAGAATTTGTGAAGACAATCACTAAATACAAAAAATATCGAAAATGATGAAGGAAGAAAAGATGAGTTCCACACAACAATCATTATTTTGGACCAAATGTCCATTATTTCTAAATGAAATTGGATATACATATATTTAAAAAAATTGCAAATTAAGTTGTCGAGTGGGTGGAATATTATTTAGTACCGAAGGGCGTCAAGGTAATACAAGGACACAAATAAAAATATTAGGACACAAATCGCAACACTCCCTCTTATCAAGGATTGTGCTCTAGCAATACTTCACCACTAAAGCATCACCCTGATCTTTGGCATTGGTCTCTGCGCTACTGATGCTTGGCATGCTTCCCTCTATCCACTGCACTGCTGCTATCTATACCACTTCCCATGACTCTGCCATAGTCACTGCCACATCTATACTGCAACTCCCTCTCGAAATGATGCATATTTCTACCTATAGCACTGCCACTGCTAATAGTTGCACTGCAACTCAGTTTCTGAGAAGTAAGCAACTGAAGGACAATCACCTAATAACTGACAGAAAAGTTAGTCTAGCTACATCCCATCACTGAAGCACCCTTTGATGCTACTCTGCGTTGTCTCTCTAGAGCCTTTGCATCGTTGCTGCTCTGCACTGCATAAGCACTACCCCTCTGCGCTGATGAAGTCCCATCAACCTCTGTGTTGTTTCTTCCACGCTGCTGGTGCCACTTCACTGTGCTACTCTACTCTCCATCATCCCAACACTTCCTCTGCTTCTCCATGATGTTCTGCACCCATTGAATCCAGTCATATTGCTACTATCTTAAGGCTCCCGTAGCTCGTATGTGATCCAAGAGTTTGGGCACCTCAAGGATCCTGCCTCACCATCTGTAGCTGCTCTACAGATCTATGTTGCCCCACCTCTTCTCCTGAGGTACATGAGCACTCATGGTCACATCATCTTCATTGTCATTGTCCCCTTTTGTTGTTGTTTCCTTGGAATCCAAAAATTCCTTGTCCTTCCTCTTAGGACAAGTAATGGAAAAGTGTCCCAATTCGCCACATCTAGAGCACTAGACCTTGGATAGGTCCCTTTTCTTCTTCCCTTATTGTCGTTGTCGCTTAGATGCTAGGGTTGCATATTTCTCCTCCTCTTTATTTATCTCAACTCCTCTGCTGCTGAATTCCCTCTTGGTAACCCTCCGGATCTCCTCTTGCCAAAGGATTTCCCACATGTCTCCCCAATTTGGGAGTTGTGTTTTTCTCAAGATACTTTGGACAAATGTATCCCACTCATCGGTGACTACATTCAGGGAAATCCTCACCATGAGTCCATCATCTGGGGTTTCCCCCATGGAAATCAGCTGGTCTCAGATAATCTATAATTTGAAGAGAAACGGATCAATATCCTCTCCCTTGTGCATCTGGAACATCCACATCTGATTCTCCAGAAGCATCTTCCGCTAGACGAAGCTACCTTGATACAGTGTGGTCAAAGCTGTCCACACATAGTTTGTCGTCTTCTTCTCGGAAATGTGCGGGACCATGTGATCTTTCACTTGGGTTTGCATCCCTTCTCTTGGGTTTGCGTCCCTCCTGGTGTTGCACTGCCTTCTTTTTGGATATGTGAGCTTCATCTGCCTTCCTGCAGGAAAATTATTCAGCCTCTTGCTAATGGCTTCAAATTGATCTGCAATCCCTCTGATACCATGTGAAAATTTCTGAATACAAAATTACAGAAACCCTACTGCAATATCTTGACTTACTTCTCCTACTTGTGATTTAATTATACAAGTTATTTTCAGAAAATATCGAAGTAAACACAACTAGGAGCCTACTCATATACAGATCATTTACTGAAACGTAGCGCACATATGAAAAAGGACACACATGATTTTTTGAACAAATGTCCCCAGAAAAACCAAAGGCGGGAAAACCAGTGCAACAACGCTTTTGAGGGTTTTATTTGGGGAAACATATGTTTTGGGAACCATTGCAGCTAAAATTCCAGACTTGATAGCTGCAACATAAACTAGGGAGTCTGCTTGATTAAGGAGGACATGTTGGTGTAATTCAATGAGGTTCAGTGAGAAAATTGGGTCAAAGACATCTCTTTTAGTGTCCATCAAAGGAATGTGCGAGGAAGAACCAATAAACATAGCTTTTTTTGACATTTTGAAAACTAGGAATGAAGAGCTAATGTGTAAAATACCTAGTCATCAGAGGCTGACACTGACTGGAGCTATGAAGTGTAAAGTTTGAATCCACGGAGGCTAAGTGCAAAGAGAAAGGTGAAATGAAATGGGGAAGAATAATGCGATTTAAGGAAAAATGGGGAAAATGGAGGGAAAATAGAAATTAATGAGCATGTGGGGTGTAATATTTCATGATGTGGCGACCTGACAAGTTGAAATGATGAGGGCGATGTGGAGGATGAGGTGGCGGGAAGCGATCGTAACAGAATGGTGATGGGTGGTGATATAACAGTGACAACATATCCGTGCTCACTTGCTGATGTCACACGTCACAGGAACGTTTGTTGACATTCTACGGGGGCAGAATCGAGTATAGTGGAGGTCCGATGGATTCCCCCTGTAATCAATCTCCACCGTAGATCTACTAGTCAACAAAGATCCAAAAATTATTTGCGAAGGTACTAGGTGGAATAACTCTCGGGCATGTAGTGTTGTCAAATTTCCACCTTGGTTTGGGCCCCTCATTCTTGTTGCATCGCGCCCGACAACTTGAACGAATTTTTATGCTACGCCCGAATTTAGCATAGGATGCACCAACCTTACTATTTATTGATGTTTCACTAAACTTGATTAGTGATATTTAAGCCACCATAACAAAACAAATCAAAATACTAACTTAACTTTTGATTTTGATTTATTTTTGCACACATGCTGAAAATAAAACGAGCTACAAGACAATCCAAGTGATGATGATCCAAATGATTCATCACACTTGTATTTATACACTTGCTAATGAATTCGATTTAGGCAATTTGGCCTAATTTAGCCCCTAAAATAAAATAATGTGCATAATAACAATAACTCTTGGTGACAAGCCCACCAAATAGCTCAACAATACATGAATAAGCCTCTGAAGAGGGTCAAATGATCAACAAAGTGAGTCGTCGGGCCTTTGAGGGGGCCTCGTTGTCCTTTGAGTTAATTGTGGTCAATAATCATGCCAAAGCATCTATAATGTTTTGTTGTGTTTTGTAATTTTGGAGGACCAATTTATAAGATAAATTTTAGAAAACAATTATTGATTAAATATTCCAGATAATATCAGTAATTATAAGTAAGGGATGCTTGTTTATCTCACACAGTGATTTAAGATTCTATAAATTGGTTAAGTAGACTTAAGTAAGAATATATGATTATCAAATATTCAGATTGAATTCTTCAATTAATCATAAGCTTGAAAACCTTTAAACAATGTTCAAAAGTTCAACAAAATACATTTAACATTATCAAGATGTCGACAATTTATAAATGAAAGGGACTTACATCAACAAATTGTTAAGTAAATCATTATTTATATTGATAATAACTTCAGGAGGAATTATAAGATAACCGAAACACAGTTTATCTCACCTAATTATCTTGATAACAATAAAACATATGAAGAGTCAAAATGTATGAAAAATGGAAAAACTCATAGAGAGAACAGAGCTGTATGAGACAAATTTAGAATCCTTCTTGTATTATTGATGATCAAAAACTTGTACAATTCTACTTACAAAAATTCACTTATCCAAGGGTGCAAGCCTTAATAACTCGAAATGAAAATTATTTATACTAATTTCTAAACCTTTTAGAAATATCTTAACTGTTTATAAAAATAGAATAAATAAGAATAGAAGAAGGAAACAGATAGATGAAGTGTTTTTTTTTTCATGGAAGTTGTTTATGACTTGGCCCCTTTTGATGGAAGTTGTTGTTGATTGGACCCTTGAAAATTGGTGTGCTGGCATGCTGTAAAAATCACACTTTTACTCGATGGTCTCACAAAATTTATCCCATTGATTTTGACTTGGGATTTCTACACTCATCATCTTTATGAAAATTTTATCTACCTCTGTATATCTGTTGAAAGTTGGTCTTTGAATGAATAAATGTTTTATTTGATGTTGAATGATCAAATCAAACTGCAAAGCTTCAAGAAATGCTTTCCCTGTAACCCGTCCTTTGATGCCTGCAAATTTTGACTTATCTATTGCAATTGTATATAATGTTTTGCAATAATCTTCTAATTTAATCAACTTATTATCTAATCCTACTAATTGTGGTAGTCCTTTATGATTCAAAGCATTAAAATTGGTATGAAATCTTTGAACAACAATATTCAAAGCTTCAAATTTGGTTTGCAATTGGTTGATTAAATTTATTTTATGTAAAAATTTCTTGATCTCCAAAATTGTTTCAGTTCTGTACAGTATGTTAATTTATTCCAACTATTCTTTGTTCTTTGATTTCAGAACCTTGATCATGTCAGTGGCTTCACTTGGCTTCTTTTTGAGATGCTCTTTCTGCTCTTCAATGGATGCCCTGCAATTGGTGATGAGCTCTTGTTGTTCGAAGATAATATGTATGGATGACCATACCTCTGTCATAGACTTGCTAATGTCTTCCCAGATGTTATGCTTAGATTCAACCAATGTTCCGGCCATTATAGATTCCCTCTCTGGTTCTTTTATTTGAAGTCCTAATTGATGAGTCTTTTGCATTTCCTCCATGTATAGATTATCATTTTTAATCTTCTGTGACTTAAGAATTTGAAACCTCTACTGTAACTTCTCATGTGCCTGCTTTTGAATGTTGTGCCAATTTTGCTGCATCAGTTGTTATCAAATATGCTGAAATCTCTGTACCTGCAGAAGATGTTTGAGCTACTGCATTAGGATCAGTAGTCACTTGAAGTGTTGATTTCTCTTTCAGTAATTCTTGAATCAGTTCTTCCATCTTTCTAATTTGAAAATTTTGATCAATGATCAATTTCAATATTTCCTCTTTGTTGTATTCATTCTCTGCAATCTCCCTTGTCTTTGGATCTTCAGTTGAGGGTAGTTTGAGTTGTTTGCGCAGAGCAAAGATGTATGCATTCTTATTTTTAAATATTTCCTCAACTGCCTTGCAGTATTTTGGATCATACCCAAATTTCACTAAAAGGTCCTACGAAGACTTCAATCTATTGTCTTTCGCCAATGAAGACAATTTTTCAATCTTTAGCTGAGATTGAACATTTGATAATGCAACTTTCAGTTTGGAGAGTGAAATCGCTTTTGTTGTCATTGTTGAAAATAACATCTCTCCAGACTGCCTGTGCATGTCCATCCGATCAATTGGATGGATTTGATTTGCATCAAAAGAGAATACAATATTTTTGTACTCAGCATGAGTCTTTGGAAAAGGGACTCTTGCCTGCAGAAAGGCCATTTGCATCCTTCATTTCTCACCTTCAAAAGCAGTGAGAAGCCAATGCTGGGAATTTGATGTTTTCTTCAAGAACTGACTATAAACATCAGATTTTGATGCTTCATTCTTATGCTTGAAGTCTAAGAATCTGTAGAAAATGTTTTGTTCTTCAGAAGAACTGGCATCTGAATATTGGATAATCTCTAGTGGTTCTCTTGCAGGTGATGATGATGGAGGAATCTTAGGAACACTTGTCGATGTAGAAAATTCATTCTCTCCCAAATCTATAATCTCTGGTTGTTCTCCCTCTGACAGTAAGGTGGAAGAAATCTTTTGCTTTTTGTGTTGTAATATAAATTCCTTAAGTATTTCTTTGGCATGTGGAGGCTCTTCTCTAACTCTCTTCTGCTGCTTACTCTCAGGAACAAAGGTCTGTACAGTAGAGGTTGAAATAACTTGTTCATCTGCCTCCTAAAGAGTTCCTTCAATCCATTCATCTTGATTCATATGTTTCTCTATTTCAGCTCTGGAGGTATGAGTGTAGCAAGTTGTCTTGAGTTCAACTCTCAGAGTGTAGTAGATCTAATAAGAAAATGTATAGAAATGGAAAATATGCCCAAAAATTTCCTGCAAAAAAATGAAAAAACAAATCTCCAAAATCTGCCCAAGAAAGTGCTCTGATACCACTTGTAGTAGATTTGACAATAAAATGTATAAAAATGAAAAATATTCCCAAGAAATAACACCATTGAAGATATAACTTCAGATCTTCATTATAGGTTTCATACATGCAATACCATGTGTAGTTACCATGGGTCTCTCAATACCATACATCCAATACGATGGGCTTACCACTTTATTCCCTAGCTACATGTGGTCCCTTACATAATGTGGGTTAACCACTTTATTTATTAACTATGACCCCTTTATTTATCATTCTTATATTATTACATCATATTATTCCCTTGGGTACCTCCCTTTGTACCCTATATTATCCCCCCTAGGTATACTACACATAGAAGAAATAATGCCATGGGGGTCATTAGACCAAGTAAAACCTGGTTGGAAACCCATTTTCTTTAAAATTGCATCTGCTTTAGCACCAGCAGCTTTGGTATTGCAGATGAAGGATCTAATGTTTGCCTTGAGTTTAAACTGAGCTTTTCTCTTTCCTGAGACAAAATGTAGCTCATCCATGTTTAACATTTGTCTTATGTACTCTAAGGAGAAAAATCTCATAGGGACATATCTTGGAAGTTTATATGGCGGGAGTTCACAAACATATACCCTGATTTTTGTATAGTTTTGATATAAGTGCCAATGACCAGTTTTAGCTTGCTCACTGAGGTGAAAGATCCTTTTGATTTCTTCCCCAATTCTGGGCTCTGATTTACTTGTAAGAAGCTGCCTCACTGGATGTATGAATGAGTCTATGAACTCTGCAAAATAATTTGTTATTGATGTAGCTCTGACCAACTTTTTCCAGTGAGTCACTAATTGATTCACTCCATGTGCATCTTGCTTATTGAAGGGATAGGCAGCATCTCTGCCTCCTGAAAAAGAAACATGTCAACAATTACAAATGTATAATTGAACACACCATGTGTTGTAAAATTCATGAATTGTTCATGTATATTTTCAGCCAAGAATTGGCTATAATTATACATGAACAATGGTGATTTGTCTTTACTGAAGATGGATAAGAAGCCCATGATGGGTTCATCCATAGTTTGGGCATTTGTGTATCCTAATAGGTATGAAATAAGAGTGATGCAGTACTTGGAAGCTTCAGGAAATATTGAGGATGAGTATGGTGGATTTTTCTTGGGCAACTCTGCATCCTCAGGTAGGAATATTTCAAATATCTAGGTTCTCTGGGGGAAGGTTAGCTTGTGGTAAAGGTCCATGAGAGCAGTAGGTGAAGGAATAAGTAGCATCTGGTTTATGGTTTTTGGGGATATGGTGATCAAAATGTTTCCGTTTTGAGCCACCACTGATTTTCTTATAGGATCATATTGTTTCTGGCACCAAGTAATTAGATCAGGAAAACAGTGGGTATGTGGAAAGGAAAATAGAGGCAGCATTGACTCCTAGAACCTGATAGGGTCCTGGTTATCTATGTGATTTTTTTTAACCACATATATAGCTCATGGAAGTCAAATTCACAGTGAGAATCTATGAATTGGAAGAAATCATTTGTGAGGGGTATGAGGTCGAGGTTGAGTTGTGGTGTTGCAGTAGGGATTTCTTCTGCAACTAGATTGATGACCTCTGAAACTGGATTGAGGATATGTACTTCTTTTGTGACCTGTTTCTTCGATTTACCTTTAGGGGTCATTTTATTTTTATTCCTGGCTTTGGGGGCCATGGTGATGGGGATATCGATTGAGGAAAGAGTTTTGAAGATAGGGTTACAAAAAGGGTGATAAGGATTATAGAAATGGGGATAGAGGTCGCAGATTGTAGAGATGGAAAATCATTTTGAAATAAAATGTAGAGGCAATGGAAATTTGTACGAGAAAGTAAAGTGGTATTAGGCTATCTGCAAATGATTTTATAGAGTGCGATATGGGTTTAACGGTTGGAATATGACCATAGGCGTTTAACGGCTCGGATGGGGGTTTAATGACTAACGATGCAATCAAATGGTTCAGGAGTGGGCTTAATGGCCAACAGACATCAAACGATTTAGGAGTGGGCTTAATGGCTAGCGGGCATCAAATGGTTATGGGTGGAACATTGGAGGATAACGGTTGGGTGATGTAGCGGGATAAGATTAGATGCATGAACAACGGTTATGGAGTGGGGAGGGATGTCCATTGGCTGAAGGTACAGGAGGAAATGGTAATGGGAGGTGCAAAAACCGCTGGTGGATTTCGAGGGAGTACCTCTCGGTTTCCAGTTTTGGGCAGACGGGGTGCAAAACATTGTGGTGATTCCACGTCGCAAAACATAGTAGCCATTAAAACCACAATTCGGACCCCCCCTCACGTTAACGATAAATGGTCTGGGGGGTCGCGAAGTGATCCTCCGCCGTAGATCTGGAGCGGGTGTGAGATCTGCCGTCTGAGCATGCCGACGCTTTATTACTTTTGATTTGACCCTTTTGTCATGTAGTGACGTTATAATAAAATCAAATGAGCGGTTATATATATCAAATTTAACAAATCAAAATTAAATCCCTTTTAAAGAATTTAAGAATCATAAATTAATTGTTAATCTCTTTAGGTATTCGACGCATTTAAATAGGCAACAATAGTTTTATTTTTTAAAACACTAAAGCATTCACATTTTTTATTTTATTTCTTCCCTAACATTTTTTCTTTTTTCCTTCTTTCTTTAGGGAAAATCTATTCTAACATTTTATTCTAACATGGATGAAAAAAATATAATTTTTCCTAATAGTTTTTACTTTTTCTTTTTCATCCATATCCTAACTTAGCATTTTACTTTTATTTTTTAAACTACCATGCTAACTTATCAAAACCAAATAATGTTACAACATCGGCTCTAGTTGGGGACTGCTTCCCCCCATGGGATGCAGAGAACAAGCAGTTCCATGTGCCTTCTCCTCCAGCTATGGAGTCTTTGTTGTAGAAAAAAAACAGACTTGAAATGGTAAAAGAAAATGATAATGTACAATGATGATTTAGGACCTCCTTCAGTATTGTATATAATGTGTCAGAAATCTTCCATTGACAGGCAATGTTGAGAATTGTCCTTCCAAATTTTGTAGCACAAATGTGTTGTTTCCCTTTACCTCTACAATGTTGAGTGGTCCAAACCATAGATTATCAAACTTACCATGTTTTCATTTTTCTTCTCTCCTAGCATTACATCTTAAGACTAAATCCCCTTCTCTAAAATCTCTTTCCCTAGCCTTTCTGTCAAAAAGACTCTTCATATTTTTATGATATTTCCTTAGTTTATATTGAATCTCATCTTTGTTTTCATTTAATTCAATAATCTGATTTATTCTTCTAGAGAAATCATAAGATTCATCAATAGATTCTTATAAGAAATTAATTACAGGGAAAGCCAAATTTGTAGGAAAGATAACATCTTTGCCATAAACAAGTTGGAATGGAGATTTACCTGTTGATCTTTTGGGAGAAATCTTGCTTTCCTAGACTGCATAGATCAGATGAATGTCCCAATTTTTCTTATGGTCTTCTAAAGTTTTCTTGGTCGCCTTTACTAAGCTCTTGTTAGATGATTCAACAAGACCATTTCCTTGTGGATAATAGGGAGTTGAATGGTGCAGTAAAATATGATACTTTTGGAAAAATTCAATCATCTTTATGCTACTGAATGCTGTGGAATTGTCAGTCACTATTTTTTATGGACAACCAAATATAGAAAAAATATTCTCTTCAATGAATTTGATTACCACTGAATCTGTGGCATTTCTTACAAGAATGCCTTCCACCCACTTAGTGAAATAATCAGTAGCAGTTAAGATCCATATGTGCTGATTACTTGAAGCTGGGTGAATTTCTCCTATAAAATGTAATCCCCATTGAAGAAATCGTGCTTAGAAAATCACTGGAACTAGTGGAAGGGCTGCTAGTTTTTTCTTACGAGCAAACATCTAACATGGAACACATGCTTTTACCTTTGCTACCACTTGTGAAAATAGATTGGGCCAATAGAATCCTACCCATAGTATTTTGTATGCTGTTTCTCTCCAAGCATAATGGCCTCCACATATTCCTGCATAAAACTGATCAATGATTCCTTCAGTCTCTGATTGTGTCAAGCAAAGTAGTAGAATGTTAAGAGGATCTTTCTAGTACAAGTTGACATTGATGATACAATATTTGATGGATTTCAACTTAAGTGTTTTGCACTGGCTTTTTGAAAACTCAGCTGGACATTCAAAATGGATTAGAAAATGAACAATATTTTCATACCAATCTGATAATACAAACTTCTCATCAATGTGAACATGAACTATTTGAGTTGAAGGAGAAGGTTCTTGTGGTTTCTTTCCTTGGGATTCTTGGGAAGGTTCTTGTGGATTCTCCCTTTCTAGATTTGAAGAAGGTTCTTGTGTATGCTTCTCAGAGACTTCAAAAACATATTTTATGCCTAACACTTTGCAATTAGATTCAGCTAAAAATTTAGCTAAACCTTGTCCCTTTACTAACTTGGTAGTTTTAATGGTAAGGTCAAACTAAAGGATTTGAGTTATCCATCTTCCTCTTCTTTCTTCAGTGTCGGGTTGTGTAAGAACAATTTTTATAGCATTGTTAGGTACATAGGCAATAATGGTAGAATGGAGGACATAAATTCTAAAATATTTAAGGGCTTGAACTAAGGCATAGGCTTGTTTTTCTATGATATCATACTTGAGTTTTGCATCTCTCATGACCTTGCTAAAAAATGCTATGGGTTGATCAGGATAACCTTCATTTTTCTGCAAAAGGACAACAACAAGGGTGGTTTCAGAAGCAAAAGAAAGGCTCAGAGTAGTTTGGACTGGCTAAAGTAGGAGCTTAAAAAATGGCTTTCTTTATTTGATCAAATGCATATCGTGCAGGAATGGTCCATTTGACTTCGTGGTTCTTTTTGAACATATCTGTTATGTATTTAACTATTTCAGCATAGTTAGGTATAAATCTTCTCAAAAATTTAATCTTCCCTAAAAAGGCTTGTATCTCTTTCTTATTTCGAGGTAATGATAATAATTGAATAACAGAAACCATTTTGGGATCTATTACTACTCCATCCTTTGAAATGATATGGCCTAGTAATTTTCCTTCTTTGATGGCAAATAAGGACTTCTTAGGATTAAGAGATATTCCAAACTTTTTGCACTTGTCAAAAACCTTGATCAAGTGTTTTAGATGTTTCTAATCTGATTCAGGAAAAAACATTTAAATCATCAAGATAAATAACAATTTTTTTTTTTACCTTCCCAACAAATGCTAAGTCCATGGCTCTTTGGAATCTTTCTCCTGCATTTGATAGGCCAAAAGGCATCTTCACATACATGAATGTACCCCAAGGTGTAGTAAAGGCCATCTTCTCTCTGTCTTCTGAATTCACCAATATCTGATTATAATCAGAGAAGCCATCAAGCATAGAGAGTCTATTAGCACCTAACACCCTTTGGAGTAACTGATCCATCTTTGGAAGTGGATAGTTATCTTTGGATGCTCTATTAAGGTTTCTAAAATACACACAAACTCTAATTTCACCATTCTTTTTTCTGTCAGGGACTAAATTGGCAACCCAATTAAAGTATCTTAAAGGGACAATTATCGGGGCATCTAAAAGCTTCTTAAGTTATTTTTCTATGGTGGGAAGCATAACTAGATTCATTCTTCTTAACTTTTGTTGATAGGGTTTTGATTCTGGTTTTAGTGGAATTTTATGCTCAATTAAAGATGTGTCATAAGTTTTTAAATCAACATAAGACCAAGCACAAACATCTTTATAATTTTTAAGAAGTTTGACATATTCAGATTTAAATTCAGGAGCTAAAGATGCACAAAGTTTAATATTTTTAATTTATTCATTGGTGCCAATGTTGGTTTCTTCAATGTCATCTTCTGGAGAAACAAAGAACATATTTTGGGAACATCATTCTTATCAAATAATTCTTCTAAAGGAACAAGTCCTTTGGGAATATAATTATTTGATAGTTGTATAATATCATGATCAACTACCTTTGAATTTAGATCTGAATTATCCTTGTCTTTAGTAGCTTCATTTATGTATGAGTTATCTTCTTCAATTTGTAATACAAAAAATTCATCATCTTCAAATATTTTCCACTGCTTAAGATTTTCTGGAATTGATGGCCTATATTTGACTTGAATTTGGTATTGTATCTAAAATTGATCTAGAGTCCCAAAAGAACTAGAAGAAACAACTAATGGATCTACATGAATGTTTTCATCTCTAGGAAGAAAAGTGATATTAAAAGCATTAAATGAATTTTCAACGGTGTCCCAAAATTCATTTCTGTAAGTGTTACACCATTTTTTGGTCATCTAACCTATTATCATTAGATGGACCCAAGTACACCATGTAAGACCAATTTTACCCTAAGTAAAATTTCTTTCACTATGTGAAATAACTTAGTAAAACACCTTTATTAAGTTGTTTATGGTCTAAACAGGAAACCCCAAAAGGAAATAATAAACAAATTTATATTTGTTTATATTTCCTCAAAGAATAATTTAATAAACACAATTTAATTATTATTCCTGGTCATATTTAACCCAAAACAAGGAAATCAATTAAATATATCCTTATTTATTTGATTATTTCCCAGGAATAAGTTATTTAATCCTTATTTAAATAATATTCCTAGTTAAATTTAACTAAATCATTTATAAATAATTAAATAAATCATTATTTATTTAATTATATTTCCATCATTTCCTTAAAATAATAAATAAATCATTTATTTATTTATTATTTATAAATAAAGGAATTGACCCAAGTCAAAAATCCTTTTCCCTTCAACAAATATAATAAAATATTCCTAAAAGGTGGTTCTAGAATTTGGTTAATAATATTTTATTCATGCACCAAGTTCTAGACCACCCTAATATTTTGTTATAAATAGAAGGGTTTTCCCATTCATTTGTCACCTTTCATTTGCATTAGATCACTCTAGATCTATAATATTGGTCTGACTTTGAGCCATTATCATTGTCACATTTTCCATTATTTGCTTTGTGAGCTCCCTTTGAGTTCTATGTTTTTCTGGGTTTTCTACACCAACAAGAGAGAGAAATCTTAGATCTGAAATGTTGAGGACTTTCAAGAACCCATCCCATTGAGGAGAATTGGAAACACCTTTCTTGTTTTCCTCTTAGGTGCCCCTTTTTAATATAAAAAATTCTTTCAAACATATGGTTCTTGTCTTATCTATTGGATGCATGGAGCAATATTTCATTTTCACTGCTTAATGTCATTTTATGCATAGATCTGGATTTGTGCAGCTTTATTTGGATCAACTAACTACAGATTTAAAAATATTGGCAGCCATACCTGATGTTAGGGCTATTTGTTATGTGTAGCTAAAGTGGTCTTTTTCCGACAAAAGATTCATACTAACAGTAAGACATGAGCTTAGGATGTTGTGTTGGACAAAGAATCCTAACCTGTCTTACTATAAGTTTTGAATCAATAAAGACACTCAAGTTTTGGACCTTTAAACTTTTGGCAAGCTGTAATCCTAGGATAAAAGCTTCATACCTAGCAACGTTATTTGTGACCTCAAAATCTAACTTGCATGATTGAGTGATATTTTCTTTATCAGGTGAAATCAAAACAATTTCTACTCCAACTCCATCTTTGGTGCAAGATCCATCAAAGAATAATTTCCAAATTTCAGTTTGAACAGATTTAGGGGTTTCAATTACATCCTCAATCTTGAGTTGAGAATTCTGTGAAATTTTTGATGATAGTTGAAAAGAACTAAAATCCTGGTCAATTGCATAAATGGGATGATTTCTAGCTTGATCAACTTTGCAAACAGTGTTTAAGAATCTGACTTCCCTATATAACCTAAGGCTCTCTCCACCATATACATGAATAGTGGCAAAAGAATCCCTCCCAACTTTGCACAACATGATCTTGATAAAATCATTCCAAATTTGGGGGGAATATTAGTGACAACTATGTCTAATACAACACTTTTGATTGGTATTTGATGTAAAGTGACCACTAGGTCTTTTATAAGTCCTAAAAATTGCACCCTTTTAGAGTCAAAGGTATATACGTGGTGATAGGTTCGAGTGATATCCAAATTAAGTTGTTCCAGAATGAATTTAGGCATTAGGTTGTGTGAAGCTCCAGAATCCAACATAAAATTGTATAGCAGGGAGTCATGCACTTTCAAAGTCACATAAAATGGTGGTATGGATTCATCAATCATATCAGAACTAGGACCAAAGGCTATGGTGGGTCTTTCATTTTGCAAATTAATAATATCTCCTTCAACATCCACACTAGAGTTTTGGATCCATTTTTCAACTTGACTCTTATATCCTTGGTTTTTAGAAAGTTCTGAAAGTGGAATTGGAATTTTAACTCTTTCTAACTCTTTTTCCACATTAAAAGCACTCCCTCCAAATAGCCTTGAAATATGACCTCATCTATGCTCAATCTGGTTATGTTTATACCGTCCTTCCTAACCTCCCTAAACCCGGTGGCGCTACTGCCCCGGGGGCATCTCACTCTACCGACGGTATCGTTGGAACTCTCTCAAATACCTACGCTCAACCTCCTATGGGCTATGGTTTCCCTCCGGGAGAGGCCAGCACCTCCAGCACTTTCCCCCCTCCAGGTAGCATGTATCCAGGATCCGGCATACCTCCTCCTTTTGCCCAACCTCCTTCTTACCTCAATGTTGCCCATCCTCACCCTTATCCTTACCCACCGCCTGGTGTCCCAACTCCTCCAGCATTTGGACCTCCAACTCCCTTGCATTTTCAACCCCTGCCTCAACAACTACTACGCCCTCCAGGGCAAGTCTTTGCACAACAGGGCTCGAATAATCCTCCTTCTTCTCAAAGAAAGCGGAAAGGCAACCAAAATCAATCTGCCCCTAGTAATCGGGGACCTAATCCTCCAAGTATTGACTCCAACACTGCTAACCAACCACAGGGTTCTCAGCCCAAACCGGGCAGGCCTCTTCGCACCAATAAGCCCTATTCGTGTTGTAGCGTTTATGCTCATTACACTCACGATTGTCCCCTATTACCATAGATGCGGCAGATGTGGGAGTCTCAGGCTACATTGCGGGGACAACATTCCTCCCCTACTGTTCCTCCCAATGCGGCTACTTCTCAACCCGCCATGTTTACTGATCCTTTCCCTCAACAAGGATTCGTGGCTACTCAACCACCTCATGCCCCCGTAACCACTCAACCTTCCCCTTCTGGTTCCTCCGATTACCAGATTCTCATGATGACTTCTGACCCACCTCTCACCGTCGACCTTAACCTTCAAACTCGGTCTCATCAGTACCCCACGCCTCCCTCTTCGTCTACCCCCGAGTCACCTTCTTCAGGTCCTACAGAGCCTCTTTCGACACCAAATGGTCCTTTGCAGATCCATCAACCCAAAGTTGAGGTCCCTATAAAGGTTCCTAAGGGCCCATTACGCCAAAATGCTGCTTCTGGTCGAGCTGCTTACTCGTATAGCATAGTAGATGATTTGGCACAGTCTCCTGCCACCGTTTCAACATTGGAACTCCTCCAGTCGTGTCCTTCTCAAAGGAAGGCTCTACTATCTTCCATGGGTGCTGTAGATCCTGCTGATGACCAATTGATTGTTTTCGATGCCCGTCAGTCAGATCATCCTCCCCCTCCTGCTTCCGTCGCTTTCCAAATCCCAGTCAAAATCCGGAACGTTAATGTGTCTCGATGTATTATTGATGAGGGGGCATCTACATGTGTGATGTCTGCTTCGGTTTGGAAAAAACTCGGATCTCCTGAACTGGCCCCTTCCACAATCACCCTTCATGCGTGGGATGGCCATGCCTCCCAGCCTATTGGCCTCTTCCGTAACTGTCCTATCACCCTTGCTAACAAGACTGTTTGCATTGAAATTTAAGTCATCGACGCCCCTCTTGACTATAACATTCTTCTGCGGCGTAGCTACACCTATGCCATGTCTGCTGTCCCATCCGCGGTCCACTGCAAGATGTTTTTCCCTCACAATGGAAAGATAGTCACCATTGACCAGTTGACATATCATGAGCCTAAATCTCAGACCTTCCCTGAGTTGACCATTTCTTCTATAGCCAATAAACAAACCGTCGATTCCTTGACCAGTGTCTCCCCCAGTGTATACAAAGACTCCTCGTTGCTTGGAACCTTCCCTGGCCTTCCTCCTCCTCCTGTCTCTGATCCTAGCTTGGTGAATGTTTGCATGATGCAATCATCTCAGGCTGACCTTAAGCAGCCTACTTTGGCTAGTTAGCAACCTCAACCTTACCCACCTCAAACAGCTCCTAGCCCTTTGCCCCCGCTAGCTAGACTTATTCCTTCTTAATCTTCTTCTACAGTTAGCACCCATGAACCTCTCTACCCTCCTGGGTCGGTCCCCCCAAATCTCCACCATATTGACGCCATCCCTCCCGGCCATTACCTCGCTGGTCACATACCCTTTCTTGCTCCCCCTCACGGAGTCTATTCGGTCCCCATCATGGCCACCCTTTCCCTCCCTAATCTGACCCTGGGAATTCCCGTCTAGTTCCTCAACCCCGCTACCCCACCAGGTCACCCCAAACCATACCTTGCTTTGACACCAGTTCAACCAATTCCCTTAGCTCCTTCCATTAATACAGTGCCCCCAACACCTCAAAAAAACCTTTCTCCTGTCGTGACAACTCCAGAAAAGAAGGGTAAAACTCGCAAGGGGGCATCCAATGACAATATTACCTCATCGCACCCTACTCCTCCTTGGCCGCCAAAGCACGCTATCTAATGTGCCTTGTGCGATGTTGTTGGTCACGCCACCCATACATGTCCTGATTTACTGCATCTCAAAACCATGGTCAATGAGACGTTTCTGGAATCCGATATCCCTGAGGTCTATGTCACTATACCTGATTCAATCCCGAAACTTAAAAATTTACACACCAATCACCCTTGTTCTTTGTGCGATTTCCATGGCCATTATACCCACCTCTGCCCCCGCCTGGATGAGTATCTTTCCTCTTTAGACGCATACTACCAATTCAAAGCCACACATGACCAGATCCCTTATTCACTAGCACCAGACAACCTGTCTACCCCAATTAACATTCCCCCTCTTGATATTGAAATGACCAAGTCTTCAGCCACCATCTCTTACCTCTCATCATCATTGCGATCCTCGGCAGCCAGCCCCTTAGTGCCTTCCTCCGATGTTTCGTCTGACCACCCATCTGCCTACTCTTCCAGTACCCCCCATGACGTCGCGCATGTGAACCTTTCCCCCCACAATCAAGAGTCTCGTATTTCTACCTCCTTAGGTGATCCTCTTCCCCCCACTCTTCCCAACTTTCAGTTAGATGAAGACATTATGGAAGCCATGACCGAACCTTATTTTCCATGGGATGATATGCACCATCGTGCATACTTCCTTCCACATCAATCCCATGACCAATTTTCTGTCGAATCTAAAGACTTCATTCCCGATAAAGTCGATTGGTTTAAAAACCCCATTCCTGCACCTGATGCTTTCGAAGAAGGTAATATGGCCAATATCTCTCCTACCATCAAAATTAACATTTCTGTCAAACCAGGAATCGAAGAACATATCACCTTGGGTTCCCAATGCACTCCAGACGAAATCAAAGACTATACCAAACTCTTCAAGGAATTCCGCAATATTTTCACCTAGTCCTACTCAGAAATTCCCGGACTTGATCCAGCCATTGTCGAACACCGTATCGACACATGGCCTAATGCCAATCCAGTCCGTCAAAAGTTGAGACCCATTCATCCTTCCAGACGTGAAGCCATCAAAGCCGAAATCGATAAGCTCAAGCAGGCTGGTTTCATTTATCCCATAGAATACACCACTTGGGTATCCAACCCAGTTCCCGTCCTCAAAAAACAAGGAACGATTTGTGTCTACACTGACTTTCACGATCTGAACAAAGCTTGTCCCAAAGAAAACTTCCCCACACCATTTATTGACCAAATCATTGATGAGTGTGCGGGGCACGAGGTTCTATCCTTTATGGATGGGTTCTCCGGATACAACCAAATCGTTATCCGTCATGCTGATCAACTTAAAACTGTGTTCATTAGTCCATGGGGAACTTTCGCATACCGAGTCATGCCATTTGGCCTTAAAAACGTCGGCGCCACTTTTCAATGAGCCATGTCTTATTGTTTTCATGACTTAGCTCATATTATCCTTGCCTATTTAGACGACCTTACTGTGTGTTCTAAACATAGGGTGCAACACCTCCATGATCTGCATACCATTTTCCTTCAATGTCGCAAGTATAATATCCTCCTTAACCCATTGAAATGTGTCTTCTGCGTTCCCGCCAGCCGTCTCCTAGGCTTCATCGTGTCTAAAGACAGTATAACTCTTGACCCTTTGAAAGTTCAAGCCATTCTTGAACTTCCTATTCCTCGTACATTACGCCAGCTGCAAAGTCTCCAAGGTAAAGCTAATTTTCTTCGCCGATTTGTTCCTGACTATGCCACTACCGCACATGGGTTCCTTAGAATTCTTCGATCTAACACCCCCTTTGTCTGGGATACCTACGCTCAAGAGTCTTTTGATGCCCTCAAGCATGCTCTCACATCTGCTCCCTTGATACGCCCTCCTGACTTTGATCGGGACTTCATCCTGTACATCTACGCCTCCACTTATTCGGTAGCCGGTGTCCTTATCCAGGAAGAAGATAATGGTATCGAACATGTGATCTATTATGTCAGTAAGAACCTTGCCGGTCCGCCTGTATCCTACTCACATGAAGAAAAGTTAGAACTAGGTGTCGTGTTCTCGGTCCAAAAACTGCGTCATTACATCCTCATGCATTCCACCAAGGTTGTGACTAATTCCAACCCCATGGCTTTCCTATTGAGTCGACACATCCTCAGTGGGAAGTACGCTCGTTGGGTCGTTATCCTTCAAGAATTCGACCTCGAATTTGTCACCCTGAAAAGTAAGAAAGGTTTAGTCCTCGCTGAACTCATTACTGAATTACCTATCGGTATGCAGGATCCTCCAATTAATGATGCTCTTCCCAATGAACACTTATTCGCCATCACCACCAACGACCCTTGGTACGGTGACATCCTTACTTACTTGCGAACCCAAAAGTTCGCCCTTCATCTTGATCGTGATACTCGACGACGTATACGACACCAAGCCCCTTGCTACCTTCTGATTGGTGACGACCTCTATCGTCGCGGAGTAGATACTGTTCTTCGTCGTTGCCTCACACACGCTGAAGCCGAGCAAGTCCTCAATGCCTGTCACAGCGGCGCTTGTGGCGGCCACCTCTCCGGTCTTGCTACCGCCCAAAAAATCATGCGCGCTGGATATTTTTGGCCTTCTCTCTTCAGTGATTGCATTGAAGCAGTCAAACACTGTTCCAATTGCCAACATTTCGCCACTAAGGCGCGAGCTCCTCCCACTCCCCTCCATCCTGTCGTCATAGCTGGTCCTTTTTGTAAATGGGCCATCGACTTTATGAAGTGTCGACCTCCATCTGCTGGTAACCACAAATATATCATCGTGGTGGTTGAATATTTCACAAAATGGGCCGAAGCTATGCCAACATTCAATAATACGGCAACCACTGCAGCCCTCTTTTTCTTTAACCACGTCATTGCTCGATTCGGGGTTCCAAAAAAATTGGTCTCTGACCATGGCCGACATTTTGAATATGAGATATGGCATGAGCTATCCTCACTATTGGGTTTTGAGCACCAATATTCATCCTCCTATTACCCCCAAGGTAATGGCCAAGTTGAAGCGGTCAACTAAAATTCTTAAGACCCTGCTTCAACGAACGGTGAATAAGCACAAAACCAATTGGCATCTTATGTTCTTCCCTGCTTTGTGGGCCTATCGAATTTCTGTTAAAACCGACACCAGTTTCACTCCTTTCCACCTTGTTTTTGGCGAGGAGGCAGTCTTACCAATCGAATGTGAAATTCCTTCCCTTCATTTAGCTGTCAAACTTCTCCCTGACACCCAACCTCTAGCACAATGACTTATCATGCTTGAACGTGCCTCTGAAGACTGTCGTGTTGCATTGCAAACTCTTGAAGCGGCCAAAAAGCGCACCAAATCATAGTATGACCGAAAATTCCACCCTCGCACCTTTCATGAAGGTGACCTTGTTCTAGTATATGACCAGGCCCATGATGCCCTCGTTCATGGGAAGTTTGACTCATTATGGCTAGGTCCTTACATCATTAGTAAAGATCTTGGTAAGGGGGCATACCTTTTAGAGGACTTCGAAGGCCACCCCCTTCCTAATCCTCGTAATGCACTCTATCTTAAGAAATATTACCCTTAGCATTTCCCTCTTGAAATGCATGTTTTACTTTCTTTTCGATAGCTAGCATCTGTTTGTTTTCATGATTCGCTACTTCACCAGGACACATGTTGTCCACGAAGGGTCACTTCACCTCTCTTCAAAATCGGATTTCCTCACTTACAATACTTTTCCTTGGGGCACCACTTTTCCTCCATACTTGTGCTTGTTCGTGTCGATTTCTGTCATGAGATACCATCTTGTACTCATGCTTTTATGGTCCCCTTTGGACCTCCCCCCTTTTTCATCATCATCACTAATGTTAGTCTGTCAGTCGCTCTACTTTTTGCTCTCGTGCCTTAGTTGAGGATCCCTTATTGCCTCACCTACAATGGATCTCCTTCTGTCGACGTCAGCTCATTCACTCCAGAAAACAGATCTAGAGGGCGGTGTACCTTGGTTGCAGCTTCTACAGTTGTTCGGTGCCTCGGATTAGGCAAAGGGATTTCTCATTACACTTTGACTTGATTGTTTCTCCATTCCAGCTCCTTTCAGCATGATCGAGATCCGTATACTTGATGGTCCAGTGATGCAACAACAGCTATTGATGATTCCCGGGTGTGTGTGAGATGTCTCAACCCTCATGAGGGGGTGGCCCTGCAGGTAGCCCCCCACATGCCCGGATGACCTCTTCATTTCAGCCTTTGATGCAACTCCCTATATTTGATGACGTCGGCCTTAGTCGCTTGCAGCGCCTTTTCGATTTGCATGTATCAGTCAGATTTTGCGAGCCCTTCCCCGTTTATAGGGGGCATTTGGGTTGTATTTGTATCTCATGTACTCAGATATTATTGTATAAGTCCTAGCTGTTATCCCAGGCACAACATGTATGTGGGATTCATCATTCTGTTTTCCTGACTCGTGTCTATGCTAGCATGTACTTTATAGTTTGGTTCCTTGTTTACTGGACACACTATTCTTTTGTACTTTGTCTCGGTAGGCATAGGTATGCCTCCCCCGTTGCCTTTAGCACATGTACCATCTCAGAAACTAGAGACTTGTTGCACCTGTAAGTCTCGTCTCCTCTGGGTCTAGTCCTTTAGCACATTAGACTACCTTACGTTTCTCTCTCTGACTTCCCTCTCAATGTCTAGTGATTGAGTTCTTACAACGTACTTCGGTCATACGATTTGCTCCTAACACTCATACGCTGGGGGGCAATCTGTTACACCATTTTTTGGTCATCTAACCTATTATCATTAGATGGACCCAAGTACACCATGTAAGACCAATTTTACCCTAAGTAAAATTGCCTTCACTATGTGAAATAACTTAGTAAAACACCTTTATTAAGTTGTTTATGGTCTAAACAGGAAACCCCAAAAGGAAATAATAAACAAATTTATATTTGTTTATATTTCCTCAAAGAATAATTTGTTAAACACAATTTAATTATTATTCCTGGTCATATTTAACCCAAAACAAGGAAATCAATTAAATAAATCCTTATTTATTTGATTATTTCCTAGGAATAAGTTATTTAATCCTTATTTAAATAATATTCCTAGTTAAATTTGACTAAATCATTTATAAATAATTAAATAAATCATCATTTATTTAATTATATTTCCACCATTTCCTTAAAATAATAAATAAATCATTTATTTATTTATTATTTATAAATAAAGGAATTGACCCAAGTCAAAAATCCTTTTCCCTCCAACAAATATAATAAAATATTTCTAAAAGAATTTGGTTATTAATATTTTATTCATGCACCAAGTTCTAGACCACTCTAATATTTTGTTATAAATAGAAGGGTTTTCCCATTCATTTGTCACCTTTCATTTGCATTAGATCACTCTAGATCTATACTCTTGGTCTGACTTTGAGCCATTATCATTGTCACATTTTCTATTATTTGCTTTGTGAGCTCCCTTTGAGTTCTTTGTTTGTCTGGGTTTTCTACACCAACAAGAGAGAAAAATCTTAGATCTGAAATGCTGAGGACTTTCAAGAACCCATCACATTGAGGAGAATTGGAAACACCTTTCTTGTTTTCCTCTCAGGTGCCCCTTTTTAATATAAAAAATTCTTTCAAACATATGGTTCTTGTCTTATCTATTGGATGCATGGAGAAATATTTCATTTTCACTTCTTAATGTCTTTTAATGCATAGATATGGATTTGTGCAGCTTTATTTGGATCAACTAACTACAGATTTAAAGATATTGGCAGTCATACTTGATGTTAGGGCTATTTGTTATGCGTAGCTAAAGTGGTCTTTTTCCGACAAAAGATTCATACTAACAGTAAGACATGAGCTTAGGATGCTTTGTTGGACAAAGAATCCTAACCTGTCTTACTATAAGTTTTGAATCAATAAAGACACTCAAATTTTGGACCTTTAAACTTTTGGCAAGCTATAATCCTAGGATAAAAGCTTCATACCTAGCAACGTTATTTGTGACCTCAAAATCTAACTTGCATGATTGAGTGATATTTTCTTTATCGGGTGAAATCAAAGCAATTCCTATTCCAACTCCATCTTTGGTGCAAGATCCATCAAAGAATAATTTCCAAATTTCAGTTTGAACAGATTTAGGGGTTTCAATTACATCCTCAATCTTGAGTTGAGAATTCTGTGAAATTTCTGATGATAGTTGAAAAGAACTAAAATCTTGGTCAATTGCATAAATGGGATGATTTCTAGCTTGATCAACTTTGCAAACAGTGTTTAAGAATCTGACTTCCCTATATAACCTAAGGCTCTCTCCACCATATACATGAATAGTGGCAAAAGACTCCCTCCCAACTTTGCACAACATGATCTTGATAAAATCATTCCAAATTTGGGGGGAATATCAGTGACAACTATGTCTAATACAACACTTTTGATTGGTATTTGATGTAAAGTGACCACTAGGTCTTTTATAAGTCCTAAACATTGCACCCTTTTAGAGTCAAAGGTATATACCTCGTGATAGGTTCGAGTGATATCCAAATTAAGTTGTTCCATAATGACTTTAGGCATTAGGTTGTGTGAAGCTCCAGAATCCAACGTAAAATTGTATAGCAGGGAGTCATGCACTTTCAAAGTCACATAAAATGGTGGTATGGATTCATCAATCATATCAGAACTAGGACTAAAGGCTATGGTGGGTCTTTCATTATGCAAATTAATAATATCTCCTTTAGCATCCACACTAGATTTTTGGATCCATTTTTCAACTTGACTCTTATATCCTCGGTTTTTAGAAAGTTTTGAAAGTGGAATTGGAATTTTAACTCTTTCTAACTCTTTTTCCACATTAAAAGCACTCAATATAGTTTTATCAATTTGAGCAGAATCACTTGACTGATTTAGAGGTTGAATAAAAGTAGTTTGAGTTTCAACATTTTTTACTTGAGGCTCAATTATTATAGGGTTTTTGGGAGGTATACCAGGACCAACTCTAAGTCTTAAGGCATATCTTCTATTGAGTTCTGCAATAAAAAACTCAGAAAAATCTTGATATTTAGAAACCTGAGAAGTATCTTGGTCTTCTTGAGGGATTTGACTTTGGATAGTAGGAACAATGGCAGTCTAAAGAGATGTGTGATCTATGTTATTAATATCTTTAGTGATAGATAAAGTATTATCATTAGGTTGTTGATCATCAATGAACAATGGTGTGGGTACTTGTTGGTCATTATGTGGCCTCTGAAGAATTTGTAATGGAGGAGACTTTTTATACTGACCTTGAACCTTTGTTTTAGGTTTAGAAACAGTTTGTTGGAATATTATTGGTTGAGTTTCAATCTTTGAAATCTATTTGATATGTTTCTAAGAAGTGATGTGATTTCATTTATTTTTGCATCTTCACTTTTGGATTTAGAGGAAGAAGAAGCTTCCTGATTTGATTTTAATTACTTTTGGGCTTTTTTAGCTTTAGTTTTTAGCTTGGCTGATGCAGACCTATTTGCTTCAACCTCTATAGCATTTGTTTGCATGTCCTCTAAGGTTCGGGATGTTCTCTCTCTCAACATGACATCAAAGTCATCCTCAAAGGCTTTTGAAAATCTAACCTTAGCTACTGCTACAGGAGGTTTACAATCAGGAGGCATCTTGTGGTAAAGCTTATAAATCTTTTGATGAAATCAACAACTGGTTCTCCAAAATTCTTTTTAGTTCTTCAAATTCAGTTAATAAATACACAAGGTCCTTTTTCACTCCCCATTGATTTTTAAAGATATTATTTAATTCTTGCCATGATCTAATGGAATTAACTGGTAATTTCCTAAACCAAATCCTCACATTTCCTTCTAGGGATTGCACAAATAATTTCATATAAACATTTTCATGTTCTATGTTCATGTTATCTGCAAAATCCAGAAATGCTGCCAGATGGTCTTCAGCTGATAAACCAGTTTCTCCATTAAATCTAGGAAGGTGTTTTAGATATCCTAGAGGAAAATCATTGAGGATAGCAGGAAGTAAGAGAGGAGCATATCTTGCTTGTACAATTGGTCTAAAAACAACCACACTTGAAGATGTATAAGTATAGGAATGAGTATTAGTAGTTGAAGAAGAAGAAGTAGAGTTTGTAGGTGAAGATGGAGAAGAAGGAGGTGAGGAATGAGGCGGAGAATGAGGAGGAGAATGAAATGGGATGGAAGGCCTTTTTCGAGACCTTGAATAATTTCTAATGACCTATTTTTTAACCTCTTCTTCTCCTTGTTTGTGTTCAAATAAAGGATTGGAATAAAGAGAAAAGAGATATTCTGGTTGGTGTGAAGTAGAAGGTGCAAAATATGTAACAGGGGAAATGAAATCAATAGGTTTGAATCCAGGTAACTTTAGATCCAAATATTGTTCTGATATAGGAGATTCAGAAGGTTCCTGAGGTAATTTATGGGACTCTGAAGAATGAACTAACAAGGCTGATTGAAAATCCACTCCTTTAGATACTAAATCATGAGCTCTCTAAGGTATGTCTTCTGATTCTAAAGGAATAGGTCCAGATCTAAAAGGATCAGGAATTATATTGATCTCCTGTTGAGGGATAGAAGAAGGGGTTCGATGCTTCTTCTAGAAGAAGCTCATCTTACCAGTCTCTTTGGATCTGATAAGGGTTGGACAATTTCAGAGTTAAATTGAGATCTGGTGTGCTTTGAAGGAGCCAGTTTTGTCACAGTGGAGTTGCCAAGCGAGAAATTTTGACCCAACTAAACCTTTACTCACCTTTAAAGGAATAGGGTTTTATCGTTGTCCCAGGGAAAACAAATCAAATTCGTTCCCCGACAACGACGCCAAATGGATGTTGTCCTTTGAGATAATTGTGGTCAATAATCATGCCAAAGCATCTATAATATTTTATTTTGTTTTGTAATTGTGGAGGACCAATGTATAAGATAACTTTTATCAAACAATTATTGATTAAATCTTCCAGATAATATCAGTAATTATAAGTAAGGGCTGCTTGTTTATCTCCACAGTGATTTAAGATTTTGTAAATTGGCTAACTAGACTTATGTAAGTAGATATGATTATCAAATATTTAGATTGAATTCTTCAATTATTCATAAGCTTGAAAATCTTTAAACAATGTTCAAAAGTTCAAAAAAATACATTTAACATTATCAAGACGCTGACAATTTATAAATGAAAGGGACTTACATCAACAATCTGTTAAGTAAATCATTCTTTATATTGATAATAAATTCAGGAGGAATTATAAGATAACTGAAACACAATTTATCTCACCTAATTATCTTGATAAAAAATGTATGAAAACTGGAAAAACCCACAGAGTGAACATAATTGTATGAGACAAATTCAGAATCCTTCTTGTATTATGGATGATAAAAAAAATTGTACAATTATGCTTACAAAAATTTTATTATCCAAGGGTGCAACCCTTAATAACTCGAAATGAGATTTATTTATACTAATTTCTAAAACTTTTAGAAATATCTTAATTGTTTACAAAAATAGAATAAAGAAGAATAGAAGAAGGAAACAGAGAGATGAAGTGTCTCTATTTTCATGGAAGTTGTTGATGACTTGGCCCCTTTTGATGGAAGTTGTTGATGATTGGACCCTTGAAAATCTGTTGTGCTAGCATGCTATAAAAATCACACTTTTACTCGATGGTCTCACAAAATTTATTGCATTGATATTGACTTGGGATTTCTACACTCATCGTCTTTCTGAAAAATTCATATACCTTTGTATATCTGTCGAAAGTTGGCCTCAGAATGAATAAATGTTTGATTTGATGTTGAATGATAAAATCAAACTGCAGAGCTTCAAGAAATGCTTTCCCTACAACCTGTCCTTTGATACCTGCAAATTTTGACTTATTTATTGCAATTGTATATAAATTTTTGCAATAATCTTCTAATTTAATCAACTTATTATCTAATCCTACAAATCCTGGCAGTCCTTTATGATTCAAAACATTAAACTTGGTATGAAATATTTGAACAACAGTATTCAAAGCTTCACATTTGGTTTTCAATTGGTTGATTACATTTCTTTTCTGTAAAACTTTCTTGATCTCCAAAATTGTTGCAGTTCTGTCCAATATGTTAATTTCTTCCAACTCTTCTCTGTTCTTTGAGTTCAGAACCTTGATCATGTCAGTGGCTTCACTTGGCTTCTTATTTAGATGCTCTTTATGTGCTTCAATGGCTGCTCTACATTTGGTGATGAGCTCTTGTTGTTCAAAGATAATCTGTATGGATGGCCATACCTCTGTCATAAACTTGCTAATGTCTTCCCAGATGTTCTACTTTCCTTCAACTAGTGTTCCAGCCATCAAAGATTCACTCTCTAGTTCTTTTATCTTAAGTCCTAACTGATGAGTCTTTTGCATTTCCTCCATGTATAAAGTATCATTTTCAATCTTTTGTTACTCAAGAATTTGAAACCTTTGTTGTAACTTCTCATGTGCCTACTTCTGAATAGCCAAATCTTGTGCCAATTTTGCTGCATCAGTTGTTATCAAAGATGCTGAAAGATCTGTACCTACAGAAGATGTTGGAGATGTTGTATTAGGATCAGTAGTCACCTGAAGTGTTGATTTATCTTTTAGTAATTATTCAATATGTTCTTCCATCTTTCTAATTTGCAAATTTTGATCAATGATCAATTTCAACATCTCCTCTTTGTTGTATTTATTCTCTGGAATCTCATTTGTCTGTGGATATTCAGTTGAGGGTAGTTTGAGTTATTTGCATAGAGTAGAGATGCCTGCATTCTTCTTATTAATGATTTCCTCAACTGCCTTGTAGTATTTTGGATCATACCCAACTTTCACTACAAGGTCCTCCAAAGACTTCAATCTGTTGTCTTTGGCCAATGAAGACAATTTTTCAATCTTTAGTTGAGATTGAACATTTCATAATGCAGCTTTCAGTTTGGAGAGTGACATGGTTGTTGTTGTCATTGTTGAAAATAACATCTCTCCAAACTCCTTGTGCATGTCCATCTGAACAATTGGATGGATCTGATTTGCATCAAAAGAGAATACAGTCTTTTTGTACTCAACATGAGTCTTTGGAAAAGGGATTGTTTCCTGCATAAAGGCCATTTGCATCCTTCCTTTCTCACTGTCATAGGCAGTGAGAAGCCTATGCTGGGAAGTTGATTTTTGCTTCCAGAACTGACTATAAACATCAGATTTCGATGCTTCATTCTTATGCTTGATGTCTAAGAATCTGGAGAAAATGTTTTATTCTTCAGAAGAACTGACATTTGAATGCTGGATAATCTCCAGTGGTTCTCTTGCAGATGATGATGATGGAGGAATATTAGGAACATTTTTCGATGTATAAACTTCATTCTCTCCCAAATCTATAATCTCTGGTTGTTCTCCCTCTGAAAGTAAGGTGGAAGCAAGCTTTGGATTTTTGTGTTGTAAGACAAATTCCTTAAGTATTTCTTTGGCATTCTGCTTACTATCAGGAACAGGGGTCTATACATTAGAGGTTGAAATAACTTTTTCATATGCCTCCTGAAGATTTCCTTCAATCCATGCATCTTGATTCATATGTTTCTCTATTTCTGCTCTAGAGGTATGAGTGTAGGAAGTTGTCTTGAGTTCAACCCTCGGAGCAAAAATAATTCCATGGGGCTCAGAAGACCAAGTAAAACTTGGTTGGAAACCCATTTTCTTTAACATTGCATCTGCTTCAGCACCAACTGCTCTGGTATTGCAGATGAAGGATCTAATGTTTTCCTTGAGTTTAAACTGAGATTTTCTCTTTCCTGAGACAAATGTAGCTTATCCATGTTTAACATTTGTCTGATGTACTCTAAGGAGAAAAATCTCATAGGGACATATCTTGGAAGTTTATATGGTGGGAGTTCACAGCCAAATACCCAAATTTCTGTATAGTTTTGATATAGGTACTAATCACCTGTTTTATCTTGCTCACTGAGGTGCAGGATCCTTTTGATTTATTCCCCAATTATGGGCTCTAATTTACTTGTAAGAAGTTGCCTCACTGGGTGTATGAATGAGTCTATGAAATCTGCAAAAGAATTTTTTGTTGATGTAGCTATGACCAACTCTGTGTAGTGAATCACTGATTGATTCACTCCCTGTGCATCTTGCTTATTGATGTGGATAGGAAACATCTCTGCCTGCTGAAAAGAAACATGTGAACAAATACAAATGTGTAATTGAACACACCCAGTGTTGTAAAATTCATGAATTGTTCATGTATATTTTCAGCCAGGAATTGGCTGTAATTATACATGAACAATGGTGATTTGTCTTTACTTAAGATGGATAAGAACCCCATGATGAGTTCATCCACAGTTTGGTCATTTGGGTATCCTAATGGGTATGAAAGAAGAGAGATGCAGTGCTTGGAAGCTTCAAAAAAGATTGAGGATGAGTATGGTGGATTTTTCTTGGGAAACTCTGCATCCTTAGGTAGGAATATTTCAAATATTTGGGCTCTCTGAGGGAAGGTTAGCTTGTGGTAAAGGTCCATGAGAGCAACAGGTGAAAAATGGGATAGGAAATCAGATGAAGGAATGAGTAGCATCTGGTTTATGGTTTCTGGGGATATGGTGATCAGAATGTTTCCATTGTGAGCCATCACTAATCTGGTTATAGGATCATATAGTTTTTGGCACCAGGTAATTAGATCAGGAAAAGAGTGGGTCTATGGAAAGGAAAATAGAGGCAACATTGACTCCTATAACCTGATAGGGTCGTTGTTATCTATGCGCTTTTGTTTTAACCACAGATATAGATTATGGAAGTCAAATTCATAGTGAGCATCCATGAATTTCAAGAAAGCATCTACGAGGGGTATGAAGTCGAGGTTGAGCTGTGGTGTTGCAGTAGGGATTTCTTTTGCAACTGGATTGGTGACCTCAGAAACTAGATTGACAACGTGTCATTAGAGGAATTTTGAGGTCTAAAATGGGCCTCCTAAGGAAATTATAAAATAATAGTGGAAATAATAAAATAAGATTTGATTACATCATCAAATTTTAGAGGGAAAAGAGAAAAAACTACTTTTTCAACTCGTATTTTGAACTTATCGCCCTAAGGGTTTACTCAAATTTCGAGCGGGAATACTCGTTGGATGTAAAATTTAAT
The DNA here is from genome assembly GCA_034641835.2 of Pinus albicaulis. Lineage (NCBI taxonomy): Eukaryota > Viridiplantae > Streptophyta > Pinopsida > Pinales > Pinaceae > Pinus > Pinus albicaulis. Next base: position 1,426,107,095 of record CM076572.1, read on the forward strand.
TCCCCATCCAAGGAGTACCCATATTGCATACTTTTGATGGACTTTGCTACACGAAAAATGAGAAATACATCAAAAACGTGATTGCAATCACGTGTTTTTATGTATTTCTCATTTTGCGTGTAGTAAGGTCCATCAAAAGTATGCAACATGGGTACTCTTTGGATGAGGAATTAAATTTTGCATCCAACGAGTATTATCTCTCGAAATTTGAGCAAACCCTTAGGGAGATAAGTTGAAAATATGAGTTGAAAAAGTAGTTTTATTATTTTATTATTTTTTAATCTTTGTACCTTTTTACTCCAAAAATTGTGAATCATCCCTCATGGTTGACATCATTATCTTGAATCCTATTGGTTCTTATAAATTTTAATTTAGTTGTACATTTTTCTTAGGAGGCCCATTTTAGACCTCAAAATTCCCCTTATGACTTATTTTGTCACCCGTTTCTTCAATTTACCTTTAGGGGTCATTTTCTTTTTAATCCTGGCTTTGGGGGCCATGGTGACAAGGATATCGATTGAGGAAAAGGTTTTGAAGACTGGGTTGTAGAAAGGGTGACAGGGATTATAGAAATGGGAATAGAGGTGACAAATTGCAGAGATGGAAAATCGTTTTGAAATAAAATACATAGGCTATGTCAATTTGGACAAGAAAGTAATGTTGTATCAAGCTCTCTGGAGATGATTTTATAGAGTGTGATCTGGGTTTAATGGTTTGGAATATGACCGTAGGCGTTTAACGACTCAGATGGGGGTTTAAAGACTAACAGTGCGATCAAATGGTTCAGGAGCGAGCTTAATGGCCAACGGGCATCATACGACTATGGGTGGAACGTTGGAGGATAACCATTGGGTGATGTGGCGAGATAATATTAGATGGGTGACCAACGGTTATGGCACGAGGAGGGATGTCTATTGGCTGAAGGCATGGGAGGAAACAGTAATGGGAGGTGCAAAAACTGCCGGTGGATTTTGGGGGGTGGGGGGGGGGGGATACCTCCCAGTTTCTAGTTTTGGCGGAGGTGGTGCAAAACGTTCGGTGCTGCCACGTTGCAAAACGTAGCAGCCATTAAAACCACACTTTGGACCACCCCCCCCCCTCGCGTTAACGAGAAACAGTTAGGGGGGTCGTGAAGTGATCCTCCGCCGTAGATCTGGAGCAGGTGTGAGATCCGCTGTCCGAACATGCTGATGCTTTATTCCTTTTGATTTGACCCTTTTGTCGCGTAGTGACTTTATAATAAAATTAAACGAGCGCCTATATATATAAAATTTAACAAAAAAAAATTAAACCCCTTTTAAATAATTCCACTATCATAAATTAATTCTTAATCTCTTTGGGTATTCAGCACATTTAAATAGACAACCATCGTTTTATTTTTTAAAACGCTAAAGAATTCACATTTTTTATTTTATTACTTCCCTAACATTTTTTTTTTTGCTTTATTTCTTTAGGGAAAATCTATTCTAACATTTTATTCTGACATGGATGCAAAAAATATAAATTTTTCTAACATTTTTAAATTTTTCTTTTTCATCCATATCCTAACTTAGCATTTTATTTTTCATTTTTTAAACTACCATGCTAACTTATCAAAACCAAATAATGTTATAACAAGCCTAATAAATTCCAAAGGGTGTCATGATGCAGAAATGGATTCTCAACATAGTGGACAAGGGGTTGGCCCCTTGTTATCTAGGCAAGAACCTGTGGTGTGGGAGCAAAAGTGCATCCTCATTAGTCTCCAAATGGATAAAAAATGCCTGTAGACCATCTGTAAAGGCTGTAATGATGACATAAGACCTCCCTCTCCAACAAGGGACAATCCTCTAGATCTTGGAACATCTTCCAAGTGTATGGTACATCTGTGTAGCCGATTGGGCATGGTGAACCAAGTGCATCATCCTCATCCAAAGGTGGAATAGGATCAATCAAAGAGTGTTTCTGGGGATCCATGAAGTAATCTCGGCTATGGTGGAGGCCCATGGCTCTCTGTTAGAAAATTATATATTATGGAGCAATGCAACACATAAAATATGCGAAAATACAAGCACACAAAAACACATAAAATCAGAGAGACACAGATATACGTGGTTCACCCAGTTTGGGCTACGTCCACCTCGAACAGCCAGTCCTTCCTTTCTATTATCCAGCAAAAATGAAGAGACAAAACCTACAGCGGATCCGCTGTAATATCCTCTGTTCTCTCTCACAGTCTCCCTCTCTTTTTCTCGCTCCGAGAATACACACTTAATACACAGCCACAATACAATGCCCTCATATATACAAGGGGGTTGCCTTCTAGGGCAAAAAACCCTAATCTAAACATAACTTCTACCGTAAGATCATTTGCCTAATGAACGGCCCAGATTGACTAGAAATTACTATACTTTTACAAGGAAATTTTACATCTGTTTTTAGCTTCGGGGGTGCTGCCCCCGAAAGCCCCCACCAGCTAGACCCCCCACGGCAGTGATTAATTACGGGCGGCGTTGCCGCCCCTTTTAAGGTACAGGGGTCCAATGCTGTGATACAAAGTAAACAAGATAATCAGGCTCCACACCCAACACTCTCAACGGTCACCCTACAAGTGTCAATATGGCCCTATAGTGGTCTAGGACCCCGTATAGAGAGACCAAGCCCCAAATTGGAATCCACCTGCAATCTTGCATAAGGGCCAATACATCCACTTGCCCTCCAATAGAACAAATCACTAGAATAATCAAGTAATAGAGCTTACAAGTCATGGAATCAATGGAGCACTTCATGGTGGCATGGCCTTCCATAGTGGGCTTTGGTATGTACAAGTGTCTCCAAGCTTAATAGGGGGTTAGCCAAGGATCCTATTAGGTGGTTTCAACCTTTAAAGGGGGTGACATGTTCATGTTACATCCCTAAAATGGGACGTGGAAAATGATATAATAATTGAATGGAGTGGGGATTATGGGAATCATTCAAATCACATGTCAAGGTGCAAGGGTAGCTATAATAAGGAGAGCCCACACCTGGGTATGTGAGTGCAGGAGCGAGCAAATCGTGATACATGAGTTACCCCGACCTTTGCTTTTCCACCCTTCTTCATATGTATTTTTCCTTTTATTGATTTTTCTTCATAACTGCTCTGGGCTCCAAGGGATGAGAGCATGAAATGTAACATGCAACAATGAATACCCCCTTAAGGTGGTGTCATTCATTGCCCATCACGGGTTGGGACAATCACGGGTTCCTCAATAATAGAGGGGGCTCATCTAGAGCCCATAGGAACTATTGTGGATCATTATCTACATATTTCACAGCAAGGAATTGTTTCTCAAGGAAAAACAGGAACCAGGGTGATGGTCATGGATACGAGGTAGAGCTCTTGATGTTTTTTTCCCATGTGCTAAATTTGTATGCCCCAACCATATTTTGCATTATGTGGTACATTTCCTTTTAAGAGTGGCCAAATTATAGTTTTTCTTTTCTTTTTAGCTACATCAACCTCCGGGGCATCATTCAAAGCCCGACCCATGGTGTGGGCAAGGGGAAGGGGAGGCTAACCCTATGTGGACCCAGTGGACACATGTGGACTCGAATTGGAAAATAGATGAATGGGGCTAAAATAAGCGGAAGGGGAGTGATGTATGTGGCATCAGGAAGTAGGACCACACAACCAAAATCGAGATTTCACATGTAGTGCCAACCTAAAAACTAAATGGTTAGTAAAGGAGATCCCATAAGACTAAGACACAAGGATAACTGCGAAATCAAGCAGTGGAGACAAGAACACAAGCCTAACCCACTCTTTCCGCTGAATCCACCCATCAATCCATGCCCAAAAGTGCCCATGACAAGTACGGAAAATTACTCAACCATACGAATGAAAAGCCATACCTTTCGGGTTGGGAGGCCCACCTTTAAACATACATTCATGACAAGTGATCTAGGGACCACATGGTTGGCTCAAGTGGCGAAGACAATGGCACACAGAACTATCTGGTGGATTCAAGGGGCTGTTGGTTGCTAGCTGAGGACCATCTAGGAGAAAAAAATTCTCCTATATACACTACCCATAGGTGGTGGGTAACAGGTCTAAAGGATAAATTCATCCACCTTGACCACATATAAATAGGCCAAGCTTGGCATCACTTGGGGGCATCATCATACACATCATTTCTACTTCATCTGGTTCGATTTGATCTGAAAATTGCAGGGTCGAGTTCACATGTGCAAGAGGAGGAGAGAAAAAATCTATTTGACATGTGTTAACTTCTGTTTTGGGCATTTTTGACCTGGCTTGACTTTGCTTGTCTTGGTCTAATTTGACCAAAATATAATATGTTCTTAGAGGTCGAATTCAAGGAGAAGATCAAACTTTTTCTGGGCACTTTGACCAACTTTGATCGCAGACTTGAGGCTAGGGTTGACCACAAGTTAACTGTTGACTTTGACCAAGCTGTGGAGGGAAATTTGGATATGTTTTGACCAAGTTTGACTAAGTAAAGGAGGACACATTCCTTGACTGGTTGACCAAACTATTTGGAGTTGATTTTAACTTTGACTTTAGGCTCGTTAGGGTTGCATTGACTGTGGTTGACTTTGACTTTGATAGGGCTAAAATATTGTAGAATTGATATTTGACCAAATTCGAATTTTGTCCCATCTTCGATTGGATATGTTGGAAATACAGAGAGGGGGGGTGAATCAATATTTCTTTCCAATTTTTATTTTTACCAGTTAGATCACTTATATTTAGAGCAAAAATGAACAATAAGAATAAATGATTTTATTAATATTCATAAATTAAGTACAATATTTGTGTAGGGCTCTAACCCTAGATGAAGACACCAATCTTCAATCTCCCAGGCTCCAACCTGTATTATGCCAAGCACCGACTTGGACTTCCCAAGGCTCCAACCTTGTCGGTTTGAGGCACCAACCTCTAGGGCTCCAACCCTATCTCTAGTACAGGCTCCAACTTGGTTTCTTGAGGACTCCTATCCTCTAGGGCTCCAACCCTATCTTCCAAGGAACCGACCTTGTCTCTATGAGGCTCCAACCTACAACTTCACTTCGTCAAAATATCATTGGTTATTCTTCATGGCTCCCAAAGTCTTCCTTAATGAGCCCTGACAATCTTCAGCAATGCCTTCACTTAGTCTCCATGTCACATCATCAATGACAACCTATTCTTCTTAGAAGGTGTCACCACTGCTCTTCATCATGCCCAAACACTTTCTCCTAGGTTACCTCATAATGGCTTCAATGCATCATGGTCTTCAAGGCAGGTCTACAAAATTCTCTCCAATCTGCCTTTCCAAAACTTCAAGTCTTCTTCAGCAAGACTTCTATGGCTGCTCCAATAATGTATGTCTTCAAGATTGCTTCTACAAGCTTACTAGATGCTGCTCTTCAACAAGCACCTACATTGCTTAACAAGGATTTCAACCTTGCTCCAAAAGTGTGCACAAACTTGTTGGAAATATTTTGAGGGGGTGAAGCAATATTTCTTTTCAATTGTTCATTTTACGGTTAGTCTTATATTTAGAACACAAAATGAACAATGATGGAATAGATACTTTTATTAATTTCTTCTTTGCAATGATAAATGAAAATAATGATAGGCTCTAAACATAGATGAAGACTCCAAATCTTCAAGGCTCCAACCTGTATTTTGCCAAGCATCGACTTGGTCTTTCCAAGGCTCCAACCTTGTCAATTTGAGGCACCAACCTCTAGGGCTCCAACCTATCTCTGGTACAGGCTCCTACCTGGTTTCTTGAGGGCTCCAATCCTCTAGGGCTCCAACCCTATCTTCCAAGGCACCAACCTTGTCTCTATGAGGCTCCAACCTCTTGGGCTCCAACCCTCAACTTCACTTCGTCAAAATATGTTTGGTTATTTGTTATTCTTCACAGCTCCCAAAGTCTTCTTCAACGAGCCCTGTCACACTTAATCTCCACGTCACATCATTAATGACAACCTTTTCTTCTTAGAAGGTGTCACCACTGCTCTTCATCGTACCCAAAAAATTTCTCCAAGGTCATTCCATGATGACTTCAACAATGCATCATGATCTCCACGAATCTTCAGCTACAAGGCACTCTACAAGGTTCTTCAATAAGGTCTCCAAGGTCAACTCAAGATCGACTACAACTTCTCAACAAGATGTCTACATAAAATGTCCTTCAAAGGTGTCTTCAATATTCTTCATGATACCCAATAAAATCCTCCAAGTCACATCAATGATGCATCATGACCTTCAATATTATCTTCAATATCACTCAAGACTTCTTCACCAAAATGTCTTCACAAGATCTTCAATGATGGTCCACAACTTCAAGGATGTTCATCAAGGAGGCGATAACATGTCTGCAAAGATTATGTTTGCTTCAAGACCTTCTTCTAGAGCTGCTCCAATCAATGTTTTAAGAACTGTCACAATTTTTCTCCAACTACATGTTAATAGGCAGGCTGCAAACTACTGTGACCGCATTTAAACAATCTTCAAAAGATGAAACAGGTCCGAACCCACAACAGGACTATAATCTATGCCTCCTCCACAATTCCAAGCTTAAGGGAACACACAAAACTTCCAAATGACAGCCTTCAACTGATTAGCCTAATTTTTGTCCTCCACAGGTCCACAATACCACAAGATGTTTCCACAGGTGTATATCTGAGCTTCCAATAAGGGCAGCAATCCGAGCTTCTAGTCTAAGGCTTGTTTGAAATCTTCCTAGCACTGGACTGAGTTGTAGCTCTGTTTTATGTCTTAAATTCTGAGTTTTTCAGTTCACTGGTTAGGGCTTCCTGTGCCACTGTAACAACCCTCAACTCAACCTTAAAACTCTTTCAACGTTTGCACCATCCTTCTTCCCTTTTACCCTTGTACTTGGCCTCCTTCTAGACTGTTATTACAAACTTTGCATGGCCCAAAACTGCCCTAAACTAAGTTTTTGTTCATCACATCCAAAATGAAAATGCTTAGCACTATTCCTCAATTCTGAAGCCTCCAAAACACAGGTCCAAATTTTCCACAAAGAAATATGCCCAAAACAAAGATATCCCTTGGCCTCCTTGCTGTGTTTTTCCTTCACTCTGAAATCTTCACCGAATTCTGTGTTTTTTCACCGAATTGTTGGCTCATAAATGAATAAGCACAGATTTATATATATATAGTTGTTTGTCCCTATGAAGAGACACGTCCATTGGAAGAGAGGCCGACTTTATATGACTCCATAGGTCAGCTTGACTGCAAATATATATTTTTTTATCTTAAAAATTCAATTTCTCACAAACTATTAGGAGTTTTGGGGCAAGTAAAGGCTCATTGGAAAGGAAAAAATATTCTCTAAAAGATGGTATAGGAGTCAATTTGGAAGATGCCTCTAAGGTGGTAAAAACAATTTTTCTTTGTGATTGTCCTTTATTTTTCTATGCAGAAAGTGAATAGGATAGCATGGCTTCTCTTTTGTTTGTCTTCTGCATTGTTTGGCTTATCAGTTATAGGATCATAGTGTCATCATGTAGGACATCCATGTCATCATGATAGTATCCAACATCCATATCATCATGAAGATATAGCATTATGTATTCAATAATAGTGCAGTAATATGGCATAGTGCAGCATCATTAAGAAAGTTTCGAGGTAGTCTTCCAGCCATCAAATAAGATCTTCCAGATCATCATCTAGTCTTCCAACCTTCATCAAGTCTATGACTTCATCAAGTATCATCCAAGTGTATGACATCGTCATATGTCATCATCAAGTATCATCCAAGTGTATGACATCATTGGTTAAGATCTAGATCATCAAGTGCATGCAACATTATATCAAGTACTTAGGGCCCCCTTCATTAGTGTTTTGACTTCTTCGTGACTTGACATCTTCATTGATAGTATCCTAGTCAACCAAGAGTCATGGCATCATCATCTGGAACTAGGCATCTCAAGAATATTGACATCTCGGTGAATGCCACATTGACATCAATGACAACCTTGATTAACAATCTCCCCCTTTGTCATTGATGGCAATATGCTTGCCCTTCTAATTTCTCTCCCCCTTTGACATCAATGGCAAACGGGGTGCCCAAATACTCCCCCTATCAAGCTGCTTATTTTCTTCATGAATTGTAGTCCTTCATAGGTGTGTTACTCCCCCTGCCATGGTGCTCTTTCTTCTGGCAATATGTTCCATGATAGATGTGTTTTTATTTCTTCATGTGATGTATATCTCCCCCTGTCTACACAAATTTCTTTAGCTCATGAAGGATTTCTCACCTTGTGTGATCAAGTAGAAGGTATCATCATAAAATCATGTTTTTCTTCAATGTAGTTACTTCCGAGAGATGATTTATCAAGACTGTCCATGTGTAACTCATCAAGGAATTCATAGGGCCCACTCACGGATCACTTTCTGCAAGAATACTCAAGAATCACAAACTCCCCCTAATTGTATACATGGTCTCTTTTTGGCAGGGTTTCACCATCAAATACTTGGAATATCAAGGATGACTTCATCTAGTCAACAGCATGTGTTGTTCGCTGGAGTGTTCAAGAGACTTCCAGATTCAACTTGTTTCCTTCTCCATACTTGTGTAACTTTCTTCTCTGGCATGCTTCTAGCTTGTGCAGGGGCCCAAATCAAGTTACAATCACGTGCCATATGTCCAATGTTATGGCAATTGAAGCACTCTATCTTGTTCATGAATAAGAAATCATGACTTCTTCTTGCAAAATTGCTTCGAGGAGATTGACGAGGACCATTATATTTGTCTTTGTGATATGCCATACAATCTTTTGCCACGTGCCCAAAGTTTGTACAAGAATAGCAATATCCAAGAAATATACTTTGGTACCTGGGAGATGAAGAGTTCCTTGAAGTACTCTTGAAGTCTTTTTGCCTTGGGATTCTTTGATGATATTCATTGCCTTTTGTATTCTTGACACCATATGCAAGTCTCCTTAGAGTATAATTTCTTCCGTTGTTGTCTTGATTCTTCTCCTTGCCTTTGTTGGAATTGGGAGCATCAACATTTCTTTCTAGGTTCCTCACATCTTTGTTGTTTGAAGCATTATCATTCTTGCTTGAGGATTCACCTACATAGCCAAGACCTGATTTATCAAGGGGAGACCTTTGTTGACTTAGGATGTCATCTAGGGTTTGAGAGCTTTTCAAGTTTTTATTTAGCAATTCAACTTCCTTTTCAAGAAAGACAATTTCTCCTTTCAACTTTTCACAATCTTCATCTTTCATAAGTAGTTGCTTCTTCATTCCTTCCATCATCCTTGTTGCTTCATGTGCTTCAATTTTAAGGGAGATGATATTTGATTTCATTATGAAGGCTTCTTCATTCTCCTTTGCTAGACCGTTCTCCATTTCTTCTTTTATTCTTGTAGCTTCACATGTTTCAGCCTTGAGAAGATTGATGTCTGATTTTAGTTTCAAGATTTCTTCATCCTTTTCGTCTAGTTGGCATATCATTGTGTTTCTCTCCTTTTCTACTTCATTAACTTGTCCTTCTATGAATGCCAAAGTTTCCATCACCTTATCAGCTCCTTGCGCTTGTTTCCTTGCTTCTTCTAGTTGAGATCTAAGAGAGGAGACCTCTTCCTTGTATTGGCCAATCTCTGCTTCAAGATTGTTCAAGCTCTTAAGTCTTTGTTCAAGGTGGCTTGACAAAGTTTCTTCCCTTTTCTTTTCCTTATCCAATTGATTTGTCATAGATATGACTTCTTCATGATGCTTTCTTTTATTTTGATGAAATTCCTCTTTAAGTTTGGCGAGCTCCTCATCTCTTTCTTGTACTTGAAGCTTAACAAAGTCAACTTCCTTCCTTTTCTTGTCTTGGTGACCATCTCGCACTTTCTTCTTAAGTTCCTCATTTTCATTTTTCAAACTGTTAATCTCTTCCATGGAAGCCATAAGTTTATTCAAGAGATCTTCTTCAAAGTCTTCTTTGTTCTCTTCATCTTCTAGGTCTTCTTTAGCCTTGTTGTCATCTCTTATCTTCAGCTTCCTTGACGAATTCAGGACTTCTTTCTTGTTTTCCATCATCTTCTTGACTAGAGATCATTGTCAACGCTCCTTTTGAGTGAAGATCATGAAGTTTGTCCCATATGACTTTTGTTGACGAACATTTTTCAAAATTGGCCTTCACAGAATTTGGTAACCCATTCAAAATTGCCTTCATTGCTCTTGTATTGTACTCCTTGGATTCTTCGTCCATCGTGTCATTAGTAATCACTGATTTCCAAACTTCAATTCCTTGAGTCTTCAAGAAATTCCTCATTCTTGCCACCTATATATCAAAATTTCCATTGAAAAATGGAACCTTCCCAAATTGATTTACTTCAATTTCAATGGTTGAGGAAGACACATCTTTAGGAGGATTGGAGACTTTCTTCCTTGGCTTTCTCATTTGTGTTCTAATGATCAACCTTCAAGCTATTAGGCTTTGAGTGAAGGTACTAGCTCTGATACCAATTGTTGGAAATACAGAGAGGGGGGTGAATTAGTTTTCTTTTCAATTGTTAATTTTACCAGTTAGATCACTTATATTTAGAAGACAAAATGAACAATGATGGAATAGATACTTTTATTAATTTATTCTTTACAATAAGTAAAGTACAATAATGATACAGGGCTCCAACCCTAGATGAAGACTCCAATCTTCCAGGCTCCAACTTGTATTGTGCCAAGCACCGAATTGGTCTTTCCAAGGCTCCAACCTTGTCAATTTGAGGCACCAACCTCTAGGGCTCTAACCCTATCTCTAGTACAGGCTCCTACCTAGTTTCTTGAGGACTCCAATCCTCTAGGGCTCCAACCCGATCTTCCAAGGCACCGACCTTGTCTCTATGAGGCTCCAACCTCTTGGGCTCCAACCCTCAACTTCACTTCGTCAAAATATGTTTGGTTATTTGTTATTCTTCACGGCTCCCAAAGTCTTCTTCAACAAGCCTTGTCACACTTAGTCTCCACGTCACATCATCAATGACAACCTTTTCTTCTTAGAAGGTGTCACCACTGCTCTTCATCGTACCTAAACAATTTCTCCAAGGTCATTCCATGATGACTTCAACAATGCATCATGATCTCCACGAATCTTCAGCTACAAGGCACTCTACAAGGTTCTTCAATAAGGTCTCCAAGGTCAGCTCAAGATCAGCTACAACTTCTCAACAAGATGTCTGCATAAAATGTCCTTCAAAGGTGTCTTCAATATTCTTCATGATACCCAATCAAATCCTCCAAGTCACCTCATGATGACATCAATGATGCATCATGACCTTCAATATTATCTTCAAGATCACTCAAGACTTCTTCACCAAAATATCTTCACAAGATCTTCAATGATGGTCCACAACTTCAAGGATGCTCATCAAGGAGGTGATAACATGTCTGCAAAGATTATGTTTGCTTCAAGACCTGCTTCTAGAGCTTCTCCAATCAATGTTTTAAAAAGTGTCACAAGTTTTCTCCAACTAGATTTTAATAGGCAAGATGCAAACTAATGTGACCGCCTTTAAACAATCTTCAAAATACGAAACAAGTCACAACAGGACTGTAATCTATGCCTCCTCCACAAGTCCAAGCTTGAGGGAACACACAAAAATTCCAGATGACAGCCTTCAACTAGTGATCCAAGCCTTCAACTGATTAGCCTAAGGTTTGTCCTCCACAGGTCTGCAATACCATAAGATGTTGCCACAGGTGTATATTCGAGTTTCCAATAAGGGCAGCAATCCGAGCTTCTAGTCTGAGGCTTTTATGAAATCTTCCTAGCACTAGACTGAGTTGTAGCTCTGTTTTATGTCTTAAATTCTGAGTTTCGCAGTTCACTGGTTAGGGCTTCCCGTGCCACTGTAACAACCCTCAACTCAGCCTTAAAACTCTTTCAACGTTTGCACCATCCTTCTTCCCTTTTACCCTTGTACTTGGCCTCTTTCTAGACTGTTATTATAGACTTTGCATGGCCCAAAAATGCCCTAAACTAAGGTTCTGTTCATCACATCCAAAATGCAGATGCTTAGCAATATTCCTCAATTTTGAAGCCTCCAAAACACAGGTCCAAATTTTCCACAAAGAAATATTCCCAAAACAGAGATATCCCTTGGCCTCCTTTCTGCGTTTTTCCTTCACTCTGAAATCTTCACCAAATTTTGTGTTTTTTCACTGCATTGCTGGCTTACAAATGGATGAGCGTAGATTTATATATATAGTTGTTTGTCCTTATGAAGAGACACGCCCATTGGAAGAGAGGCCGAATTTATATGACTTCATAGGTCGGCTTGACTGTAAATATATATATATATATATTTTATCTTAAATAATTCAATTTCTCACAAACTATTGGGAGTTTCGGGGCAAGTAAAGGCTCATTGGAAAGGAAAAAATATGCTCTAAAAGATGGTATAGGAGTCAATTTGGAAGGATGTGTTTAAGGTGGTAAAAACAATTTTTCTTTGTGACTATCCTTTATTTTTCTCTGCAGAAATTGAATAGGACAGCATGGCTTCTCTTTTGTTTATCTTCTTCATTGTTTGGCTTATCATTTATAGGAACATAGTGTCATCATGTAGGACATCCATGTCATCATGATAGTATCCAACATCCATATCATCATGAAGGTATAGCATTATGTATTCAATAATATTGCAATAATATGTCATAGTGCAGCATCATTAAAAAGTTTCGAGGTAGTCTTCCAACCTTCATCAAGTATCATCCAAGTGTACGACATCGTCATATGTCATCATCAAGTATCATCCAAGTGTACGACATCGCCATATGTCATCATCAAGTATCATCCAAGTGTATGACATCATTGGTTAAGATCTTGATCATCAAGTGCATGCAACATTAGATCAAGTACTTAAGGCTTCCTTCATTAGTGTTTTGACTTCTTCGTGACTTGACATCTTCATTGATAGTATCCTAGTAAACCAAGAGTCATGGCATCATCATCTGGAACCAAGCATCTCAAGAATATTGACATCTCGGTCAATGCCACATTGACATCAATGACAACATTGATTAACAAAACTATTCTAGGGCTAAAATAAAACTTTATAAACAATGCACCTTCAAGACTGTTGTAAACACCTTCTACAAGAAGCTCCACAATGTCAAGATGGCCTCCAAGTCTACTTCAACCATGCACTAGGGACTACCTCAACAAGGTGTCAACTCTTCAATGTCTGCTGCAAAGGGGCTTCTACAATTCTGCTGCAAATATGACAGTCAACTCCACAAAGCATAGAAGGTATTTTTCATGTTTACTTTAAATAATATTATATGAGACTACATCATTTACGCTTGAACATTGCTACACAAAGGCTTTCAAGGCTGCCTTTATCTCTTACTGCTTGAGGATGACAATATGTACTTATTGAGCAGGAATCTTTACTCCAAATGATGAAATACAACAACATTTTTTTATTGGCTTCAGATCAATCCAGTAACCCACAGATTCGAACTTCAAATTCTGAACTTTATGCCACAGTTCCAAGGTGTAATAGATATTCACCACAGAAAATTCTTGAGACTGCAATCTAGAAAAACCCAAACAAGTCCAACAGTGCTGACCCTTAACTCCGACAACTGCAATAATAAAAGGTCTTAAGTCCTGTACCTATCTCTTGTCCAAGGCTTCCAAACAGGTCCAAAGTCCTGTAGCTATCACTCAACATATCTGAGGTTTGGTTCAGAGGTATGCAACTTCAGGTTTGCATAGTCCGAAGTTTAAGGGTATAATCTAAGTTACTGGAATAATAGTTTAGACGAAAAACTTATTTAAATCGTTGTTGTGCCTTATCTTTTCCTTTATCTGAGCTGCTGTGGTGCTTCTGTGATAATAGCCGAGGTGGATGATTGAGAATGAGTTCTTAAATCCTTATATATAGTATTTTTTGCGAGCCAAGATGAAGAGACACATCACTGTATGGAGGCTGACTAGAAAGACAAGGTGCAGGTCGGCTCGCTGTAAAAAAAATAATTTTTTAACTTGAAAATTCAATATCTCACAAACTATTTGGAATTTTGGGGCAAGTACAGGCTCATTGGAAAGAGAAAAAAATCCTCTTTAAGATGGTCTAGGTCCCATTGAGAAAATATGTCTCTAAGGTGGAAAATTTTATTTTTCTTTGGGACTGTCTTTAAATTTATGCATAAAAATTTTCGGACAACGCGACAAATGTTTGGGACAGTATCGCTTCTCCATTGTTTGGCTTCTTCATCATCATAGGAACATGTAGGACATCCATGTCATCATGATAGTGTCCAACAATGAGTGTATCATCCATGTCATCACCTAATTGTGCAGTGATATGCTATAGTGCAACGTCATTAAGATACCTTCAAAATAGTATTCCAACAATCAACTGATATCTTCCACGTTATCATCTAGTCTTTCAATCGTCATCAAGTGCCATCATCATTAGTGGTCGCTAATTTAGTGTATGCCATCATCAAGTGTATGACTCCATATGTCATCAAGAGTTAAGGTCTAGATCATCAAGGGTACATGCAACATCATAGCTAGTTCAAGGACTTCTTGCGACTTCTTCATTAGTGGTTTGACATCTTCATGAGTTGACCTCTTCATTGATGGCATCCTTGTCAAACAAGAGTCATGACATCATCATTTGGTACTAGGCATCTCAACAATATTGACATTTCGGTCAATGCCATATTGACATCAATGACAACCTTGATTAACAATTTCCCCCTTTGACATCAATGGAAAATGGGGTGCACAAGTACTCCCCCTATCAAGCTGTGTCTCTTCATCATATTTTCCTCATCAATAATAGTTCTTCATAGGTATGTTGCTTTCGTTGTCATGGTTCTCTTCAATGAACTTGCTCCCCCTAATCCTTTGCATATCTTCATGTAAATAGTCAATCGACTCCCCTTGCTTGCATAACCTCTGCTAGCTCTTCTTTTTGCCTTGTGATCAAGTGGAACACATCTTCAAAAAGGGTCCATCATATGAGTGAAGGATTATGTTCTTCAATGGAGTTGCTCCCGAGAGATGATCTATCAAAAGATGATTTTCCATGTGTGATTCATCAAGAATTTCATAGGGCCATTCACTGATAGCTTTTGCAAGAATGCTTAAGAATCATAAGCTCAAGAGTCACAAATCTCCCCCTAAATGTATGGTCTCTTTTTGGCAGAGTCTCACCATCAAATAATTTGAATACCAAGGATGCCTTCATTAAGTCAACAACATGTGTTCTTGGCTGGAGTGTTCAAGAGACTTTCGGACCCAATTTTCTTCCTTCTCCATACTTGTGTAACTTTCTTCTCTGGCTTGGTTGTCATTGTTTTATGAACCCAAGTCATGTTACACTCACGTGCCATATGTCCAATGTTATGGCAATTGAAACAATCCATTTTTTTCATGAATGAGCAATCATGACTTCTTGCAAAATTGCTTCTAGAAGATTGACGGGAACCATTATATTTGTCTTTGTGATATGTCCTACAATCTTTTGCCACGTGCCCAAAGTTTGTACAAGAATAGAAATATCCAAGAAATATACTTTGATACCTAGGAGATGAAGAGTTCCTTGAAGTACTTTTGAAGTCTTTTTGCCTTGGGATTCTTTGATGATATTCATCGCTTTTTGTATTCTTGACACCATCTGCAAGTCTCCTTGGAGTAGAATTTCTTCTGTTGTTGTCTTGATTCTTCTTCTTGCCTTTGCTGGAACTGGGAGCATCAACATTTCTTTCCAGTATTTGTTATTTTTACAATCATTATTTCTTTCCAATTTGTTATTTTTACCAGTTAGATCACTTATATTTAGAGCACAAATGAACAATAAGAATAAATGGTTTTATTAATATTCATAAATTAAGTACAATATTTGTGTAGGGCTCCAACCCTAGATGAAGACACCACTCTCCAATCTCCCAGGCTCCAACTTGTATTATGCCAAGCACCGACTTGGACTTCCCAGGGCTCCACCCTTGTCAGTTTGAGGCACCAACCTCTAGGGATCCAACCCTATCTCTGGTACAGGCTCAAACCTGGTCTCTTGAGGACTCCTATCCTTTAGGGCTCCAACCCTATCTTCCAAGGCACCAACCTTGTCTCTATGAGGCTCCAACCTCTTGGGCTCCAACCCGCAACTTCACTTCGTCAAAATATCATTGGTTATTATTCATGGCTCCCAAAGTCTTCTGCAATGAGCCCTGGCAATCTTTAGCAATGCCTTCACTTAGTATCCATGTCACATAATCAATGACAACCTTTTCTTCTTAGAAGGTGTCAACACTTCTCTTCATCATACCCAAACACTTTCTCCTAGGTTACCTCATGATGGCTTCAATGCATCATGGTCTTCAAGGTAGGTCTACAAAATTCTCTCCAATCTGCCTTTCCAAAATTTCAAGTCTTCTATGACTGCTCCAATAATGTATGTCTTCAACATTTGCTTCTACAAGCTTACTAGATGCTACTCTTCAACAAAAACTTCCTAAGACTACCTTGACAAGGATTTCAACCTTGCTCCAAAAGTGTGCACACTCTGTTCTAGGGCTAAGATAAAAATTTATAAACAATGCACCTTCAAGACTGTTGTAAACACCTTCTACAGGAAGCTTCACAATGTCAAGATGGCCTCCAAGTCTGCTTCAACCATGCAATAGGGACTGCCTCAACAAGGTGTCAACTCTTCAATGTCTGCTGCAAAGGGGCTTCTACAATTCTGCTCCAAATATGACGGTCAACTCCACAAAGTATAGAAGGTATTTTTCATGTTTACTTCAAATAAGATTATATGAGGCTACATCATTTATGCTTGAACATTACTGCACAAAGGCTTTCAAGGTTGTCTTTATCTCTTACTTCTTGAGGATGACAATATGTACTTATTGAGCAGGAACCTTTACTTCAAATGATGAAATACAACAACATTTTGTTACTAGACTCAGATCAATCCAGTAACCCATAGATTCGAACTTCAATTTCTGAACTTTATGCCACAGTTCCGAGGTATAATAGATGTTCACCACAGAAAAGTCTTGAGACTGCAATCTAGAAAAATGCAAACAAGTCCAACAGTGCTGGCCCTTAACTCCGACAACCGCAATAATAAAAGGTCTTAAGTCCTGTACCTATCTCTTGTCCAAGGCTGCCAAACAAGTCCAAAGTCATGTAGCTACCACTCAACAGATCTAAGGTTTGGTTCAGAGGTATGCAAATTCAGGTTTGCACAATCTGAAGTTTAAGGGTATAATTTGAGTTACTGCAATAATAGTTTAGACCCAAAACTTATTTAAATCGTTGCGGTGCCTTATATTTTCCTTTATCCGAGCTGCTGTGTTACTTCTGTGATAATAGCCAAGGTGGATGATTGAGAATGAAATCTGAAACCCTTATATATAGTATTTTTTGCAAGCCAAGATGAAGAGACATGTCACTGTATGGAGGCCGACTTGAAAGACAAGGTGCTGGTCGGCTCACTGTCAAAAAAATATTTTTTTAACCTGGAAATTCAATATCTCACAAACTATTTGGAATTTCGGGGCAAGTAAGGGCTAATTGGAAAGAGGAAAAAATCCTCTTTAAGATGGTCTAGGTCCCATTGAGAAAAGATGTCTCTAAGGTGGAAAATTTTATTTTTCTTTGGGACTGTCTTTAAATTTTATGCATAAAATTTTTGGGACAACATGAGAAATGTTTGGGACAGTATGGCTTCTCCATTGTTTGGCTTCTTCATCATCATAGGAACATGTAGGACATCCACGTCATCATGATAGTGTCCAGCAATGAGTGTATCATCCATGTCATCACATAATTGTGCAGTGATATGCTATAGCGCAACGTCATTAAGATAACTTCAAAATAGTATTCCAACCATCAAATGATATCTTCCATGTTATCATCTAGTCTTTCAACCTTCATCAAGTGCCATCATCATTTGTCATCAAGAGTTAAGGTCTAGATCATCAAGGGTACATGCAACATTATAGCTAGATCAAGGACTTCTTGCGACTTCTTCTTTAGTGGTTTGACATCTTCATGGGTTGACCTCTTCATTGATGGCATCCTTGTCAAACAAGAGTAATGAAATCATCATCTAGTACTAGGCATCTCCACAATATTGACATCTCGGTCAATGCCATATTGACATCAATGACAACCTTGATTAACAATCTCCCCCTTTTTCATTGTTGGAATTATTCTTTCCCTTCCAACATTCTCTCCCCCTTTGACATCAATGGAAAATGGGGTGTGCAAGTACTCCCCCTATAAAGCTGTGTTTCTTCATCATATTTTCCTCATCAATAATAGTTCTTCATAGGTATGTTGCTTTTGTTGTCATGGTTCTCTTCAATGAACTTGCTCCCCCTAATCCTTTTCATATCTTCATGTAAATGGTCAATTGACTCCCCTTGCCTGCATAACCTCTGCTAGCTCTTCCTTTTGCCTTGTGATCAAGTGGAAGACATCTTCAACAAGGGTCCATCAGATGAGTGAAGGATTATGTTCTTCAATGGAGTTGCTCCCTAGAGATGATCTATCAAAAGATGATTGTCCATGTGTGATTCATCAAGAATTTCATAGGGCCATTCACTGATAGCTTCTGCAAGAATGCTTAAGAATGATAAGCTCAAGAGTCACAAATCTCCCCCTAACTATATGGTCTCTTTTTGGCAGAGTCTCACCATCAAATAATTGGAATACCAAGGATGCCTTCATCAAGTCAACAACATGTGTTCTTGGCTGGAGTGTTCAAGAGACTTTCGGACCCAATTTGCTTCCTTCTCCATACTTGTGTAACTTTCTTCTCTGGCTTGGTTGTCATGGTTTTATGAACCCAATTCATGTTACACTCACGTACCATATGACCAATGTTATGGCAATTGAAACACTCCATTTTGTTCATGAATGAGAAATCATGGCTTCTTGCAAAATTTCTTCTAGAATATTGACGAGGACCATTATATTTGTCTTTGTGATATGCCCTACTATGTTTTGCCACGTGCCCAAAGTTTGTACAAGAATAGAAATATCCAAGAAATATACTTTGATACCTGGGAGATGAAGAGTTCCTTGAAGTACTTTTGAAGTCTTTCTGCCTTGGGATTCTTTGATGATATTCATCGCCTTTTGTATTCTTGACACCATTTGGAAGTCTACTTGCAGTATAATTTCTTCCGTTTTTGTCTTGATTCTTCTCCTTGCCTTTTCTGGAACTGGGAGCATCAACATTTCTTTCTAGGTTCCTCACATCTTTGTTGTTTGAAGAATTATCATTCTTTCCTGAGGATTCACCTGCATAGCCAAGACCAGATTTATCAAGGGGAGACCTTTGATGACTTAGGATATAATCTAGGGTTTGAGAGCTTTTCAAGTTCTTATTCAGCAAGTCAAATTCCATTTTAAGAAAGACAAATTTTCCTTTCAACTTTTCACAATCTTCATCGTTCATAACTAGTTGCTTCTTCATTTATTCCATCATCCTTGTTGCTTCATGTGCTTCAATTTTAAGGGAGATGATATTTGATTTCATTATGAAGATTTCTTCATTCTTCTTTGCTAGACTGCTCTCCATTTCTTCATTTATTATTGTACCTTCACATGTTTCGACCTTGAGAACATTGATGTCTGATTTTAGTTTGAAGATTTCTTCATCCTTTTCTTCTAGTTGGCATATCATGGCGTTTCTCTCATTTTCTGTTTCATCAACTTGTCCTTCTATAAATGCCAAAGTTTCCATCACCTTCTTGGCTCCTTGTGCTTGTTTCCTTGCTTCTTCTTATTGAGATCTAAGAGAGGAGACCTCTTCCTTGTATTGACCAATCTCTACTTCAAGATTGTTCAAGCTCTTAAGTCTTTGTTCAAGGTGGCTTGTCAAAGCTTCTTCCCCTTTATTTGACTTAAGTAATTGATTTTTCATAGATATGACTTATTCATGATGCTTTCTTTTGTTTTGATGAAATTCCTCCTTAAGTTTGGCGAGATCCTCATCCCTTTCTTGTACAAGAAGCTTGACAAAGTCAACTTCCTTCCTTGTCTTGTCTTGATTACCATCTTGTGCTTTCTTCTTAAGTTCCTCATTTTCCTTTTTCAAATCGTTAATCTCTTCCATGGAAGCCATAAGTTTATTGAGGAGATCTTCTTCAAAGTCCTATTTTTTCTCTTCATCTTCTAGGTCTTCTTTAGCCTTGTTGTCATCTCTCTTATCTTCAGCTTTGTTGATGGATTCTGGACTTCTTTCTTGTTTTTCATCATATTCTTGACTAGAGATCATTGTCAACGCTCCCTTTGAGTGAAGATCATGAAGTTTGTCCCAAATGACTTTTGCTGACGAACATCTTGCAAAATTGGCCTTCAAAGAATTTGGTAACCCATTCAAAATTGTCTTCATTGCTCTTCTATTGTACTCCTTGGATTCTTCATCCATCTTGTCATTAGTAATCACTGATTTCCAAACTTCAATTCCATGAGTCTTCAAGAAATTCCTCATTCTTGCCTCCCATATATCAAAATTTCCATTGAACAATGGAGCCTTCGCAAATTGATTGAATTCAATTTCGATAGTTGAGGAAGACACATCTTTAGGACGATTGGAGACTTTCTTCCTTGATTTTCCCATTTGTGTTCTAATGATCAACCTTCAAGCTGTTAGGCTTTGAGTGAAGGTACTTGCTCTAATACCAATTGTTGGAAATACTGAGAGGGGGGGTGAATTAGTATTTCTTTCCAATTTTTATTTTTACCAGTTAGATCACTTATATTTAGAGCACAAATGAACAATAAGAATAAATGCTTTTATTAATATTCATAAATTAAGTACAATATTTGTGTAGGGCTCCAACCCTAGATGAAGACACCAATATTCAATCTCCCAGGCTCCAACCTATATTATGCCAAGCACCGACTTGGACTTCCCAAGGCTCCAACCTTGTCAGTTTGCGGCACCAACCTCTAAGGCTCCAACCCTATCTCTGGTACAGGCTCCAACTTGGTCTCTTGAGGACTCCTATCCTCCAGGGCCCCAACCCTATCTTCCAAGACACCAACCTTGTCTCTATGAGGCTCCAACCTCTTGGGCTCCAACCCACAACTTCACTTCGTCAAAATATCATTAGATATTATTCATGGCTCCCAAAGTCTTCTTCAATGAGCCCTGACAATCTTTAGCAATGCCTTCACTTAGTCTCCATGTCACATCATCAATGACAACCTTTTCTTCTTAGAAGGTGTCACCACTGCTCTTCATCGTACCCAAACACTTTCTCCTAGGTTACCTCATGATGGCTTCAATGCATCATGGTATTCAAGGCAGGTCTACAAAATTCTCTCCAATCTGCCTTTCCAAACTTCAAGTCTTCTTCAACAAGACTTCTATGGTTGCTCCAATAATGTATGTCTTCAATATTTTCTTCTACAAGCTTACTAGATGCTACTCTTCAATAAAAACTTCCTAAGACTGCCTTGACAAGGATTTCAACCTTGCTCCAAAAGTGTGCACAAACTTTTCTAGGGCTAAGATAAAACTTTATAAACAATGCACCTTCAAGACTGTTGTAAACACCTTCTACAGGAAGCTCCACAATGTCAAGATGGCCTCCAAGTCTGCTTCAACCATGCACTAGGGACTGCCTCAACAAGGTGTCAACTCTTCAAATCCTGCTGCAAAGAGGCTTCTACAATTCTGCTCCAAATATGACAGTCAACTCCACAAAGAATAGAAGGTATTTTTCATGTTTACTTCAAATAAGATTATATGAGGCTACATCATTTATGCTTGAACATTGCTGCACAAAGGCTTTCAAGGCTGTGTTTATCTCTTACTGCTTGAGGATTACAATATGTACTTATTGAGTAGGAACATTTACTTCAAATGATGAAATACAACAACATTCTGTGACTGGCCTCAGATCAATCCAGTAATCCACAAACTCGAACTTCAAATTCTGAACTTTATGACACAGTTCCGAGGTATAATAGATATTCACCACAGAAAATTCTTGAGACTGCAATCTGGAAAAACCCAAACAAGTCCAACAGTGCTGACCCTTAACTCCGGCAACTGCAATAATAAAAGGTCATAAGTCCTGTACCTATCTCTTGTCCAAGGCTGCCAAACAGGTCCAATGTCCTGTATCTATCACTCAACAGATCTAAGGTTTGGTTTAGAGGTATGAAACTTCAGGTCTGCACAGTCCGAAGTTTAAGGGTATAATCTGAGTTACTGCAATAATAGTTTAGACCCAAAACTTATTTAAATCGTTGATGTGCCTTATCTTTTCCTTTATCTGAGCTGCTGTGGTACTTATATGATAATAGCCGAGGTGGATGATTGAGAATGAGTTCTTAAACCCTTATATATAGTACTTTTTGCAAGCCAAGATGAAGAGACACGTCACTGTATGGAGGCCGACTTGAAAAACAAGGTGCAGGTCGGCTCACTGTCAAAAAAATACTTTTTAACTTGAAAATTCAATATCTCACAACTATTTGGAATTTCATGGCAAGTAAGGGCTCATTAGAAAGAGGAAAAAATCCTCTTTAATATGGTCTAGGTCCCATTGAGAAAAGATGTCCCTAAGGTGGAAAATTTTATTTTTCTTTGGGACTATCTTTAAATTTTATGCATAAAAATTTTGGGACAGCACGAGAAATGTTTGGGACAGTATGGATTCTCCATTGTTTGGTTTCTTCATCATCATAGGAACATGTAGGACATCCACGTCATCATGATAGCGTCCAGCAATGAGTGTATCATCCATGTCATCACCTAATTGTGCAGTGATATGCTATAGAGCAACGTCATTAAGATAACTTCAAAATAGTATTCCAACCATCAAATGATATCTTCCATGTTATCATCTAGTCTTTCAGTCTTCGTCAAGTGCCATCATTGTTAGTGGTCGCTAATTTAGTGTATGACATCATCAAGTGTATGACTCCATATGTCATCAAGAGTTAAGGTCTAGATCATCAAGGGTACATGCAACATTATAGCTAGTTCAAGGACTTCTTGCGACTTCTTCATTAGTGGTTTGACATCTTCATGGGTTGACCTCTTCATTGATGGAAACCTTGTCAAACAAGAGTCATAACATCATCATCTGGTACTAGGCATCTCAACAACATTGACATCTCGGTCAATGCCATATTGACATCAATGAAAACCTTGATTGACAATCTCCCCCTTTGTCATTGATGGCAATATTCTTGCCCTTCCAACATTCTCTCCCCCTTTGACATTAGTCGAAAATGGGGTGCACAAGTACTCCCCCTATAAAGCCGTGTCTCTTCATCATATTTTCCTCATCAATAATAGTTCTTCATAGGTATGTTGCTTTCATTGTCATGGTTCTCTTCAATGAACTTGCTCCCCCTAATCCTTTGCATATCTTCATGTAAATGGTCAATCGACTCTCCCTGCCTGCATAACCTCTGCTAGCTCTTCTTTTTACCTTGTGATCAAGTGGATGACATCCTCAACAAGGGTCCATCAGATGAGTGAAGGATTATGTTCTTCAATGGAGTTGCTCCCGAGAGATGATCTATCAAAAGATGATTGTCCATGTGTGATTCATCAAGGATTTCATAGGGCCCATTCACTGATAGCTTCTGCAAGAATGCTTAAGAAACATAAGCTCAAGAGTCACAAATCTCCCCCTAACTGTATGGTCTCTTTTTGGCAGAGTCTCACCATCAAATACTTGGAATACCAAGGATGCCTTCATCAAGTCAACAACATGTGTTCTTGGCTGGAGTGTTCAAGAGACTTTCGGACCCAAGTTGCTTCATTCTCCATACTTGTGTAACTTTCTTCTTTGGCTTGGTCGTCATGGTTTTATGAACCAAAGTCAAGTTACACTCATGTGCCATATGTCCAATGTTATGGCAATTGAAACACTCCATTTTGTTCATGAATGAGTAATCATGAATTCTTGAAAAATTGCTTCTAGGAGATTGACAGGGACCATTATATCTGTCTTTGTGATATGCCCACAATCTTTTTCCACGTGCCCAAAGTTTGTACAAGAATAGCAATATCCAAGAAATATACTTTGATACCTGGTAGATGAAGAGTTCCTTGAAGTAATTTTAAAGTCTTTCTGCCTTGGGATTCTTTGATGATATTCATCGCCTTTTGTATTCTTGACACCATCTGCAAGTCTCCTTGGAGTAGAATTTCTTCCGTTGTTGTCTTGATTCTTCTCCTTGCCTTTGCTGGAACTGGGGGCATCAACATTTCTTTCTAGGTTCCTCACATCTTTGTTGTTTGAAGCTTTATCATTCTTGCTTGAGGATTCACCTGCATAGCCAAGACCTGATTTATCAAGGGGAGACCTTTGATGACTTAGGATATCATCTAGGGTTTGAGAGCTTTTCAAGTTCTTATTTAGAAAGTCAACTTCCATTTTAAGAAAGACAATTTCTCCTTTCAACTTTTCACAATCTTCATCATTCATAACTAGTTGCTTCTTCATTTCTTCCATCATCCTTGTTGCTTCATGTGCTTCGATTTTAAGGGAGATGATATTTGATTTCATTATGAAGATTTCTTCATTCTTCTTTTCTAGACCGCTCTCCATATCTTCGTTTATTTTTGTAGCTTCACATGTTTCGACCTTGAGAACATTGATGTCTGATTTTAGTTTGAAGATTTCTTCATCCTTTTCTTCTAGTTGGCATATCATGGTGTTTCTCTCATTTTTTGTTTCATCAACTTGTCCTTCTATAAATGCCAAAGTTTCCATCACCTTCTTGGCTCCTTGTGCTTGTTTCCTTGCTTCTTCTTGTTGAGATCTAAGAGAGGAGACCTCTTCCTTGTATTGACCAATCTTTGCTTCAAGATTGTTCAAGCTCTTAAGTCTTTGTTCAAGGTGGCTTGTCAAAGCTTCTGCCCTTTTCTTTGCCTTATCCAATTGATTTGTCATAGATATGACTTCTTCATGATGCTTTCTTTTGTTTTGATGAAATTCCTCCGTAAGTTTGACGAGCTCCTCATCCCTTTCTTGTACAAGAAGCTTGATAGAGTGATGCAGGAGCATCAAGGGAATTTTTTTATTTGTGAATATGTTAGAAAAGGGGTGTGACAATTGTTAATATTTTATTAATTAATTTGTTATTTTAAATAGGAGAAGGTGAGGATTTTGTAAATATCCTTTTATTAATAAAAGGATATGAGAGAATTTGGTTAAGGATATGAAGGGATAAGATTCTAGATAATAGGATTTGTTGAGATATTTTAGTGATATTGAGATATTAAGGGGATTGAGCATTAAATTAGATCATTTTTAAAATTGTATAAATAGGAGAGGGTTTTGAGAGAAAAATACATTGAGATAGTTGGAAAGAGTGAGAGTGTGGTTTTCCTATACATAGCTGAAAGGGCCATGGATTTTGAATATCTGGCCATGAATGAGAAGTTTTTGTAATTCTTGTTTTTATATCAATGTAGATTTTGACTTTTGAGCACATTGTTGAGTTCGATGTTGTATACGTTTGGTTTTAATAACCTTTGTGTTGTGACTCTACACATGCGCTGAAAGAATCGATGTTATTAATTGCCAGAGGAAAACTGTGTGTTGAATGAATCGATTGCTTTTATTTTTGAACGGTAATTTGCATGGAGGCATTGAATAAAGTAAGGGTGCACGGTAGTCATAAAGCTGGATGAAATTACATTGAAATTCAAATTCAGAATTAAATATACATTGTGTGAAGCATGATTTAATCGAAGCAAACCGAGACAGAGTTCTGTTTTAATATTGAACGCAGAGTTCTGTTTTAATCCTGTCAATTGAAACAGATTTTTTTTGACCGGACGTTCTGTCACTTGGCAAATGAAATGAAGGATCGACTGTGAGGCGGTGTTGAAGAAATTGTGTTATAAATTACTTGGAAGTGAATTCTGAATGTGGATGCGTTGAATGCTAAAGTCCACGTGTAGCCTGGAGATGTATTGGTAAGTCGTGGTTTACTGTTCTTTGGCTTTTGATTAAATCTGAACTTTATGAAATTGCCATAGTGAAGAATGTAGCGTGAAGCATGAAGGCGCAGGTTTGAATTGTTTAAATTCAACAAAAGACATGCAGTTAATACATAAATGGGAGATTGATTGAAGGAATGAGCATCTGCGCCATTGGCTCTCCTGCTTTATTGGTCTCTGTTCTGCATCAGAAGCGTGTTGAAGGGTTGTATGTTGAGCAGAGGAAACGTTTTTCTCTGAGACGAAATTGTGGTATTTGGCAGCGATCGTGTTACACATTGTATCTGCGTTTGCAAAGACAGTGATTGATATAAGTTGAGTTGAATGGTTCGATTCATAGGAATCGACATCAGTTCTTAAATCGATGTTGGGTTTAGCAATTGCCTTAGTATGAAGGTTAAATCCAATTGAAATTTTCTATCAGAATTTGTTCCAGGTTTGGATGCAAATGAATTGTAATGATTTGTAAAAAGTACGTGTTGTAGTTGACTTGGAACCTCAGTCTCTGAGGAAAACGCAGAGACATTCAGATGCAAACTTATGTGCCACAGCAAAGCCATGATGACAGCGTTTTAATAAACAGGTATGTTTTATGACAATGGTCTTTTGAAATAGATAAATCTCATGAGTCGAATAGTTCGATTGTTGAGATCCAGAATCTGAAGGGTGCAGTCTAGAATGAGTAAGATATAAGTTATAACGCATGAAAATGATTGCCAGACACAGTCTTAATATATGGGCGCCTTTGTTTATGGAGATTGTTTGAAAATCTGTGTTGTAAAACCATATATGCAGGTTGCTGAAATGGAAAACTTCGAGTTGTTTGTTAATGAATACTTCGAGCTGTTTGTTGTTTGAGATTTAAACTAAATAGGTTAGTGGGCAGACATATGAGAATTAAGCATCGGAGATTAAAGGTAAGGGCACACTCTTTAATTGAATCCAGCCATAATATTTTGAGATTGTTTATGGGAATGTCCGAATGTTTGATGAAGAGTTTCAAGATTTGAATTTGGGATGAAAGTGTTTAATTGAGGATTGGAAATGCAGATTGTAGTTTGAAATGATGTAAACACAGGTGGATGAGGGAATTAAGACATGGGTATGGTTTAAGGAAGCATTCACAATTTTGATGCTTGAGATGTATTTACTGTGTTTATGATTTTATAACTTTAAATGTGAAAGATAGCTTCCGCAGCTGGGAAATGTATGAAATTGCCTATCTTGGAAGGTTAATTGGGCAGTGAATGCAATGCATTATTAAATGCATAGAATTTGAGAAGATTTTGGGTTTTGCAGGCTAACCTGCATCATAGAGTCAACTTCCTTGCTTGTCTTGTCTTGATTACCATCTTGTGCTTTCTTCTTAAGTTCCTCATTTTCCTTTTTCAAATTGTTAATCTCTTCCATGGAAGCCATAAGTTTATTAAGGATATCTTCTTCAAAGTCTTCTTTGTTCTCTTCATCTTCTAGGTCTTCTTTAGCCTTGTTGTCATCTCTCTTATCTTCAGCTTTGTTGATGGATTCTGGACTTATTTCTTGTTTTTCATCGTCTTCTTGACTAGAGATCATTGTCAACGCTCCTTTTGAGTGAAGATCATGAAGTTTGTCCCATATGAATTTTGCTGACGAACATCGTTCAAAATTGGCCTTCACAGAATTTGGTAACCCATTCAAAATTTTCTTCATTGCTCTTCTATTGTACTCCTTGGATTCTTCATCCATCTTATCATTAGTAATCACTGATTTCCAAACTTCAATTCCTCGAGTCTTCAAGAAATTCCTCATTCTTGCCTCCCATATATCAAAATTTCCATTGAACAATGGAGCCTTCGCAAATTGATTGACTTCAATTTCGATGGTTGAGGAAGACACATCTTTAGGACAATTGGAGACTTTCTTCCTTGGTTTTCCCATTTGTGTTCTAATGATCAACCTTCAAGCTGTTAGGCTTTGAGTAAAGGTATTGGCTCTGATACCAATTGTTGGAAATAATGAGAGGGGGGGTGAATCAATATTTCTTTCCAATTGTTATTTTTACCAGTTAGATCACTTATATTTAGAGCACAAATGAACAGTAAGAATAAATGATTTTATTAATATTCATAAATTAAGTACAATATTTGTGTAGGGCTCCAACCCTAGATGAAGACACCAATCTTCAAACTCCCAGGCTCCAACCTGTATTATGCTAAGCACCGACTTGGACTTCCCAAGGCTTCAACCTTGTCAGTTTGAGGCACCAATCTCTAGGGCTCCAACCTTATCTCTGATACAGGCTCCAACCTAGTCTCTTGAGGACTCCTACCCTCTAGGGCTCCAACCCTATCTTCCAAGGCACCAACCTTTTCTCTATGAGGCTCCAACCTCTTGGGCTCCAACCCGCAACTTCACTTCATCAAAATATCATTGGTTATTCTTCATGGCTCCCAAAGTCTTCTTCAATGAGCCTTGACAATATTTAGCAATGCCTTCACTTAGTCTCCATGTCACATCATCAATGACAACCTTTTCTTCATAGAAGGTGTCACCAATGCTCTTCATCGTACCCAAACACTTTCTCCTAGGTTACCTCATGATGGCTTCAATGCATCATGGTCTTCAAGGCAGGTCTACAAGTTTCTCTCAAATCCGCCTTTCCAAAATTTCAAGTCTTCTTCAGCAAGACTTCTGTGATTGCTCCAATAATGTATGTCTTCAACATTTGCTTCTACAAGCTTACTAGATGCTACTCTTCAACAACAACTTCCTAAGACTACCTTGACAAGGATTTCAACCTTGCTCCAAAAGTGTGCACAAACTGTTCTAGGGCTAAGATAAAACTTTATAAACAATGCACCTTCAAGACTGTTGTAAACACCTTCTACAGGAAGCTCCATAATGTCAAGATGGCCGCCAAGTCTGCTTCAACCATGCACTAGGGACTGTCTTAACAAGGTGCCAAATCTTCAATGTCTACTGCAAAGGGGCTTCTACAATTCTGCTCCAAATATGATAGTCAACTCCACAAAGCTTAGAAGGTATTTTTCATGTTTACTTCAAATAAGATTATATGAGGCTACATCATTTATGCTTGAACATTGCTGCACAAAGGCTTTCAAGGCTGCCTTTATCTCTTACTTCTTGAGGATGACAATATGTACTTATTGAGCAGGAACCTTTACTTCAAATGATGAAATACAACAATATTTTGTTACTGGCCTAAGATCAATCCAGTAACCCACAGATTCGAACTTCAAATTCTGAACTTTATACCACAGTTCCAAGGTATAATAGATATTCACCACCGAAAAGTCTTGAGACTGCAATCTGGAAAAACCCAAACAAGTCCAACAGTGTTGACCCTTAACTCCGGCAACTGCAATAATAAAAGATCTGAAGTCCTGTACCTATCTCTTGTCCAAGGCTGCCAAACAGGTCCAAAGTCCTGTAGCTATCACTCAACAGATCTAAGGTTTGGTTTAGAGGTATGCAACGTTAGGTCTGCATAGTCTGAAGTTTAAGGGTATAATCTGAGTTACTGCAATAATAGTTTAGACCGAAAACTTATTTAAATCGTTGATGTGCCTTACCTTTTCCTTTATCCGAGCTGCTGTGGTACTTCTGTGATAATAGCCGAGGTGGATGATTGAGAATGAGTTCTGAAACCCTTATATATGGTATTTTTTGCAAGCCAAGATGAAGAGACACGTCACTGTATGGAGGCCGACTTGAAAGACAAGGTGCGGGTCGGCTCATTGTCAAAATAATATTTTTTTAACTTGAAAATTCAATATCTCACAAACTATTTGGAATTTTGGGGCAAGTAAGGGCTCATTGGAAAGAGGAAAAAATCCTCTTTAAGATGGTCTAGGTACCACTGAGAAAAGATGTCTCTAAGATGGAAAATTTTATTTTTCTTTGGGACTATCTTTAAATTTTATGCATAAAATTTTTGGGACAGCACGAGAAATGTTGGGGACAGTATGGCTTCTCCATTGTTTGGCTTCTTCATCATCATAGGAACATGTAGGACATCCCTGTCATCATGATAGTGTCTAGCACTGAGTGTATCATCCATGTCACCACCTAATTGTGCAGTGATATGCTATATTGCAACGTCATTAAGATAACTTCAAAATAGTATTCCAACCATCAAATGATATCTTCCACGTTATCATCTAGTCTTTCAACCTTCATCAAGTGCCATCATCATTAGTGGTCGCTAATTTAGTGTATGACATCATCAAGTGTATGACTCCATATGTCTTCAAGAGTTAAGGTCTAGATCATCAAGGGTACATGCAACATTATAGCTAGTTCAAAGACTTCTTCCAACAACTTCATTAGTGGTTTGACATCTTCATGGGTTGACCTCTTCATTGATGGCATACTTCTCAAACATTAGTCATGACATCATCATCTGGTACTAGGCATCTCAACAATATTGACATCTCGGCCAATGCCATATTGACATCAATGACAACCTTGATTAACAATCTCCCCCTTTGTCATTGATGACAATATTCTTGCCTTTCCGACATTCTCTCCCCCTTTGACATCAATGAAAAATGGGGTGCGCAAGTACTCCCCCTATCAAGCTGTGTCTCTTCATCATATTTTCCTCATCAATAATAGTTCTTCATAGGTATGTTGCTTTCGTTGTCATGGTTCTCTTCAATGAACTTTCTCCCCCTAATCCTTTGCATATCTTCATGTAAATGGTCAATCGAATTCCCCTGCCTGCATAACCTCTGCTAGCTTTTCTTTTTGCCTTGTGATCAAGTGGAAGACATCTTCAACAAGGGTCCATCAGATGAGTGAAGGATTATGTTCTTCAATGGAGTTGCTCTCGAGAGATGATCTATCAAAAGATGATTGTCCATGTGTGATTCATTAAGGATTTCATAGGGCCCATTCACTGATAGCTTCTGCAAGAACGCTCAAGAATCATAAGCTCAAGAGTCACAAATCTCCCCCTAACTGTATGGTCTCTTTTTGGCAAAGTCTCACCATCAAATACTTGGAATACCAAGGATGCCTTCATCAAGTCAACAACATGTGTTCTTGGCTGGAGTGTTCAAGAGACTTTTGGACCCAATTTGCTTCCTTCTCCATACTTGTGTAACTTTCTTCTCTGGCTTGGTTGTCATGGTTTTATGAACCCAAGTCAAGTTACACTCACGTGCCATATGTCCAATGTTATGGAAATTGAAACACTCCATTTTGTTCATGAATGAGTAATCATGACTTCTTGCAAAATTGCTTCTAGAAGATTGATGGGGACCATTATATTTGTCTTTGTGATATGCCCTACAATCTTTTGCCACGTCCCCCAAAGTTTGTACAAGAATAGCAATATCCAAGAAATATACTTTGATACCTGGGAGATGAAGAGTTCGTTGAAGTACTTTTGAAGCCTTTCTGCGTTGGGATTTTTTGATGATATTCATCGCCTTTTGTATTCTTGACACCATCTGCAAGTCTCCTTGGAGTAGAATTTATCTTGTCTTGATTCTTCTCCTTGCCTTTGCTGGAACTGGGACCATCAACATTTATTTCTAGGTTCCTCACATCTTTGTTGTTTGAGGCATTATCATTCTTGCTTGAGGATTCATCTGCATAGCCAAGACCTGATTTGTCAAGGGGAGACCTTTGATGACTTAGGATATCATCTAGGGTTTGAGAGCTTTTCAATTTCTTATTCATCAAGTCAACTTCCATTTTAAAAAAGACAATTTCTCCTTTCAACTTTTCACAATATTCATCATTCATAACTAGTTGCTTCTTCATTTCTTCCATCATCCTTGTTGCCTCATGTGCTTCGATTTTAAGGGAGATGATATTTGATCTCATTATGAAGATTTCTTCACTCTTCTTTGCTAGACCGCTCTCTCTTTCTTCGTTTATTCTTGTAGCTTCACATGTTTCGACCTTGGGAACATTGATGTCTAATTTTAGTTTGAAGATTTCTTCATTCTTTTCTTCTAGTTGGCATATCATGGTGTTTCTCTCATTTTCTGTTTCATCAACTTGTCCTTCTATAAATGCCAAAGTTTCCATCACCTTCTTGGCTACTTGTGCTTGTTTCCTTGCTTCTTATTGTTGAGATCTAAGAGAGGAGACCTCTTCCTTGTATTGACCAATCTTTGCTTCAAGAATGTTAAAGCTCTTAAGTCTTTGTTCAAGGTGGCTTGTCAAAGCTTCTTCCCTTTTCTTTGCCTTATCCAATTGATTTGTCATAGATATGACTTCTTCATGATGCTTTCTTTTGTTTTGATGAAATTCCTCCTTAAGTTTGGCAAGCTCCTCATCCCTTTCTTGTACAAGAAGCTTGACAGAGTCAACTTCCTTCCTTGTCTTGTCTTGATTACCATCTGGTGCCTTCTTCTTAAGTTCCTCATTTTCCTTTTTCAAATCTTTAATCTCGTCCATGAAGCCATAAGTTTATTAAGGAGATCTTCTTCAAAGTATTCTTTGTTCTCTTCATCTTCTAGGTCTTCTTTAGCCTTGTTGTCATCTCTCTTATCTTCAGCTTTGTTGACGGATTCTGGACTTCTTTCTTGTTTTTCATCATCTTCTTGACTAGAGATCATTGTCAAGGCTCCTTTTGAGTGAAGATCATGAAGTTTGTCCCATATGACTTTTGCTGATGAACATCTTTCAAAATTGGCCATCAAAGAATTTAGTAACCCATTCAAAATTGTCTTCATTGCTCTTGTATTGTACTCCTTGGATTTTTCGTCCATCTTGTCATTAGTAATCACTGATTTCCAAACTTCAATTCCTTGAGTCTTCAAGAAATTCCTCATTCTTGCCTCCCATATATCAAAATTTCCATTGAACAATGGAGCCTTCACAAATTGATTGACTTCAATTTCAATGGTTGAGGAAGACACATCTTTAGGACGATTGGAGACTTTCTTCCTTGGTTTTCCCATTTGTGTTCTAATGATCAACCTTCAAGCTATTAGGCTTTGAGTGAAGGTACTGGCTCTGATACCAATTGTTGGAAATACTGAGAGGGGGGGGGGGTGAATCGATATTTCTTTCCAATTGTTATTTTTCCCAGTTAGATCACTTATATTTAGAGCACAAATGAACAATAAGAATAAATGCTTTTATTAATATTCATAAATTAACTACAATATTTGTGTAGGGCTCCAACCCTAGATGAAGACACCACTCTTCAATCTCCCAGGCTCCAACCTGTATTATGCCAAGCACCAACTTTGACTTCCCAAGGCTCCAACCTTGTCAGTTTGAGGCACCAACCTTTAGGGCTCCAACCCTATCTCTGGTACGGGCTCCAACCTGGTCTCTTGACGACTCCTATCCTTTAGGGCTCCAACCCTATCTTCCAAGGCACCAACCTTGTCTCTATGAGGCTCCAACCTCTTGGGCGCCAACCCACAACTTCACTTCGTCAAAATATCAATGGTTATTCTTCATGGCTCCCAAAGTCTTCTTCAATGAGCCCTGACAATCTTTAGCAATGCCTTATTTTAGTCTCCATGTCACATAATCAATGACAACCTTTTCTTCTTAGAAGGTGTCACCACTGCTCTTCATCGTACCCAAACACTTTCTCCTAGGTTACCTCATGATGGCTTCAATGCATCATGGTATTCAAGGCAGGTCTACAAAATTCTCTCCAATCTGCCTTTCCAAAACTTCAAGTCTTCTTCAGCAAGACTTCTATGGCTGCTCCAATAATGTATATCTTCAAGATTTGCTTCTAGAAGCTTACTAGATGCTACTCTTCAACAACAAATTTCTAAGACTACCTTGACAAGGATTTCAACCTTGCTCCAAAAGTGTGCACAAACTGTTCTAGGGCTAAGAGAAAAATTTATAAACAATGCACCTTCAAGACTGTTGTAAACACCTTATACATGAAGCTCCACAATGTCAAGATGGCCTCCAAGTCTACTTCAACCATGCAATAGGTACTGCCTCAACAAGGTATCAACTCTTCAATGTCTGCTGCAAAGGGGCTTCTACAATTCTGCTCCAAATATGACAGTCAACTCCACAAAGCATAGAAGGCATTTTTCATGTTTACTTCAAATAAGATTATATGAGGCTACATCATTTATGCTTGAAAATTGCTGCACAAAGGCTTTCAAGGCTGCCTTTATCTCTTACTGCTTGAGGATGACAATATGTACTTATTGAGCAAGAACATTTACTTCAAATGATGAAATACAACAACATTTTGTTACTGGCCTCAGATCAATCTAGTAACCCACAGATTCAAACTTCAAATTCTAAACTTTATGCCACAGTTCCGAGGTATAATAGATATTCACCACAGAAAAGTCTTGAGACTGCAATCTGGAAAAACCCAAACAAGTCCAACAGCGTTGACCCTGAACTCCGACAACTGCAATAATAAAAGGTCTTAAGTCCTGTACCTATCTCTTGTCCAAGGCTTCCAAACAGGTCCAAAGTCCTGTAGCTATCACTCAACATATCTGAGGTTTGGTTCAGAGGTATGCAACTTCAGGTTTGCATAGTCCGATGTTTAAGGGTATAATCTGAGTTACTGCAATAATAATTTAGACTCAAAACTTATTTAAATCGTTCTTGTGCCTTATCTTTTCCTTTATCCGGGCTGCTATGTTACTTCTATGATAATAGCTGAGGTGGATGATTGAGAATGAGTTCTGAAACCCTTGTATATAGTATTTTTTGCAAGCCAAGATGAAGAGACACGTCACTGTATGGAGGCCGACTTGAGAGACAAGGTGCAGGTCAGCTCACTGTCAAAAAAATAATTTTTTAACTTGAAAATTCAATATCTCACAAACTATTTGGAATTTCGAGGCAAGTAAGGGCTCATTAGAAAGAGGAAAAAATCCTCTTTAAGATGGTCTAGGTCCCATTGAGAAAAGATATCTCTAAGGTGGAAGTTTTTTTTTTTCTTTGGGACTGTCTTTAAATTTTATGCATAAAAAATTTGGGACAACACGACAAATGTTTGGTACAGTATGGCTTCTCCATTGTTTGGCTTCTTCATCATCATAGGAACATGTAGGACATCCACGTCATCATGATAGTGTCCAGAAATGAGTGTATCATCCATATCATCCATGTCATCACCTAATTGTGCAATGATATGCTATAGTACAACGTCATTAAGATAACTTCAAAATAGTATTCCAACCATCAAATGATATCTTCCAAATTATCATCTAGTCTTTCAACCTTCATCAAGTGCCATCATTATTATTGGTCGCTAATTTAGTGTATGAGTGTATGACTCCATATGTCGTCAAGAGTTAAGGTCTAGATCATCAAGGGTACATGCAACATTATAGCTGGTTCAAGGACTTCTTGCGACTTCTTCATTAGTGGTTTGACATCTTCATGGGTTGACCTCTTCATTGATGGCATCCTTGTCAAACAAGATTCATGACATCATCATTTGGTACTAGGCATCTCAACAATATTGACGTCTCGATCAATGCCATATTGACATCAATGACAACCTTGATTAACAATCTCCCCCTTTGTCACTGATGGCAATATTCTTGCCCTTCCAACATTCTCTCCCCCTTTGACATCAATGGAAAATGGGGTGCGCAAGTACTACCGCTATCAAGCTGTGTCTCTTCATCATATTTTCCTCATCAATAATAGTTCTTCATAGGTATGTTTATTTCGTTGTCATGGTTCTCTTCAATGAACTTGCTCCCCCTAATCCTTTACATATCTTCATGTAAATGGTCAATCGACTCCCCATGCCTGCATAACCTCTGCTAGCTCTTGTTTTTGCCTTGTAATCAAGTGGAAGACATCTTCAACAAGGGTCCATCAGATGAGTGAAGGATTATGTTCTTTAATGGATTTTCTCCCGAGAGATGATCTATCAAAAGATGATTGTCCATTTGTGATTCATCAAGGATTTCATAGGGCCCATTCACTGATAGCTTCTGCAAGAATGCTTAAGAATCATAAGCTCAAGAGTCACAAATCTCCCCCTAACTGTATGGTCTCTTTTTGGCAGAGTCTCACCATCAAATACTTGGAATACCAAGGATGCCTTCATCAAGTCAACAACATGTGTTCTTGGCTAGAGTGTTCAAGAGACTTTCGGACCCAATTTGCTTCCTTCTCCATACTTGTGTAACTTTCTTCTTTGGCTTGGTTGTCATGGTTTTATGAACCCAAGTCAAGTTACACTCACGTGCCATATGTTTGATGTTATGGCAATTGAAACACTCTATTTTGTTCATGAATGAGTAATCATGACTTCTTGCAAAATTGCTTCTAGAAGATTGACGAGGACCATTATATTTGTCTTTGTGATATGCCCTACAATCTTTTGCCACGTGCCCAAAGTTTGTACAAGAATAGAAATATCCAAGAAATATACTTTGATACCTGGGAGATGAAGAGTTCCTTGAAGTACTTTTGAAGTCTTTCTACCTTGGGATTCTTTGATGATATTCATCGCCTTTTGTATTCTTGACACCATCTGCAAGTCTCCTTGGAGTAGAATTTCTTCTGTTGTTGTCTTGATTCTTTTCCTTGCCTTTGCTGGAACTGGGAGCATCAACATTCTTTCTAGGTTCCTCACATCTTAGTTGTTTGAAGCATTATCATTCTTGCTTGAGGATTCACCTGCATAGCCAAGACCTGATTTATCAAGGGGAGACCTTTGATGACTTAGGATATCATTTAGGGTTTGAGAGATTTTCAAGTTCTTATTCAGCAAGTCAACTTCAATTTTAAGAAAGACAATTTCTCCTCTTAACTTTTCACAATCTTCATCGTTCATAACTAGTTGCTTCTTCATTTCTTCTTAAGTTCCTCATTTTCCCTTTTCAAATCGTTAATCTCTTCCATGGAAGCCATAAGTTTATTCAGGAGAACTTCTTCAAAGTCTTCTTTGTTCTCTTTATCTTCTAGGTCTTCTTTAGCCTTGTTGTCATCTCTCTTATCTTCAGCGTTGTTGATGGATTTTGGACTTCTTTCTTGTTTTTCATCATCTTCTTGACTAGAGATCATTGTGAACGCTCCTTTTGAGTGAAGATCATGAAGTTTGTCCCATATGACTTTTGCTGACAAACATCTTTCAAAATTGGCCTTCACAAAATTTGGTAACCCATTCAAAATTTTCTTCATTGCTCTTGTATTGTACTCCTTGGATTCTTTGTCCATCTCATCATTAGTAGTCACTAATTTCCAAACTTCAATTCCTTGAGTCTTCAAGAAATTCCTCATTCTTGCCTCCCATATATCAAAATTTCCATTGAACAATGGAGCCTTTGCAAATTGATTGAGTTCAATTTCAATGGTTGAGGAAGACACATCTTTAGGACGATTGGAGACTTTCTTCCTTGGTTTTCCCATTTGTGTTCTAATGATCAACCTTCAAGCTGTTAGGCTTTGAGTGAAGGTACTGGCTTTGATACCAATTGTTGGAAATACTGAGAGGGGGGGTGAATCAGTGTTTCTTTCCAATTGTTATTTTTACCAATTAGATCACTTATATTTAGAGCACAAATGAACAATACGAATAAATGCTTTTATTAATATTCATAAATTAAGTAAAATATTTGTGTAGGGCTCCAACCCTAGATGAAGACACCAATCTTCAATCTCCCAGGCTCCAACCTATATTATGCAGAGCACCGACTTGGACTTTCCAAGGCTCCAACCTTGTCAGTTCGAGGCACCAACCTCTAGGGCTCCAACCCTATCTCTGGTACAGGCTCCAACCTGGTCCCTTGAGGTCTCTTATCCTCTAGGGCTCCAACCCTATCTTCCAAGGCACCAACCTTGTCTCTATGAGGCTCCAACCTCTTGGGCTCCAACCCGCAACTTCAATTCGTCAAAATATCATTGGTTATTCTTCATGGCTCCCAAAGTCTTCTTCAATGAGCCCTAACAATCTTTAGCAATGCCTTCACTTAGTCTCTATGTCATATCATCAATGACAACCTTTTCTTCTTAGAAGGTGTCACCACTGCTCTTCATCGTACCCAAACACTTTCTCCTAGGTTACCTCATGATGGCTTCAATGCATCATGGTCTTCAAGGCAGGTCTACAAAATTCTCTCCAATCTGCCTTTCCAAAACTTCAAGTCTTCTTCAGCAAGACTTCTATGGCTGCTCCAATAATGTATGTCTTCAATATTTGTTTCTACAAGCTTACTAGATGCTACTCTTCAACAACAACTTCCTAAGACTGCCTTGACAAGGATTTCAACCTTGCTCCAAAAGTGTGCACAAACTATTCTAGGGCTAAGATAAAACTTTATAAACAATGCACCTTCAAGACTGTTGTAAACACCTTCTACAAGAAGCTCCACAATGTCAAGATGGCCTCCAAGTCTGCTTCAACCATGCACTAGGGACTGCCTCAACAAGGTGTCAACTCTTCAATGTCTGCTGCAAAGGGGCTTCTACAATTCTGCTCCAAATATGACAGTCAACTCCACAAAGCATAGAAGGTATTTTTCATGTTTACTTCAAATAAGATTATATGAGGCTACATCATTTATGCTTGAACATTGCTGCACAAAGGCTTTCAAGGCTGCCTTTATCTCTTACTGCTTGAGGATGACAATATGTACTTATTGAGCAGGAACCTTTACTTCAAATGATGAAATACAACAACATTTTGTTACTGGCCTCAGATCAATCCAGTAACCCACAGATTCGAACTTCAAATTCTGAACTTTATGCCACAGTTCCGAGGTATAATAGATATTCACCACAGAAAAGTCTTGAGACTGCAATCTGGAAAAACCCAAACAAGTCCAACAGTGCTGACCCTTAACTCCGGCAACTGCAATAATAAAAGGTCTTAAGTCCTGTACCTATCTCTTGTCCAAGGCTGCCAAACAGGTCCAAAGCCCTGTAGCTATCACTCAACAGATCTGAGTTTTGGTTCAGAGGTATGCAACTTCAGGTCTGCACAGTCCGAAGTTTAAGGGTATAATCTGAGTTACTGCAATAATAGTTTAGACCCAAAACTTATTTAAATCGTTGCTATGCCTTATCTTTTCCTTTATTCGAA
Source organism: Pinus albicaulis (assembly GCA_034641835.2). NCBI lineage: Eukaryota > Viridiplantae > Streptophyta > Pinopsida > Pinales > Pinaceae > Pinus > Pinus albicaulis. Next base: position 1,426,146,069 of record CM076572.1, read on the forward strand.
CTGCTGTGGTACTTTTGTGATAATAGCCGAGGTGGATGATTGAGAATGAGTTCTGAAACCCTTATATATAGTATTTTTTGCAAGCCAAGATGAAGAGACACGTCACTGTATGGAGGCCGACTTGAAAGACAAGGTGCAGGTCGGCTCTATGTCAAAATAATATTTTTTTAACTTGAAAATTCAATATCTCACAAACTATTTGGAATTTCGGGGCAAGTAAGGGCTCATTGGAAAGAGGAAAAAATCATCTTCAAGATGGTCTAGGTCCCATTGAGAAAAGATGTCTCTAAGGTGGAAAATTTTATTTTTCTTTGGGACTGTCTTTAAATTTTATGCATAAAATTTTTGGGACAGCATGAGAAATGTTTGGGACAGTATGGCTTCTCCATTGTTTGGCTTCATCATCATCATAGGAACATGTAGGACATCCCCATCATCATGATAGTGTCCAACAATGAGTGTATCATCCATGTCATCACCTAATTGTTCAGTGATATGCTAGTGCAACGTCATTAAGATAACTTCAAAATAGTATTCCAACCATCAAATGATATCTTCCACGTTATCATCTAGTCTTTCAACCTTCATCAAGTGCCATCATCATTAGTGGTCGCTAATTTAGTGTATGACATCATCAAGTGTATGAATCCAAATGTCATCAAGAGTTAAGGTCTAGATCATCAAGGGTACATGCAACATTATAGCTAGTTCAAGGACTTCTTGTGACTTCTTCATTAGTGGTTTGACATCTTCATGGGTTGACCTCTTCATTGATGGCATCCTTGTCAAACAAGAGTCATGACATCATCATCTGGTACTAGGCATCTCAACAATATTGACATCTCGGTCAATGCCATATTGACATCAATGACAACCTTGATTAACAAGATACTGGATTGGTTGACTTGAAAAGTCAATGCTTTGACCTTTGATTAGTTGTTGGATGTACTTGGACTATGTATCTTTGTTGAACCTTTGATGAACATCTAATAGAAGAAGAATTTGGTTGGGTTTTCCTCCTTGTGGAGTTTTTCCCTAGTCTTTGACCTAAATCTGTCTTATTGATCTTGGTTGTCTTCTATTGTGCATATTGTTTTTTGTTCTATCAACAATTGCTCACTGTCATTAAGTGATTGAAATATAGTTTAAAAAGTGATTGTTACTGAAAGAAGAAATTGTAGAAATTGATTGTTACAACATAGAACATTGAAAAATTAACATAACCCACCGCATGGTGGTTATTGTTTGCCAGTGCAACATAGCTTTAATGGCATTATTCATATTACTTCGAGAAATTTCATAGTAGTAATTTGGTCTCCATCCCCATTCAATCTCAGAATTTTGAGTTTTTGCTAATGAACTAACCAGTTTTTTTTTTTTTATCATGCGGCATCAACCATTTTGAATGGCTTTACCTCAGGGGCTATATTTTATTACAAAAGGTTTACTTCTTATGGATTTCTGTAATGACATTATTCTATTTATTTCTTTAGTTTATTTATGTTTTAAAGGAAATTCCCTGAACAGTTCTTATTTACTACTATTTATTGTTGTAATTTTTGTGCACATTGACTATTTTGATAAATTAGTGGACATTAATGTGTTTTCTTTCCTTCTGGGTCTATTTAATTATTCTAGTCAATACCAGAAAATGGTACCATTATGAGAAAAAACTAATGGCAATAGTTTGTAAACAGTAAACATTTAAAATGCTTTACACAAACTTTAAAATTACTATTTTCCTCTGTTTGGGAGGAGCTGCAACCTTTAGATCAGAGTTAGCTATAAAGATTTCAGATAGGATTGGCATTTTCAGGAATGATGTAGAATCTCTACAGCTCTGAACCAAATATGGCATGTTACATTTCATAGCTATGTAGGGATGGGTAATTTGTGAGGTCACACGTCCATAATTCTAGATGTACTTATCATTTACTAATGATACTAGATTAATTTTCCAAGACATAATTCTAGATGTACTTATCATTTACTAATGATATTAGATTAACTTTCCAAGACCAAATAGATAACTTTAAAATTTCAGTTGTGTTAACCTCCCCGCTGTATTATCATCATAAAGTTTTCCCCATCAGGTTATATTACACAAGGAAGCACCCAAAGAAAAATTATAGTTGGTTTCATGAACAAGTTGCTTACTAAAATACAAGTTCATAAATTCAGCAAGGCTGTCATGTGGTGCTGTAAATCCTTTCATACATGAAACAATCTGTGTACATGAACCTTTTATTGCGAGTCACAAGTACGAAGAGCCTTCTCATGAATTGTTCTGTGAAGACATTTGGATAGAGGATGTTAATGATGGATGAATTCGGGCCCTTTTGAGAGAGGGTGAAATACTCCTACCATCTGCAAATATCTCTCCCAGTTGCCACCTTGGACGCAGATCCAACTGTTTCATGTCAATTCAAGATAAACCGTAAGTCCACAAATATTCAACCAACTTTCAAAGAAAGAAAGAAAACTTAGAAATTTTCAAAATCCTCTTATCTGGAATCACAACTATACATACATTTTTTCTGTTAATAGAACTAAATATACATCTATCCTACAAATCAAGGTTACTTGGGAGCGGGAGCAGGAGTGACATTTTCAGAAGCTCCCAGTTTGGGAGCGAATCAGGGAGCGAATATATATATATATATATTGATGCATATATGTCAACAAAAGCATGTAGAAGGATGAATTAGATATAAAAAAAGAATAAAAACATAGATTGAACCATATAACATCAATCATCTAGAAGTTATAATCTTCATCAACCACGTCTACAAGCTAGTAACATACAACATATTGAGTCTCATGATTAATCAATCTTCAAGTTTCAAGCTTTCAAAATTCAATATATAAGATTTATCATCATTGATCACCAAAGTTATACTTGTAAGCGAAGTCTAACCATTACAACAAAGAATATCTAACATGAAATGAAATGTTATAAAATGAAATGAAATGAAACAACTTTCACCTTTCACGAAGCATCATATTCATAATACATTACCAATGGGTTATGATTTCCAACTTCAAACTTCAAACTTAAATTGTCATATATTGTTTACAAAAAATATCATAATGGATATGAAAGAGTCAACAGTGATAAAAATTACTAGAAACTAGAAAAGACAAGTAAATCTATTATTTATAGCTAATGCTTTGGCCTCTTTCCGCCCCAAGAAATGTCTAATTTTTTAGTCTTGTTGGAAAATCATGATCTTTGTCATTAATATCACCCTCTAAGCATTAATATCCAGAGGTATCTTTTTCATTACCTCTAGATCTGTATAGGGATCTTTGTCATTAATATCACCCTCTAAGCATTAACATAAGATAGAAAAAACATATCATGTCAAGTCAAGATTTTGTTTCAGTGATGGGTACATTTTTAGTAGGGTCATGACTCCTGATAGAGGACTTCGAAGGGTATTTTGTAATGCTTGCTTCATGGGTTTCATGAGCAAGGAGTTTTTATTATAGGTCAAAGACTTTTTCTTGATGTCTTTAGGGGTTTGTCATCTTGTCATAAATGTATAATTTAGAGTCATGTATATGAAGTGATGTTACACTTGTAAAGACAAATTATTGATGTATAATGTATGCTCCAAGACCTTTTCAATATGCTCCATAAAGTCGACTCAAATGGTGTTGGAAATCTCCTTGACAAAGTCAGCCTACACCCAGTCAGTCATGCCGGCACAAGGCAGTGGAATAGTCCCTATAAAAAGGGTGAACAATGGCCTCATTAGTACACAACAAGTTCGGACAAGAATCTGTAATAGAAGTGTGAAGTAAAGGGTTTAGAATTGAAGAAAAGAATTCAGACAAGCATCTCGGATAAGTCTGAAGTGGAGGTCTACAATTGGAGCAAGGGAAGAGAACAATCAGCGAAGAAGAAAGGAGGCAACCTTATCCTTGTTTTGGGTCTAACACACTTCGCTCATTTCAGGAAGGCCGAGAGCTATTACAGTAAGAGACAAGTCTGTAGTCCAGTGCGTAGAACAATGCGAGAAGGAGAAGGTTACACAACAAGGACAGGGATTGTGATTGAGAGGTGTCACTGCAACAAAGAAGAGATCACAGTCCTTGGTCATAAAGAGTGCAGAAAGAAGGCTAAGAAGGATTCTCTTGGAAGCCGAGGTAAGATCAAAGGAGGAACGGAAGGTAGCGCATCATTTAAGGGCTAGGGATCAAGCTTATTAAGGCTGGTGCAGAACAGTGCAGAAAAGAAAGAAGCCACAATAGGAGCAGTGACAAGGTCTTGGAAGCATAATAGCATTAAAGGTCCAAGTCAAGGTCATGGTGCTTGTCTATTGAAGATCTATAAGAAGAATTACTTGCGGGTTTTCCTCTCCAAGAGGGAGAGGTTTTGGCCTTGGCTTGAAGAACCAAAATCTTGTGTCTTTTGTGTTTTTGATAATTGACTTGATAGAAGATCAAATAAGCAAATGAAGAGAAGAACTAAGTAAGAAAAATAAGCTTACAAGTGATTATCAAGTAGAGAAATGAATTAAACTACGCCCTATCAAATTCTCAACATGGTATCAGAGCTAAGGTGCTAGAAAGGGCCTTTGACAAGAAAACACTCAAGTACCAAGAAGATCAAGGATCAGTTTCTAGAAGGCAAAAGTCTACATTGAAGAATCAATCCTCAAATTCTAAAGAAGCAGTTTGTAAATTGGAAAGCCATCTCAAGGAGATCAAGAACACCATCTCCATCAATAACTTCTGGTGTTGAAATCAAATCAACATTGTTGGAGTCGCCATCAAGCCATCATCATCAAGGATTGAAGGTAGTTTTAGCTCTCCTGAGGAAGCCGATCAAGGAGGATGCTCGTACTACCTTTTACATCATCATCAACAAGAAAGCTGATAGAAGAAGAAAGCATATACTCCAGTAAGTATCTTAATTTCCTCATCTGAATCTGTCAAAATGACTTTTTGCAAAGAAAGCAACGAATTGTCTAGGACTACAAACTTTCTTGCATGGAAGAAAAGGACAAATTTAAATTTGATTGAAAATGAAGTTATGGATTACATTAATGATTAAAGGGTCAGTGACTAAACCCTCAAAGGAAGACACTCAAGCTTATGCCAAATACATGAAGGGAGACATAAGATCCCAAAGGATTCTTATAGAATCCATAAAAGACTCCCTTATTCCCTATGTATCCAAATTGGAAACATCAAAGAAATATGTGAAATAATTGGTGGAACTATTCTCTATAAGCACTGCAAAAGAAGTAATATCTCTAAGACAAGAACTATATAAATTGAAGATGTCAAGAGAAGAAGGAATAACTTCATATTTTATGAAGATTTCCGAAATGCGAGATTTGTTGAGATTTTTGAGTGTTGGGGTAGCATCGGATGTGCTCTAGCTCCCAAACTTTGTGGAGAGAGTAGAGTACATGAGATCTCTAAGACCCAGAAAAAGATTTGAGAAATTCCATCATGTTTAAGAGATATTTAATTAATTAATCTTTTTAATTAAGGACCCTAAGTCCAACTTAGTAAAATTAAAAGATTAAAAGTAATTAATTTAAACATGTGATGGAAATGACTTAAATCACACGGATCAAGCTTTCTTTTGATCTTAGCTGTCGATTCAAGATTAGATCATGGCTATTGGTTTCCCAACGAGAAAAGTATAAAGGAAAGGCTTGGGGTCAGTTGGAGAACACACACACAGTGGTAGAGCACTGAGACTAAGCTGGAATTCTAGAGCGTGATTTGTTAAGAATTTCCAGAAGTGTTTCAACTACAGTGAGGGGTAATATTGGTGGAAGGGATGATCTGATCCCAGGCCAAGAGTGCAGCAAGAAGCAGAGAAGTAGCTGACTGAGCAGTGCAGAGGGAGCAGCAGCTACGCAACGCAGAGGCTTCAAGTGATACACAGAGGCTACGCATGCCTAGAAAGGGTAGCATAGAGGCAGTAGGAGGTTGGCAGGGCTGACACGGGCTCAACCAAGGCAGCATAGGGGCAGCATAACCCAATCTAGGGTGACACAGGCCCTTCTTGAGAAGCGCAGGGGCTGACGCAAGCTAGGAGAGCTGATGCGTAGAGCTTCAGAGCAACGTTGGGGTTTCTAAAGACTGAAAAGGGTTGAGTTCTATAAATCTTGTTTGAGGGTGTGAATCAGTCAGTTTTTCTATCTCTGGAACAAAGGTATTGTTGCAGATTGTTTATTTCTCTCTCGAGTTAGCCAGATTGGTGCCCATATTTTTTGTACTTAGAATATACTTAATAATAAAAACCCTCTAACAGCGAGAAGACCGGTTTTCCCGCTTTCTGTTTTTCCAGGGACAGTTGTCCAGAAAATCCTATGTGTCACTTTGTCATTGTGCATGTATTCAGTTTAGATTTGTATCTGTATAGACTGTTAATGTGTTTACTTCGATGTTAATGCTGAATATTTCAGATTAATAACTTGTCTAAGTAGGAGAAGTAAATTAAGATTTAACAGTAGGGTTTCTGCATAAGTAATATTCAGAAATTTTCACATGGTATCAGAGCGATTGTAGATCTAGCTTGGATTACCAGCAAGAAGACTGAAGAATCCTTGTTGCAGAAAGCAACAGAGAAAGCAGCAGTAGTCGTAGAAAGTTGGACAAGAGAGGGCAACATTGTAGCAGAAGTAAGCAGACCCACGCAGAGGCCAGAGTGACACAGTCTCCACGCAGACCCATGTACTTATTGCGCAGAAGCTGTGTTGGGACTGTCTGCTCACGCAAAAGCCAGCTAGGGTGACGCAGTCCAGAAGCTGTTAGTTGATTCAGAGTGCCAGAAGTCATGCTGCAGACATTCAGTAGTTGCTGGTGGGGTTAAAATTCTATTTGTGCAGAATTTAGCCTGAGCAAAGTTGACAAAGAGCGGGAGAACAACTTCTCAGAAGGCTTTCAACCAAAGAAGTCTGAAGTTAGATCAGAGGATCGAATAGATTTGATTTGCTTTTTATTTAGAAGACTTCCAAGAGAGGAAGTCAGTTGTCAGAGCAAGCAGAGGGTGCCTGTTTCGCCAAGGACCCTAGATCCAAGTCTCTAGCATAGAGAGGAGGATTCATTCCGACATATTTTCTGAGCAGATGGCACCTCAAGGACTACGTGTTTAGGATAGGTAGGACATCATATCCTACTTTGCAATCTGGAAGGCTAGAATCTTGGTAGGCATGGAGGCATACGGTCTGAGGGAGCATGCAGAGAAAGTCCAGGCCACACTAACCGATGCGAAGCTCCTGGAGAAACATTAAAAAGCAACGGCACATACCAAGCGCTTCATCATGGACGGAGTCAAGATCATGTGACTCCTCACATAGCCGAGAAGACTAATGGCTCATGATATGTGGGTGGCTCTGACCACACTATATGAACGAAGATCTGTCTAGAGGAAGATGCTTCTGGAGAACTAGCTGAGGTTATTCATGATGACCAAGGGGAAGGAGATCGATCCTTTTCTGTCTAGACTACAAGCAATTCAGGATCAGCTGATTGGCATGGGGATGAAGGTGGAAGATGATGTTATGGTGAGGACGACTCTAAATGCTGTCACAAAGGACTGGGAAAATTTTGTCCAAAGTCTCTTGGGCAGAGCGAACCTTCCCAATTGGGACAATATGTGGGCGATCCTCCGACAAGAAGAAATTCGTCCGATCACCAAGAGACAATTCAGCACTGGTTCAAGCAAGGTGAAGAAAGAAGAAGAGGAAGATGCAACCTTGGCATCAAAGAGGTAGCAAGGGAGAAAGAAGTGAGATCTATCAAAGATCAAGTGTTTCCAGTGCGGTGAAATAGGACATTTCGTCAGCAATTGTCCTTAGAGGAAGAAGGACAAGGAAGCTTCTAGCTCCAAGGTTGCTGTGGCGGACGATGGCTCCGAAGATGACGTAGCCATGAGCACTCATGAACCACGGAAGTGGGGCGACATGGATCTATAGAGAAGCTATAGAGTGACGACATGATCCTTGAGTAGCCCAACTCTTAGATCACATATGAGCTACGTAGCCTTAAGACGGTAGCGGGACAAGTGGCGCAGTGGGTGTAGAAGATCACAGATGGAGCAAAGGTAGAGCTAGATGCTGAGAGGGATCAGCGCAGTGTAGATGCAGCAGTAGCACAGAGGGGCTGATGTGACTTCAGCATCGCAGTGCATGCCTCTGTAAATTTTCGTAGATGTTCTATGCTTGATGCAACTTTACTTTTATCCCCAATATCAAACAACAATCACATAAACAAGAAAGTAAAATGTTGATAGAACATACCAGTAGATCAACAAAAGGCAAGCCAAAAATTACACTTAACTTGATCAACAAAATATGTGTTGTGGTGCATTACAGCAATCAACAGGATGCTTCAGCCAGCAAAGTCTCAATACAGTCAGTCAACCAGAAGTGTCACACAACCCTCTCGGACAACTATATCAGTCAACCCAAAGTCAATGAAAGTCAACACTGTCCCAGTCAATGGTCAATGCAAAACAGTAGCAACAAAAAGTCAATGTAGCCCGGTCAAAGTCAATGATCAACCTCGATTTCAGTGCCAAAAAATGCGGACTAGAGAAATCGAAATTTTGACCAAGTTTAACCATGCATTGAGCAAAGTCAATGCTGGTCAAATCAGCGTTGAAAACCCTAGGTCGAAAACATAAAATCTTTTTGCTACGTTTTCCCACGTGTGGAGAAGAAGAGACTCCAAGTGATGATCGAACCAATCAAATGCAGAGAGAGAATGTGTGATGAGTGATGGATGAAATGACCTCCAACGTTGACCTATATATATCCATCAGTGAGGGTGTGTGACACATCTGTTGGGGCTTCCAACCTACATTTCAATTCAGGCCGACCTTGCACATAAGTGGAATAAATTCAAAATAAATGCTCTGCTCATCGAGTCAAGATGATCTTTAGATCGATATTGCACCTCTCCGAAAGAGTAATCCAATAAAAATATTGGCATCTTCATCTGAGCATCACAACATGGAGTTTGGACCTAGTTGTCCAAAATTAACAGCGTGCTTACGCAGTGCAGCACTGCAGCAGCGCGGAGGCTTCAGGAGGACAACGCAGTAGCAGTGTAGGGGACTTCAGCGCAGAGGAGGTCTGCTTATGCAGTGCAGAGTTATAGCAGTGCAATAGCCTCCAGATGATAGCTCGGAGCAGCAACCTATGGAGTTTTAGTGATGAGATGTAGCCTAACTGACTTGCCTATCAAAGATTGGGCAGGAGGATTACAGTTGCTTACTCTCAGCAACTGAGTTGTAATGCAATAGTTGGTTGCACGATGCAGCAGATTGAGAGTAAGTTGCTGTACAAATGTGGTAGTGGTGGTGGCAAGAATAAAGGCCCTCAACAAGATTATAGGCCTCCAAATCCATTGGAATCCAGCAACATGGTAGATCAAATTCCCCCTTTTTGTAGGCCATGTAATGAGTTCCATGAAGAAGCCACATGCCTATATCTAAAGAGAATTATGGAAGGTAGCATGTTGGGAGATGAACATGTAGGAACTAGTGGTCAAATAAATATGTTCTCCATGGAAGATCAAATATACACCATTGAAAGAAATCAAGAGATTGACCATATTCCTAATAATCTTGGGGTTTGATGGCTTGTGGTTTTTATGAACGAATAAGGCAACATGGAGAGTTAAGCAAATGAAGGGAGAGAACGGCTAAAGTGAAGGCCAAGCACTTCAAGCACAAGTTCGGCAGACACCCTGTAGTCAAAAGAGGAAAGAGCACTTACCACTTACCTTTTCGCATCGCCAACTGCATTACACTTACACTTTTGTTAACTTCACTTGCACCATTTTCCCGATTGCAATATAAATGGGACCTACCCTCTCCGCCACGTCACCTCTCCGCTCATCGCACATCGCACTTCACATTGTTTCATTCTTGTTACCATTGCACTCCTTCACAAAACTCTCGATTGCGATTTGCGGGCGGCCCCACCTCCGTCATGCCACGTCACCCTCCGCTTATTTCACATCGCACTTCGCATTGTTTCATTCTTGTTACCATTGCACTCCTTCACAAAACTCCCGATTGCGATTTGCGGGCGGCCCCACCTCCGTCATGCCACGTCACCTCTCCGCTCATTGCACATTGCACTTCGCATTGTTTCATTCTTGTTGTTATCACTCTAATAATTCTTAAGTTGTGAAATTTTGATTTATAGTTTAAAGAATATCAGAGGTAACCACAAACCTACTTTCAAGCTTTAGGATCTAGCCTTCCTAAGGCTCAGAGAGGGCTCTCTCTATAAGATTTAACTTTGTTTTTATATATGATTTTAGGCTAGTTATATAGGGAAAATTGAATTTGAGTTTTGGTTTGGTTTGGTGGGAAAATCACTTACTGAGATGGATAGTAATAGGTCTGGTTTCCATTGGGAAAATGGAGTCAATGTGTCAAGCAGACAAATCAGGATCAAGGTCTAAAGTCAAATATTTTTAGGGCAAGATAGCAGAGTCACTAAAGATCTCTAGAGGCTGATTTGTGAAGTGGTTTTAATCAGGATAAAGAGCAATTAAGGGTTCTTTGATCCGGATAAGGAATGAATAGGTAGGGGCCAATCGAAATTAGGGAGCAATTAAGGGTTCCCTAGTCTGGATATCAGTAGAAAACATTTAAATGAAAACCAGTAAATAACAGAGTGCTTTTAACAAATTCTGATATAACACTTCTTGATTTCACATTAAAATTTAGAACACATTTATGAATGAATAGAAAACATAAGAAGATTAACAAGTAACATGAGAAAGAACTTCACTTAAGTGGCCCAACACATGAATCCTGAAATATGATGCTTTATTGCTTTGATCCAACCTGTTGACTTGAACTTGGTACAAAAACCCTTAAGGTTCAGAAAATATGACTACAAAAATCTTCAGCAATTTTATCCACACTAATATTTCAAATGAAGTATTTATACAAAAAGTAGTACAAAATATCCTAGAACAATCTTAGGAATATTTTTTGGAAAATAAAATATCTTTTACAAAAAGATAGTGACAGCTTGCCTAACAAATTGCAAACTGTCCTATTTATTGAAATTAAATAGTATGTTGTTTGGATTTGGGTGCAGCTGGCTAGTAGAGGTGTCCCTCACACTGGCAATTGATCTTCAATCTGTTTTAGAACTTTATCTTTCACCTAATACTCTTTATCCTGATACACTTTAACCTATTGATATTGACTGCTTTACTGCCTGAAAATCTGTTTTTACTGTGTAAAACACAGCACTCTGTTTTCATTATTTCTCACTGCAAACTGTCTTTTATAGCAAATCTGTGAGCTTCTGCCAAAAATCTTCTTTTGGTAATTTGATCTTTGTGAGTTTTCTGAAATTCTCATCTGCTTCTGTGTATCTTACAAAATTTGGCTTGACCACAAATAGGTGTTTTATCTCATGTTGTAAATAAAACAAATTTTCAATACTTTTTTGTAAAACTTTACCTGTTGGAATTCCTTGCCAAACTGATTTATTCACTTGTTCTTTGGCAAATTCCCTTATCTTTTTATTGTAATCTTCTTGCTTCATCAGTTTATCATTGATAACAATGAATATTTGGAAGACCTTTTTGTCTTAAAGTATCAAAATTAACCATGAATCTTGTGATGGCTACAACCATATTTTAGCACTTTTCTTCCAATTGTTTCATGAGGTTCTTTTTGGAAATTACTTTTCTTACCTCAAGAATTGTTTCTGTCTTGTCAGTTATTCCTATTTCATCCAATTCTTGCTTATTTTTACTATTGAGGAACTTAATGATTTCCAATGCTTTTTCAGGCTTAGTGGCCAATTCATCTTTGGTTTTTTGAATTTCTTCTTTAGCTGCTTTTAGCAAATCCTTTTGTTCATATATTACCTGATGGATGGCCAAGTATCATTGACTGATTCATGATGTTGGTCCATAACTGATTTTTGATGTATGCCATGGGCTCTTTCAAGGTCAACTCTATTTCTGCCTTTTTGAGTTGTTCACTTAACCTTTTAGCCTTTTGTTCTTCAGTTTTAGCATTGATCTGTGCTAATTTCTTGGCATCTTCCAGCTTTTTGATTTGCTCTTTCAACCTGTTGATTTCATTAGTTTGTATGGACATTTATTCCATTGCCTTTATCAATTTTCTAGCCTCATCTGATTGTTGAACTGCTTGTGTAGAAGACTCAGTGGCAAAAGTGGTGGATGAAGTGACTGGTACTGTTGTGGCCAATGGAACCTTTGGAGCCAATTCTTCTGCTAAAGTGGATGGGACTGCTGTTGTCACCGTAGGAATTACCGTAGGAGGGACATTTTGTGTCTTTGCGGCTTCTTTTTCTTGGACAAGTTTATCCATTTCAATTTCCATTTTCTTGATTTGTGTTGTCATCTGTAATATGAGATTCATCATCTCATCCTTTTGATTTTCTTCTTGTACAATCTCCTTAGCCTGTGGGTGTTCTGTAGGGGGTAATTTCAGTTTCTTTCTGAGTGCTGCAATATCAACATTTTTCTTCTTCATTAGCTCTTCTGCAGCTTTCACATTAGAAGGGTCATAACCCACTTCAATCACTAGTTCCTCTAAAGACTTGATTCTGGTGTCTTTAGCATATGAAGAGGCTTTTTCAACCTTAAGTTGATCTTTCATATTTGTCAAAGTGTTTTGGAGCTTTTGAACACTCATTACTTTTGCGGTCATGGTGGAATATAGCATTTCTGAGCTTTGTTTGTGGAGTTCAATCTGATCCAAGGGATGAATGTCTTCTATTGGAACTTCAATATCAACCCTCTTATAATCTGATGATGTTGTATGTTTAGGCACTGTTGGCTGTAGCACTGTCATCAACAACTTCTTATTCTTATAATCAAAGGCTGAGAGCAACCTCTTTGTATCCCTGGAGTTTGCTTCAAGTATTGAGAATAGATTTCATTCTTGATTTCCTCTTTCTTAGCTTTGATCTCTTTATACTTTTCTTTGATATCCATGTCTTTATCCTCTGCCTATTTTGATGAAGATGCTTCCATAATTTGTTGTTTCTGAATCATTTGTGTGTTGGAAGTAGCAGGTTTCTGCTCATTTTCAATCACTGTAGTAGTCACAATGTCTTTCTCTGGATTTTCTTCATCTAAAACCTCAATTGTTTCCTTTTCTTATTCTGCTAGATTTGTTTTTTTTTTCTTGGTGTACCTTGGCTTAAACTTGGTTTCTGTGGTAGTTTTAGCAGTATATGAGCCTTCTTCCCTTTTCTTTTTTATACCTCTGTCTTCCTGATTTTATGTTTCCAGAATGTGACTAGTATCACTCTGCTTGACAGATTCAATCAATGTATTTTCTAACCACTCTGTTTGATTTCAGGCTTCTTGTCATGAACATATGGGGTTAATTTACATTTCACCCTCATCTTACTGATTATTCCATTAGGATCATAGTTCCACAGGAAACTTTCATCAAACTTATACTCTAGCAATTGTTTTGCTACCTCTGCACCTGCTTCTCTGTTGTTGCATATGAAAGGACCCACTTGGTTTTTCAATTTAAACTGAGTTTTATTTTTAGTAGCCAAAAAATTAACTGAATCTGAGTTCAGAATCTGTCTAATATATTCTAAGGCAAACAATCTCATTGCTAAATACTTTGGAAATTTATAGGGAAGGAGAGTTGATCCATAAACTCTAACCTCAGTATGGTTTTGGTATAGATACCAATCACCTATTTTGCTCTGCTCTGATAACTGTAAAACCTTCTTAATTTCATCACTAATCCTAGGTTGCACATTGTTCTTGAGAAGATTTACCAATGGTGAATGAAACAATCTGTGAAGTTTGCATATGTGAAATCAGTTGACTCATTTCTGATTAAGGAAGTCCAGAAAATAACTGATTGTTTATTTCCCTCTACATCCATCTTTTGGAGATTTATTGGAAACTTATCTCACTGAAAGTAGAGGAACATCTGGAATAGGAATGAGGTATATCTAAATCACCTTCAGTAGGAAGTTTTACAAGTTTTTCATGCATACTATCAGCAATATATTCAACAAAATTATAGATGACTGCAGGGGGTTGACCAGGCACAAAAATAGACAGATAACCTAGTATAGATTCATCAGTATGTTCATCAGTGAAGTAACCAAGGATAAAAGATAGCATTGAGATAATGTGTCTTGATCCTTTTGGGAATTTGGAGGATGAATATGGAGGGTTAAGCTTGGGGATTTCAACATAAGAGGGCATGAATGTCTGAAATATTTGAAATCTTTTAGGAAAGTCTAAATCCAAATAGGACTGTCGGAACTTCAATGGACAAAGGGACAACATTAGGTTCAGGTTGCAAATGAAGCATTTGGTTTATGGATTCAACAGTAATAGTAAATAATACTTCTTTCTCAGCATTAACAATTGCTCTTTGATCTGGGGAATAGTGAGCTTGACACAATCTGATGACCTCAAGGCACTGATGGGTATGGGGAACTACATATTTGGGTAAATTAGACTCCCAAACAAGTACTTCATCTACTTGGTCCAAATATTTTTCTTGGCTCTAGCAGTGGAGCTCAAGAAGGTTAAAGTCAGTTATTGGATCAGTGATTTAATAGTCTATATCAGCGAAAGGGGTATGTTCAACATCTACAACAAGAGGTTGTAGTGGATTGATAACAATTGTGTTTTTAGAGGCCATTTATGGGTTTGTTTTTGACAATTTAACCTTTCTAGGTCTTGAAACTCTGTTCTTTAGGTTTTTAATATACTTTTGTAAGATTACACTGTTTATAGAAGGTCTTTTTAGTGTAACAAAGGGTTCTTTTGGATTTTAACATGTAAACTTTGGATTTTTCTGTTTCAGACTGTCAATTTTGCTCAAAAATCAATCTTTAAACCTTTTACAGATTCAGGAATAGCTAGCAAGGGTTTACTGCACTTTTCTTTGATGAAAACAGCGCGAAAACAGTCTAATTCAAGCAAAAGGGCTTCCGAGCATTTGTAAAAGACTTTGAATCATTCAGAGGGTTTCTAAAAGTCTGTAGATGACTAAATTATCTTCAATCGCTTAAAAAAAACATAATACAGTCTTCAGTAATTGTGAATCTCTCAGGGTTTTGCAGCAAAGATGAATATATGAGGAAATAAGGCTGTTTCTTTAGGCAAATAGGCTTTAAAACGTTCAAATCCAAGATTTATGCTTCTTTTCAGATGATGGATGGGTTTTTTTCTTGAAAAATACCTGTAAATTTAGGCATTTGACTCAAAAGAAGGGTTTGCTGGGAGTCTGAAAGCTTTCAAAAGCTTGTTGAGGTCTTTTAAATGCAAACTGGAGGCTTTGAGCAGTTGCAACAGTGAATTTGACTGAATTTCTGTTGTTTTTTTGCAAGAAAACAGGGCGGCAGTGTCTTTTTATCAGTCAGAAACAGTTGATGAGCAGAAAACACAATGAAAAGCTTGTAATGCGTATATCTGATGTTTTATAAAGAATTTGATTGAAACTGTGTTCACATTTAATAACAGTCAAGTCACTTTGAAAGAGGTTTACGCGCGGGGAGGTTATTTACCGCTGAGTTGTTATCGCACCATCGGAAGGTGGTAAACGGTTTTGCTTAAATGGATGTGATCCAATGAAAAAATGACGCGTGGAGGAGAGAGAGCGGGGTAAAACTGCTTATATCGCAAATCTAAATTTGTTTAATTCGCGCGCCATTGTATTTGCGATATGGATTCTGGGCCGTTGGATATATTAGGCGGATATGAACGGTCGAGATTGATCGATGGAGTTATGGGGTAATGGGCGTGGAGCCCGGGAGTCTTTTATGCGGCGGGTTTCGCTTTTATACATTAAAACAAAGTTTTAACATATAGTTCTAATGTTAATCGGGATAGGCGGAATAGGCAGGTTATCAATGTATTTTAACCAAATGTAACGTATACAGGTGGAAAATAAACATTGGGCGGGTTTTAATATATAATAGAAATGGTTTAAACCTATGGGGAACGGGAATATATTAGGTGGGGTAAATTAAACCATAGGATAAACATAATATATGGGTTGGGCTAAATATAAATGAATTAATATATTACGAGGTGGAAAGGTCTAATAAAGGATTTAATACATAAGTTAAATGTTATTGAAGAAGTGTATAAGAGGGAATGCATAAATACACCAAGTAAAGTGTCATTTTAAGTCATTGGGTGGGATTTTCATAGTTGTGGTCCAACATAATCATTTAACACTTAATACTTAGAATAAATAGCATTTTGTGGGTTTTTTAGGATTTTATATAAAAAAAGGAAATTAATCAAGGGGTTTTTACTTTTCCCAAGTAAAAAAGGTGTTTTGACTTAGGAAAAGGGGTTTTAATAGGGAAAATGAGTGATGTTGAGGAAAAAGGGTTTTTATGAAAGGGAAGGGTTTTACTGAATTAGGATCCAATACTTAGTGTCAATCAATCATTAAGACGTGGGTCTGATCCCACCAGAAGTCAGAAAAATGCTCTGAGTCTTTATAACTGAAGTTTTTTAGTACTAGAATACTTTGTGGGGAGGGAAATTAGTAATTTACCAGATGATGTTAATCCATGCCTTGTGTAACTGCTTTCTACCTACCCATCATTTATTCTACTATTTTTTTCCTTTATTTGCATGGGTGAATTTGAGATTGCAAACCTTAATCCATTTTTCTTTTAAATCATGGAAACTATCTAATTCTAACCTTATTTCATCCGAGGGCTCAGATTAAATTGTTGAGCTCCTCATTTATTCTTTACTTAACTAATGATTTGTCAAGTTTAAACTGTTTGACAATCTTTAATCTCTATCTATAAACATGAAATTTAAAGCATGAAAAGGTTAAGATTAAACTATTTAACTCATCATGGATTATGGCATTTTGAACAAGCTGCACATAATCATTTATTTGCAGTGAAAAGTAACTAGTAGTGGCATTTTGACTTGCATCACTTTCATGTCTTATTTTTATCTCTTTTTTGTGTTTGGGGTTCATTTTTCTATTCTTTTTTATCTTTTCTTTTCAAGTCCTTTGATTTTTCTTTTAGAACATTTACCCTCTTTTCATTTTTTATTTTCTAATATGGGAAAACAACTTGCAGAAATAAATGTATGTACATATTACAAGACTAATCAAATTCAATTCAAAAATTATGAATCCTATTATTATAGGACCCTAACAGTGGCTCTACATGGGGATGGTATTTCCTGGTGAAATGTCAAGAACTTTAAGACTAGTAGCCTCTGAATTTTGACTATGTTGTCCTTGGAAATGTCTTCTCAGCTCTGCAATTATTCATACTTATGATATTTTACCTTTCAAAGCTTAGGGCCTTCTCTCTGAGCTTCAACTTTGTTAGGGAAAACATCCAATCCAATCTAAAATCTGCAATGTTATGTACAATGAGTAAAGTAAACAAAGTTAGCTATTGGTTATTTCTGAAGAGTAGTAATGCTTTAGCATTCTGCCATTGACAGGTCCACCTAGCAGATCTGATCCATCCATCTCTTTCAAAAAGAAAGCATTGTTATCTATGTAACCATAAATAACATAAGGTCATTTCCACAAGAAATCAAATTTCCCATGTTTACGTTTCTCTTCTCTCCTTGAATCCCACTTTAGAACTTTGTCACCAATATAGAAATCATCTTTTTTACTTTTCTTATCAAAAAATTTCTTAATCTTGTCTTGGATAACTTGAGACTTAAGATAAACCTCTTCTCTTGTTTGCTGCAAGTGAATGGTTTGGTTAATCCTTCTTTGAATGTCATTGGTCTCAACTTGTAATTCTTGGATTATCTTCATAATTGGTACTCATAAGGAAGATGGAAAAACAACATCCATTCCATAAACAAGTTGGTAAGGGGATGTACCAACAGATTTCTTAGTGGTAAGTCTATCTGCCCATAAGGCATTAACTAACCTCTTGTTCCAAGTTTTCTTGTTATCTTCTAGTAATTTCTTAATGATGTTCACAAGGCTTTTATTGGAGGATTCAGCAAGGCCATTACCTTGAGGGTAATATGCAGTAGAATGGCCAAGGGTAATGTGATATTTATGGCAGAAGTCAATCATCTTTTTGGATTTGAATGCAACTGCATTGCCAGTGATAATTTTTTGGGGGCATCCAAATCTTGAAAGTATGTTGTTTTCTAAAAATGAGATTATGACAGTATCAGTGGCTTGCCTGGAGGGTATGGCTTCTATCCACATAGTGAAATAGTCAGTGGCTATCATAATCCACTTGTGTTGAGCTGAGGATGGAAGGTGAATTTCACCAATGAAGTCAAGACCCCATTGTTGAAAAGGCATTTCTGTTGAGATGGGTTTTAAGGGCAAGGGTAGCAACTTTTTCTTTCCTTCAAATATTTGACACTTGTGACAAGAAGTCACATACTTTTTTACATCTGTAAACAAAGTAGGCCAGTAAAAACCAGCTCTCAAGATTTTGTCTGCAGTAGTCTTCCAGTAGAGATGTCCCCCATAATCACCTGCATTAAATTCTTCTAAAACTTTGTCAACTTCCTTTTTAAGCAAACAATTCAATAAAATTCCACCATGATCTTTCCAAAAGAGTACATTGTCTATGATACAAAATCTTACTGCCTTTATTTTAGAAATCTAGCTTTTGTTCTTGATAATCCAGGAGGAGCTTGTAAATTTAGTAATACAAATACAATATCTGCATACCATGATGAGTCTGAAAAGGCATCACTGATCTCTGGAGTCCCCATCTCATCCTGATCATCTATTTGGGCAATAAAATTAATGTTTAAAGCATGACAATTTGATTCAACCATGAGTTTGGCTAAGCCTTGACCTTTTATGAGTTTGGTAAGTTTGATTTCTATGTCATATTCCAAAATTGTGGCAATCCACTTGCCTCTTTTACCATCAAGACCATTATGTGTCAAAATGTCCTTTACAATTGCATTTGGAACATAAGCAATAATATGTGAATAAAGAATATATACTCTAAAGTCTTTGATGGCCTTCACTAATGCTAGTGTCTACTTTTCCATTATATTATACTTAAAGTAGCATCTCTGAGTGATTTGCTAAAGAAAGCAATGGGCTGCTCATAGCCTTAGTCATTTTTCTGCAGTAAAACTGCAACAATAGTGTGTTCTGAAGCAAAAGAGAAAATAATGAAACCTTTTTTAAAGTTAGGACTTATAAGGACTGGCGTTTTTGTTAAGGCTTGTTTAATAGATTCAAATGATTGCTTGGCCTCAACAGTCCATTTAAGTACCGAGTCTTTTTTCAGCATATTGTTAAGTTCTCTAATTATTTCAGCTAGATTTGAGATGAATCTTCTTAGAAAGTTAATTTTACCTAGGAAAGCTTGTAATTCTTTCATATTCCTAGGAAGACTAATGTTAAGAATGGCCTCTATACTCTCTAGGTCTATCCTAATTCCCTCTTTAGATATGATATGTCCTAGTAACTTACCTTCTTCTAATCCAAATAAAGTCTTCTTAGGATTTAGAGAGATGCCAAATTTCCTGCATTTAAGAAAGGCTTGTCTAAAATGATCCAAATGTTCATTATCAGTCAAAAAAAATAAAGTACTATCATCTAAATAAATCACTAGGAATTCATGAATTTCCTTTGCAAAGGCTATATCCATAGCTCTTTAAAAAGTGGCTTCTGCATTCATTAACCCAAAAGGCATTTTTACATACATAAAAGTGCCCCATGGAGTAGTAAAAGCAGTTTTGGCTTGGTCTTCTGGTTGGAATAGAATCTGGTTATATCCAGAGAACCCATCTAACAATGAAATTCTGGAAGAACCAACCACCCTCTGCAAAATGTGATCCATCTTTGGTAGAGGGTAATTGTCTCTTAAGGACACTTTATTTAAGTTTCTAAAATCAACACAAATCTAATTTCTCCCGTCTTTTTCCTAGTGGGAACTAGATTAGAAAACCAATCAGAATATCTGATTGGTGCAATAATTTAGGCTTCATACATTCTTTTGACCTCTTTCTCAATTAAAGGCATCAAAACAAGATTGATCCTTCTTAGCTTTTGTTTAAAAAGTTTTTGGTCTTCTTTTATAGGGACTTTATGATGTATTATGCTGGTGTCATAGGATTTTAAGTCCTCATAACTCCAGGCAACTACATCCTGAAATTCCTTAAAAAGAGCTAGGTATTTTACTTTTTCTTCATGAGGTAAAGCTTTGGAAAGTTTAATCATCTTAGGTTTTAACTCTGTATCTATATTACATTCCTCAATATCTGATCTAAGTGGCTCCATTTTAGGTTTTCTTGCAACATCATTAAAGTCAAATAAATCTTCTAAAGGCACTAATCCTTTTGGTAAAAAGTTATCTTTGAGATTTAAAATATCAGATTCATCATCAACTAACACATCAATCTCTACTTTTTCTAAATTATCTATGTCTACTTGACTAAATTTAGTAGGTTTAGCAAACTTTAAGTTATTTACATCTACATTATTCAAATTAATTTCACTATCTAAGATTTGATCTACTGTACAATCTGTGTCTATATTACGACTCTGAAATTCTCCTTCATTATTCATAAAATGATAAATTTGTTCATCATGTCAGAAAATTTGCCAATATTTAAGAATATCTGGAATTATAGGCCTGTGTTTGACTTTTGTAGTGTATCTATGATTTGGTTGAAATGGCAGATTGCAGGTACTAGCAAAAGTTGCTAAGCAGTGGGCTTGTATGTTCTGTTTTCTTGGTATTGCAGAAAAATCACATTCTAATAGATCTTTGATCAAATCTAACACAATATCTCTATATCGGCTTAATCTTGGATTATAGACAGAATATTCTCCAGTTATCTGTTTCACAATTAACTCTGAGTCTCCCATAATTGACACTCTTTTACCTCTTAAATTCCTAACAATCTGTAGTTCTAAAATGAGAGCTTCATATTCAGCCATGTTGTTTGTACATTTAAAATTAAGTCTAAAAGCATGACCTTCTGCATGATTGTTTTCCATATTGTGTATCCAAACTCCTGCTCCTGCTCCTAGTTTATTGACCAATCCATCAAAATCTAGGTGCCATAATGATTCATGAAAGATGTTTTCATTGTCTGGTGCTTTGTTTTTCTCTTTTAGTTCAGTATTGTTTTCAATTCCAGTTTCAGAGTTACATAAAATGAATGAATCCATGTCAGTAGGTGTAGTGTAAATAGGATAATTTCTTGGTCTTTCTACACTACTCACCATATACTTCATCAATGTTTCTTTGTAAAGTTTCTTTGGTTGGCCAAAAACTGATATTGTTGCATATGACATATCAAGTTGTAGAGATCCCTGTAATTTAGCTCCCCATGAGCGAGATAAGAGCATTCCATACTTGGGAGGGATGTCAACTACTACAATGTCTATGACTATGCTTTTACTAGGATATTGAACTAAAGTAACACATAAATCTTTAATCAAACCTAAGCATTTCACTTTGCTGGAATCAAATGAAAAGAGATCTTTGTAAGGCCTAGTGATGTCTAAATTCAGGGTTTCCATTATTGCTTTTGGCATCAAATTGTGTGAAGCCCCTGAATCTAGCATTGCATTATGTAATATTTGATCATGAACAATTAGGCTGACGTAAAACAGTGGAATTGCTCCATCTTGGTGTTTCCCATTAACATCAGGACCAAAAATTAATTCAGGTTGATCATCAATTAAGTTTATTGAATCTTCTCCATCATTCATATTCAAAGTTTCAGTGATAGGTGTTTTATATAAATCGTGTTTTACCAATTCTATCAAAGGGATTGGTATCTTTAATTTGGCAATTTCAGCTTGGATATTAAATGGAGGTTGTGATTTTGCTAGCTGAATTATTTCTTCTTTTGTAACTGTAGTTTGAGTAGGTTTATCTTCCTTTTCTACAGTTGTCTTTTCATTTTCTGTTTGAGTTTCTACTGTCTTACTGCTTTTAGTTTTCTTTACAGGAATAGTTTGAGAAGCAGTAGATGTTTTTGCAAATTTTGTGTTTTCAATAGCTGCTTTGGCAGTGGCAACTTTTGGATCAGTAGTGGGTGCTTTGGAGTCTAAAATTGTTGTTTTAGCAGAATTAATTGTCTTGACAATAGCAGATTTTTGTGAATCTGTTGATGTTTGGACAACATCATCTATGATATCAACAATTTTGGGACTAGGTGAAATTTTGGGGCTTGAAACTTTTTGAGTTGAACTAGAGTTTTGCTTGTTTTCCCTAGGGAGAATTTGCAAAACTTTAGTAATAGGAGTCTCTATTGTTTTCTTTGTTGGTGTTTGGGCAATTTTCTTAATAGAAGGCTTTGCATTTTTCTTGCTTCTAAGGTTATATTTCTTATGGACTTCATTGATACTTCATTGATAGCAAACTCATAACCTTGCTTGTAATCAAATGATTCACCTGAATCTAATTGCATTTGTTGTAAATCATATAACTCCTGATCTTCTTGTGTAAGAAAGATGGTGTTATCATCATTAATACCCATTAGATTTATGGTATCTTCATCATCATCATTTTAATGAAAACTTTCAGCATAGTTCTCTTGGAAAGGTGGTCTTATTGTTTGGTCAGGTGCTGATTCTCTAGATTTTCCAGTGTTAGTGTTTTTCCTGAAATTGGGATTTCTAATTTGTTGTTGGTTATCCCATTGGGGCTTCCTTTCCATATTATCTAACCTATCCATCACTCTCTCTAGTGTTTTTGCTAATTGATCTATTTTTAAATCTGAACTAGATGCTTCTTTTATTGTTACTCTCCTTTCATTCCTTAATCTAGCTTTTCTAGCCAACAAATTTGCCTCTACACTAACAGCATTACTTTGCATCTGCTCTAAAGTTTCAGCATTCCTCTCTCTCAATTGATAGGCTATGTCTGTATCAAATCCATCAGGGAATTTGAGAAGAACAGAATCAGGAGGAGGCTTAAGATTAGCAGGAATTGAATTATAAATGTTGTTGTATCTAGTACAATAATCTTGGACTGTTTCATTTGGTGCTCTTTTTATGCTTTCAAATTCAGATAAGATTTGTAGTGGATTTTTCTTCTTTTCCCATTTATTAATAAACAATCTATGAAAAATTTCTAAATCAACAATACTACCAGGATTCAGACCTTTAAACCATTTTTTCAGCTCACCAGTTAATGTTTAGCAAAAAGTTTCATTTGTACATCAAAATCATCTATTTCATGAAGCTCAAAATAATCTGTCATCTTATTAACATGCTGTTGGGCAGTGTATTGAGTAGTTGCATCAAATTGAGTTATTTTGCTTTGATAATCCTGAGGCATGTCATGTAACTGGGCTAGAAGGACCAAGGGAGCATATCTAGTAGCCATGGCTTGAATTCTAGCTTGGTTAGGAGGTAAGTTGGAAGTGCTTGGGGAAGAACTAGAAGTATTTGCTGATGCAGTTAAAGCACTTGCAGATGAGATTGGAATATAAGAAGATGTACTGGAAAATGTAGTTGAGATGCTAGAAGATGAAACTGGGATATATGAAGATGTGCTTGGGAATGAGAATGATGTATTGGAAAATGTAGAAGAAAAACTAGTGGATGGACTTGAGTGGTGGAGGATGGGAATAATATTCTAGGTTGGAATGGTTGCTTTGGAAAAAAGGAATCTATGGAATGAAGGGTAGTGGAAATACTGGATGAGGTGGTAGTGAATAAAAATGATCCTACAGATTCTATAAGGTTGTTATCTAAATGAGTAATAGAAGGTTTAGGGGTATAGGCTGATAAAGCACTTAATTCAACTGAATGTTGTAAATAAGCTTCATCTATTTCTTTAATCAAAGTAGCAGTTATTGCATCAAGCTTATCATAAACTTCAAAAAAAAATTCTTCAGAATCTACTGAAACAGTTTCCTTTTTAGTTTCAAGAAATGAAATAAAATCAGGATCTATCACAGTGCTTTGTAAATCACTTTCTGATTTGGTTCTGAATAAAGATTGTTCAAAATTTATATCAAATTCTAAATCTTGTAAACTTGATAGTTGTTTTGGAAGGGAATTTTCTCTGACTAAGGAAACTTTATTACCTAACTCCTCTACTCTTTTATTCTTTTTTCCAATTCTGTCAGGATTATCTACTATGACAACAGGTTGTGGATCTGGATTGGACTTGGTATAGTAGACTCTTCTGGAAGCAAGAAGTACAATTTTTTATGAAAATATACTCACAACTTATAAAACAGTCTTAAGGTGAAAAGATAATAAAAAAGATTTCCTTTAAGATCTATTTTAAAACAGAGGATTGGTTAGTTCCCCAGTATGGTCGCTAGTATGTTATCACTCTAATAATTATTGTGAGATTTTGATTTATAGTTTAAATAATATCAGAGGTAACCACAAATCTACTTTCAAGCTTTAGGATCTAGCCTTCCTAAGGCTCAGAGAGGGCTCTCTCTATAAGATTTAACTTTGTTTTTATATATGATTTTAGGCTAGTTATATAGGGAAAATTGGTTTTGAGTTTTGGTTTGGTTTGGTGGGAAAATCACTTACTGAGATGGATAGTAATAGGTCTAGTTTCCATTGGGCAAATGGAGTCAATGTGTCAAGCAAACAGATCAAGATCAAGGTCTAAAGTCAAATATTTTCAGGGCCAGATAGTAGAGTCACTCAAGATCTTTAGAGGTTGATTTGTGAAGTGGTTTTAATCGGGATAAAGAGCAATTAAGGGTTCTTTGATCCGGATAAGGAATGAATAGGTAGGGGGTCAATCGAAATTAGGGAGCAATTAAGGGTTCCCTAGTCTGGATATCAACAGAAAACATTTAAATGAAAACCAATAAATAACAGAGTGCTTTTAACAAATTCTGATATAACACTTCCTGATTTCACATTAAAATTTAGAACACATTTATGAATGAATGGAAAACATAAGAAGATTAATAAGTAACATGATAAAGTACTTCACTTAAGTGGCCCAACACATGAATCCTAAAATATGATGCTTTATTGCTTTGATCCAGCCTGCTGACTTGAACTTGGTACAAAAACCCTTTAGGTTCAGAAAATATGACTATAGAAATCTTCAACAATTTTATCCACACTAATACTTCAAATGATGAAGTATTTATACAAAAAGTAGTACAAAATATCCTAGAACAATCTTAGGAATATTTTTTGGAAAATAAAATATCTTTTACAAAAAGATAGTGACAGCTTGCCTAACAAATTGCAAACTGTCCTATTTATTGAAATTAAATAGTATGCTGTTTGGATTTGGGTGCAGCTGGCTAGTAGAGGTGTCCCTCACGTTGGCAATTGATCTTCAATCTGTTTTAGAATTTATCTTTCACCTGATACTCTTTAACAACTGATATTCTTTATCCTGATACACTTTAACTTGTTGATTTTGACTTCTTTACTGCCTGAAAATATGTTTTTATTGTGTGAAAAACAATACTCTATTTTCATTATTTCTCACTGCAAACTATCTTTTATAGCAAATCTGTGAGCTTCTGCCAAAATTCTTCTTTTGGTAATTTGATCTTTGTGAGTTTTCTGAAATTCTCATCTGCTTCTGTGTATCTTACAAAAGTTGGCTTGACCGCAAATAGGTGTTTTATCTCATGTTGTAAATAAAACAAATTTTCAATACTTTTGTGTAAAACTTTACCTGTTGGAATTCCTTGCCAATCTAATTTATTCACCTGTTCTTTGGCAAATTCCCTTATCTTTTTATTGTAATCTTCTTGTTTCATCAGTTTATCATGGATAACAAGAATATTTGGAAGACCTTTTTTGTCTTAAAGTGTCAAACTTAACCATGAATCTTGTGATGGCTACATCCATATTTTGGCACTTTTCTTCCAATTGTTTCATGAGGTTATTTTTGGAAATTACTTTTCTTACCTCAAGAATTGTTTCTGTCGTATCAGTTATTCTTATTTCATCCAATTCTTGCTTATTTTTACTGTTGAGGAACTTAATGATTTCCAATGCTTCTTCAGGCTTAGTGCCCAATTCACCTTTGGTTTTCTGAATTTCTTCTTTAGCTGCTTTTAGCAAATTCTTTTGTTCATATATTACCTGTTTGGATGGCCAAGTATCATTGATTGATTCAATGATGTTGGTCCATAACTGATTTTTGACGTATGCCATGGGCTCTTTCAAGGTCAACTCTATTTCTGCCTTTTTGAGTTGTTCACTTAACCTTTTAGCCTTTTGTTCTTCAGTTTTAGCATTGATCTGTGCTAATTTCTTGGCATCTTCCAGCTTTTTTATTTGCTCTTTCAACCTGTTGATTTCATTAGTTTGTATGGACATTTCTTCCATTGCCTTTATCAATTTGCTAGCCTCATCTGACTGTTGAACTGCTGATGTAGAAGACTTCGTGGCAGAAGTGGTGGATGAAGTGACTGGTATTGTTGTGGTCAATGGAACCTTTGGAGCCAATTCTTCTGCTAAAGTGGATGGGACTACTGTTGTCGCCATAGGAATCACTATAGGAGGGACATTTTGGGTCTTTGCGGCTTCTTTTTCTTGGACAAGTTTATCCATTTCAAATTCCATTTCCTTGATTTGTGCTGTCATCTGTAATATGAGATTCATCATCTCATCCTTTTGATTTTCTTCTTGTACAATCTCCTTAGCCTGTGGGTGTTCTGTAGGGGGTAATTTCAGTTGCTTTCTGAGTGCTGCAATATCAACATTTTTCTTCTTCACTAGCTCTTCTGCAACTTTCACATTAGAAGGGTCATAACCCACTTCAATCACTAGTTCCTCCAAAGACTTGATTTTGGTGTCTTTAGCATATGAAGAAGCTTTTTCAACTTTAAGTTGATCTTTCATATTTTTCAAAGTGTTCTGGAGCTTTTGAACACTCATTTCTTTTGTGGTCAAGGTAGAATATAGCATTTCTGAGCTTTGTTTGTGGAATTCAATCTAATCCAAGGGATGAATGTCTTCTATTGGAACTTCAATATCAGCGCTCTTATAATCTGATGATGTTGTAGGTTTAGGCACTGTTGGTTGTAGCACTGTCATCAACAGTTTCTTATTCTTATAATCAAAGGCTGAGAGCAGCCTATTTTGTATCCTTGGAGTTTGCTTCAAGTATTGAGAATAGATTTCATTCTTGATTTCCTCATTCTTAGCTTTGATCTCTTTATACTTTTCTTTGATATCCATGTCTTTATCCTCTGCCTGTTTTGATGAAGATGCTTCCATACTTTGTTGTTTCTAAATCATTTGTGTGTTGGAAGTAGCAAGTTGCTGCTCATTTTCAATCAGTATAGTAGTCACAGTGTCTTTCTCTGGATTTTCTTCATCTAAAACCTCAATTGTTTCATTTTCTTTATCTGCTAGATTTATTTTTGTTTTCTTGGTGTACCTTAGCTTAAACTTGGTTTCTGTGGTAGTTTCAGCAGTATATGAACCTTCTTCCCTTTTCCTTTTTATACCTCTGTCTTCCTGATTTTATGTTTGCAGAATGTGACAAGTATCACTACGCTTGACAGATTCAATCAATGTATTTTCTAACCACTGTTTGGTTTGAAAACTTCTCAATGTCAGGCTTCTTGTCATGAACATATGGGGTTAATTTACATTTCACCCTCATCTTACTGACTATTCCATAAGGATTATAGTTCCACAGGAAACTTTCAGCAAACTTATACTCTAGCAATTGTTTTGCTGCCTCTGCACCTGCTTCCCTATTGTTGCATATGAAAGGACCCACTTGGTTTTTCAATTTAAACTGAGTTTTCTTTTTAGCAGCCAAAAAATTTACTGAATTTGAGTTCAGAATCTGTCTAATATATTCTAAGGCAAACAATCTCATTGGTAAATACTTTGGCAATTTATAGGGAAGGAGAGTTGATCCATAAACTCTAACCTCAGTATGGTTTTGGTATAGATACCAATCACCTGTTCTGCTCTGCTCTGCTCTGATAACTGTAAAACCTTCTTAATTGCATCACTTATCTTAGGTTGCACACTGTTCTTAAGAAGATTTACCAATGGGTGAATGAAACAATCTGTGAAGTCTGCATATGTGAACTCAATTGACTCCTTTCTGATTAAGGAAGTCCAGAAAATAACTGATTGTTCACTTCCCTCTACATCCATCTTTTGGAGATTTATTGGAAACTTATCTGACTGAAAGTAGAGGAACATTTGGAATAGGAATGAGGTATATCTTAAAACACCTTCAGTAGGAAGTTTTACAAGTTGTTCATGCATATTATCAGCAATGTGTTCAGCAAAATTATAGATGACTGCAGGGGGTTGACCAGGCACAAAAATAGACAGGAAACCTAGTATAGATTCATCAATATGTTCATCAGTGAAGTAACCAAGGATAAAAAACAACATTGAGATAATGTGTCTTGATCCTTCTGGAATTTGGAGGATGAATATGGAGGGTTAAGCTTGGGGATTTCAACATAAGAGGGCATGAATGTCTGAAAGATTTGAAATCTTTTAGGAAAGTCTAAATCCAAATAGGACTTTGTCAGAACTTCAATGGACAAAGGGACAGCATTAGGTTCAAGTTGCAAATGAAGCATTTGGTTTATGGATTCAACAGTAATAGTAAATAATACTTCTTTCTCAGCATTAACAATTGCTCTTTGATCTGGGGAATAGTAGGCTTGACACAATCTGATGACCTCAGGGCACTGATGGGTATGGGGAACTACATATTTGGGTAAATTAGACTCTCAAACAAGTACTTCAGCTACTTGGTCCAAAGATTTTTTCTTGGCTCCAACAGTGGAACTCAAGAAGTTTAAATTCAGTTACTGGATCAGTGATTTTATAGTCTATATCAACCAAAGGGGTATGTTCAACATCTACAACAAGAGGTTGTAGTGGATTGATGACAATTGTGTTTTTAGAGGCCATTTATGGGTTTGTTTTTGACAATTTAACCTTTCTAGGTCTTGAAACTCAGTTCTTTAGGTTTTTAGTACACTTCTGTAAGATTAAACTGTTTACAGAAAGTCTTTTTAGTGTAACAGAGGGTTCTTTTGGATTTTAACCGGTAAGCTTTGGATTTTTTTGTTTCAAAATATCAATTTTGCTCAAAAATCAATCTTTAAACCTTTTACAGATTCAGGAATAGCTAGCGAGGGTTTACTGCACTTTTTTTTTATGAAAACAACCCTAAAACAGTCTAATTCATGCAAAAGGGCTTCTGAGCATTTGTAAAAGACTTTGAATCATTCAAAGGGTTTCTAAAAGTCTGTAGATGACTAAATTATCTTCAATTTGCTTTAAAAAAACATAATACAGTCTTCAGTAACTGTGAATTTCTCAGGGTTTTGTAGCAGAGATAAATATATGAGGAAATAAGGCTGTTTGTTTAGGAAAATAGGATTTAAAAGGTTCAAATCCAAGATTTATGCTTCTTTTCAAATGATGGATGGGTATTTTTCTTGAAAAATACCTGTAAATTTAGGCATTTGACTCGAAAGAAGGGTTTGCTGGGAGTTTGAAAGCTTTCAAAAGCTTGTTGAGGTCTTTTAAATGCAAACTGGAGGCTTTGAGCAGTTGCAACAGTGAATTTAACTGAATTTCTGTTGTTTTTTTGCATGAAAACAGGGCGACAACGTCTTTTTATCAGTCGGAAACAGTTGATGAGCAGAAAATGCAATAAAAGGCTTGTAATCCGTATATCTAATGTTTTATAAAGAATTTAATTGAAACAATGTTCACATTTAATAACAGTTAAGTCACTTTGAAAGCGGTTTACGCGCAGGGAGGTTATTTACCGCTGAGCAGTTATCGCACCATCGGAAGGTGGTAAATGGTTTTTGCTTAAATGAATGTGATCCAGTGAAAAAATGATGCGTGGAGGAGAGAGAGCGGGGTAAAACTACTTATATTGCAAATATAAATTTGTTTAATTTGCGCGCCATTGTATTTGCGATATGGATTCTAGGGCGTTGGATCTATTGGGCAGATGCGAACGGTCAGGATTGATCGATGGGCCCGGGAGTCTTTTATGTGGTGAATTTCGGTTTCATACATTAAAACGAAGTTTTAACATATAGTTCTAATGTTAACCGTGATAGGCGGAATAGATGGGTTATCAATGTATTTTAACCAAATGTAACGTATACAGGTGGAAAATAAACATTGGGCGGGTTTTAATATATAATGGAAATGGTTTAAACCTATGGGGAACGAGAATATATCAGGTGGGGTAAATTAAACCATAGGATAAACATAATATATGGTTTGGGCTAAATATAAATGAATTAATATATTACGAGGTGGAAAGGTTTAATAAAGGATTTAATATATAAGTTAAATGTTAATGAAGAAGTGTGTGAGCGGGAATACATAAATACACTAAGTAAAATGTCATTTTAAGTCATTGGGCGAGATTTTCATAGTGGTGGTCCAACATAATCATTTAACACTTAATACTTAGGATAAATAGCATTTTGTGGGTTTTTTAGGATTTTATATAAAAAATGAAATTAATCAAGGGGATTTTTACTTTTCCTAAGTAAAAATGGTGTTTTGACTTAGGAAAAGGGGTTTTAATAGGGAAAATGAGTGATGTTGAGGAAAAAGGGTTTTTATGAAAGGGAAGGGTTTTACTGAATTAGGATCCAATACTTAGTGTCAATCAGTCATTAAGACGTGGGTCCAGTCCCACCAGAAGTCAGAGAAATGCTCTGAGTCTTTATAACTGAAGGTTTTTAGTACTATAATACTTTGTGGGGAGGGAAATTAGTAATTTACCAGATGATGTTTATCCATGCCTTGTGTAACTGCTTTCTACCTACTCATCATTTATTCTACCATTTTTTTCCTTTATTTGCATGGGTGCATTTGAGATTGCAAACCCTAATCCATTTTTCTTTTAAAGCATCGAAACTATCTAATTCTAACCTTATTTCATCCGAGGGCTCAAATTAAACTGTTGAGCTCCTCATTTATTCTTTACCTAACTAATGATTTGTCAAGTTTAAACTGTTTGACAAAATCTTTATTCTCTATCTATAAACATGAAATTTAAAGCATGAAAAAGTTAACATTAAACTATTTAACTCATCATGGATTATGGCATTTTGAACAAGCTGCACCTAATCATTTATTTGCAGTGAAAAGTAACTAGTAGTGGCATTTTGACTTGCATCACTTTCATGTCTTATTCTTATCTCTTTTTTGTGTTTCGGGTTCATTTTTCTATTCTTTTTTTATCTTTCCTTTTCAAGTCCTTTGATTTTTCTTTTAGGACTTTTACCCTCTTTTCATTTTTTATTTTCTAATATGAGAAAACAACTTGCAGAAAGCAATGTATGTACATATTACAAGACTAATCAAATTCAATTCAAAAATTATGAATCCTATTATTATAGGACCCTAACACTTGTTACCATTGCACTCCTTCACAAAACTCTCGATTGCGATTTGCGGGCGGCCCCACCTCTGTCATGCCATGTCATCTCTCCGCTCATCGCACATCACACATCACAAATCATAACCTTTACCCCTTGTTTCTCATAACAAAAAAACTCCCAATTGTGATTTGAGGGCGGCCCCACCTACGTCATGCCACGTCACCTTCCACTCATCGCAAATCGAACATTGCAAGTCACAAATTTTACCTCTGTTTCTCATAATAACATACTCCTGATTCCCCGATTGCAATTTGTGGGCGGCTCCACCTCCGTCATGCCACGTCACCTTCCACTCATCGCACATCGCAAGTCGCAGCTTTTACCACCGTTTCTCATAATAACAAACTCTTGATTCCCTGATTGCGATTTGTGGGTGGCCCCACCTCCTTGCCACGTCATCAAAGCCCTCCCATGGCCTTTGTCCCGCTCTTTTCAGTGTTAACCATCCCGCTGTGTGTTAATGCCGCGGGCCTCACTTTCAGCTCTGCCATCTTCCCCTCATCTCTGCTCCCTATTACACATCCGACAGCTCATGATCAAGTTCCCTCCCCCCCCCCCCCCCCTCCGGAACCCGGTCTCCGGTTTTGCAAGTCAAACACAACATGGGCTTTTGGTGGGACAAACACAGCTATGGTATATTCAGTTTGTCCAAGAACTCCTCGCTAAAGAGCTAGGCACGCGCAGCACGACTGGCCGTTTCGTAACAGTTAACGAAAATCATGAGAATAACGGAGTGGAGGCTTTCGACGACAGGTAGAATCATGTGATGGAAGCCAGACTGCCCACCTGTTCATGGCTACTCCTCGTCGCCCCATTTGGAGATTCCAGGATTTGGCCTCCGTGGCCAACTATGTATCTGCATTCTCTTGTTTATCAATAATCTCCGGTTTATATATAATGAACTTTCAATGTTCTGCTGCTTTGATGATTCGTGTAATGTAGCTGCTGGTGGTATGCATTTTTATTCATGAATTCATGTATAAATAATGCTTATGTGTTAAACTTGTTGTGCCCCCTTAATTCACGCTCCACGAATCTCTATTGTTGGTCACATTCCACTTACATCCGCTTCCTCTGAGTTCACGAGAGACAAATTCTTAAGACTTTTAAGCCTGTCTCTCGGAGGTTCCTCCTCCGTTCCTTCTCAACACCTCTGCATATTTTGAAAGCCTTTGGTCATTGTTTCATACTTGGCCCATTTGAAAAGCCGCTGAGCCATACAACCTCCTGAGCCCTCTCGTAGTATAGGGTAATTCACATGAATCAAACAACAAAGTCTTCATCATTCCCGAACCACCACCATCATTATCTCCTTAATCCATATTCTGTCAGAGGCACCCTTAAAATTGTGTACATCTAACCTCTGATTTCAAGATGTCCTAGCCACTGGTCTTTTGTAACTCAACGCTGTCTCTAGGATTTACAACATATTTTTGGCGTCGTTGCCAGGGAGCGAATTAGAAAATCTTTTCCCTCAGATACGACATTATCTTCACCCTTCAATCAGGTGAGCACGAAGGGTTGAGAGTTGCATAGGCCTCACCTTGGCGACTCCACTATTATCAAAGTTCAAATCAGTTGTAATCCTGGCTTACACAAGGCCTCATACTCGATCAGATACTTCCCAGCTGAAAACCCCTTCTGTATCTGATCCCAAAAAGATCATATTTAAGAGAATTTGGAAGGAAAAGAAACCAAGCCAGGCTGAACTACCCTCATTTTCTCTAGAAGATTCGCCTTCCTCATCTTAGAAAGCTGACATCTATGGCTCTGGCTCCACAGCTCGTGTACTTGGGTATTCTCCAGAAGCCTCTTCTTTAGCCAATTCAGTCATAAAAGATGAAACCGAATCCGTTGATACTTCTCTGCCTCCCTTGCACCTTACTCCTGAGGTTGAAGAAGTTAAAGAAGTTGCAGTACTCCAAAGCTTTTTACAGACAAATATCCAAACCTCTACTCATCACATACCTGTTATACCCCAGCCAACTCATCCTCATAACCTACCACCACCGCCCCTCATGGTTGCACCTGGTTTCCTCCTTAATAAGTATGCTCCATTGGCTCTACCTCAGTTGCTAAATGACATGCCACAATATTATCTAAAGCTCCTACCTCAGTTCACCGGGGAAGATAATACTTCTGCGCAGAGACATATAGAAAATTTATGCGCCTTTGCTGAGAATGTGAATGTAGAGCACTTAGATGTGGTGTTAAGGCTTTTTGTCCAATCCTTGGATGGAGAAGCCTGGAAATGGTTCAAGTCTCTAGCCGACAACACAGTGCACACTTGGGAAGAAATGGACAATTTCTTCACATTAAAATGGGGAGAAAAGAGGGACCATGGATACGTTCTCACCGAGTTTAATGCTCTAAAAAAGAGACACAATGAGGATGTAAGATAATTCATAAAGAGGTTCAATAAGCTCTATAATAATCTTCCTGCTGAAATAAAGCCTCCCCAAGCAGCTGCTAAGGCGGTCTTCGCAGAAGCTTTCGAACCTGAGTTTGGGTTCACCCTAAGAGAGAAAATCCACATCTTTAGATCAGATCCAGACTGATGCATTGGAGGTAGAAGCAAACTTTGCCTCTACTGGTAAATTCAAGGGGAAGATAGAACATGAAGCTAGAAGAAAGAACATGGAGGAGGCTTCTCCTTCAAGTCAGGAAAGGGAATCACAAAAGTATAGAATTGAAGAAATGAATAAGCTAGTCAAGAACCTTTCAAATAAGCTGATTAAGCTTGAATTGGAGGCCAAGAATTCCCCTCCTCGTCCCAACCAATTCCTAACCCGGGGTTTAATCCTCAATATCGGAAGCCCCCTCTGCAACTATTGCAGCGGTAGAGGAAGGAACAACAAGACCACATTCAACCCCCTCTATACTTGGAGGGAGAAGTGGAGGGACATGCCGAGGAAGTCATAGACAACCAAGAAGATCAATTCTTCACTTACTCTGATGATGAGGAGGGTGAACTCATCCTGCAAGGGGAGTAAGAGGAGAAGGAAGTCCCTCCAGAGGATCAAGATATTGATAGTTACTGCAGACAGTTCGTGGATTTTATGCAAGCTCAACTCCACAAGAAATATGACCTCAGGTCCTCCAGGAAGAGAACCCGAGTGCAAGAACAAAATGAAGAGTCGATATCAAGAGAACAAACCCCTTCTAGTCTTTCCAGTAAAGGGAAAAAGCCAATAGAAGAGTCAACCCCTCATAAGGCCACTGCATCCACTTCCACAAAGCAAGAAGTTGATCCTCCCAAAAATGAGAAGTCCTCATCTATACCCTTGAAACTGCCTGACCCTCCTAAAGAACAGTTCAAAGAAGCCATTACAGAAAAAGGCCCCACACCCTTTAATCTCCAGAAAGAAAAAGAGAAGGTCAAGATCCCAGTTCCCTTGATCGAGCTCCTGAAACAGCCTTCATACAAAGCTCAAGTGTCCCAATTCATGCAGCCCCATGGTGTAAGCCCTCTGCCTAATAGCCTGAATCTCCAAGAAGAACGACCCATGGTGGTTTTTGGACCTCATGTAGAAGAACAGGACTCAGCCCCTCCCTTGTTCTATGTGACTCAAGTGATACATGACTTACTATTGCACAATTGTATGTTGGATTCTGGGTCTTCACATAACTTGTTGCCTTTGTCTGTTATGGAACAATTGGGATTGCAGATTACAAGGCCTTATAAAGACCTGTATTCTTTTGACTCCAAAAGGGTGAAGTGCTTGGGTATGATAAAAGACCTGGTAGTGAACTTAGCCTGGATTCTGGCCAAAATTGTGGTAATGGATATTGTTGTAGCTGATATCCCAGCTCGGTTTGGAATGTTGTTGTCCAGATCCTAGGGTTCCAAGATTGGAGGGTCAATAAAACTCGACCTCACCTATGCCACTATCCCAGTGTTCGGTGGGGAGGAAAGAAGATTATACCGTGAGTCCAGGTTTGTAAAAATGGTCACCAAAGTTGATGGTTCGACCAATTCTCCCGTGTATGGTAAGGAGTGTGAATTCTCTTGTCTTATGTTCGAGGAGGACGAAAATTTCCTGCAAGAAACGAAGGTCTATCCCCTAAGACAGGGGGATCCCATAAACAGAGTGGAGAACAAGATTTGGACCTTGTAGTTTGATGGGGCTTATTCACGAGAAGGAAACGGAGCCGGGGTACTCCTGGTATCGCTGGAAGGATGCTTAGTGCCTCTCTCCTTCAAGCTGGAATTTGAAGCCACAAACAACGTGGCCGAATATGAAGCCCTGTTGCTGGGACTACATGTAGTGCGGAATATGAACATACAAAATCTCAAGGTGTTTGGAGATTCAGAGCTAATAGTGAGGCAAGTTAGGAGCCAATGCCAAGCTAAGCACCCGCGGCTCAGAGCTTATACGAACGAGGTATGGGGATTTGTTTGAAAACTTCTTCTCAACTTTTAACATTCAGTTTATGTCGAGGGATAAGAACAAAATGGCCGACTCACTAGCTGTGGCTGTTAGCAATTTCCTCCCTCCTCAGAATCTGTTGCTCAGATACGTGGTGGAAGTGAGATATCAACCCTCCATTCCGGACAACGTAAAACATTGGCAGGTCTTCGAGGACAAAGAGCAAGTCAAGCATTTTATGGAGATGGTGGGCGAATTCTCGAATTTGGTAATCGACTCAGTGACTGAGGATGACAGTGAAGATCCGAAAACAAGATGGGAGGAGACATTAGCCGGGCACCGCGTCTTGCAATTAAAGGGAAATGCCATTCCCAGGGGTCTTGTGCCATTAGAGAGACTGTTTGATAAAAACGATATCACGGTGAACCCAAGCAAACCATCCCTAGATGAGCCAGTTTGAATATCGGGACAGAGGAAGATCCAAAGGTGGTGAAGCTATCGAAAGGAGTCCCTGAAGAATATCAAGGACAGTACCTGAAGCTCTTTCGATCATACAAAGACGTCTTCGCTTGGTCATACCAGGACTTGAACACTTTTGATATTGAAGTCATACAACATAAGAATCAAGATACCCTTAAAAGAAGACATTAAGCCTCATAAACAGAAGCTGAGGCAGATCAATCCTCTTATTCTCTCGGCTATTGAAAAAGAAATAAAGAAGTTGTTGCAGACAAAGATCATTGTTCCTGTAAGGTACTCCGAATGGGTGGTGAACCTAGTGCCCGTAAGGAAGGAAAACGATGAAATCAGGGTTTGCGTGGATTTCCGCAATCTAAACAGAGCCTCACTCGAAGACAATTATCCCCTCCCGAAGATGGACCACATCTTGCAAAAGGTAGTGGGATCCTCCCACATGTCCATGATGGATGGTTTCTCAGGATATAACCAAGTGGCGGTGCTCCCTAAAGACCAAAAGAAGACGACGTTCACTATGCCTTGGGGAACCTTCATGTACGCCCGAACGCCTTTCGGCCTGATCAACATCGGCGCCACATTCCAGCGTGCGATGGACATCACTTTCATAGGAGACCAGGATAAGTTTGTGGTGATTTATCTAGATGACATCATCGTCTTCTCGAAGAGCGACGTTGAGCATATAGAGCATCTTCGATGAACCTTTGACAAATGTCGAAGATATGGTCTGTCTCTTAACCCCCAAAAATCCATGTTTGCCTTGGAAGAAGGGAAGCTATCAGGGCATATAGTAACCAAAGAAGGGGTAAAGATTGACCCAAAGCGAGTGGAGGTGATAAACGACATTTCTCTACCAAGAAAAGAAAAGGAAGTACAAGTATTCCTGGGAAGAATCAATTTTCTCAGAAGGTTCATACCAAATTATGCCAAGATCGTCCGAAACATCACCAAAATGTTGAAGAAGAATAGTGAAGTGAAATGGACTCCTCAATCCAGGGATTCTTTCAACAGGATCAAATAGGCCTTTGCGGAAGCTCCAATGCTAGCGGGTCCAAATTATGGAAACCCATTCATGATTTTTTCTTTCGCCTCCCCTCACACAATAGTTGCGATGCTGCCACAAAAAAATGATGAAGGGCATGAACAACCTATTGCGTTTTTCGGTCAAGTCCTCCGAGATGCCGAACTAAAATATAACATCCTGGAAAAACAAGCATATGCCCTGGTCAAGTCACTTAAGGCATTGCGGGTGTACATGTTATAGTCTGTCATAACAGCTTACGTACCCACTGCAGCAGTGAAGGATATTCTAGTGCAGGGTGACAGTGAAGGAAAAAGGGGCAAATGGATAGCTAAGATTCAGGAGTATGAGATGGAGATAAAGCCTACCAAACTCATCAAAGGCCAAGGGCTGGAAAAAATTCTGTCTGAATCCAACTGTCAAGCTTTAGGGATAAATCTGTCTATGATGGAGGAGAAGCGCAGGAGGATAAAAGTGTAAATCAGGGCATAGAATCTTCCACACAAACGACACATGTAAAGTACCTTCTATACTTATGGTATAAATATATAGTGGAGTACCTTTTGACCCTAAGGTGTCCCCCTAACCATGACAAGACCAAGTATCGCACTTTAAGGTTAAGATCTCAAAAGTATACTATAGAAAATGGGCGACTGTATTGGAGGGACCCAGTTGGGATTTTACTACTATGATTAACAGAGCAAGAGGTTGACGAAGTGATGACAGAGTTCCATGAAGGAATATGTGGTGGACATTAAAGCTGGAGATCCACTGCTCACAAGATCCTGAGAGCAGGCTTCTTTTGGCCCAAGCTGTTTGGTGACGTACATGCTCGCGTCCGAGCCTGCGAAAAGTGTCAGACATTCGCCAAAAAGCAAAGGTTCGCACCTCTCCCATTGATCCCAGTTCACATTGAAGAGTCGTTCAACCAATGGGGAATCGACTTCATCGGTGAGATTCACCCGGCTTCTAGAAACCAACATCGATGGATCCTTACCGCCATGGATTACTTCACTAAATGGGTTGAGGCTGTGCCCAAAAGAAATGCCACAAATTTGGTGGTGATCAAGTTCTTGGAGAGAAACATTATAGCCAAATTTTGGATGCCCTGGTAAAATCATAACAGATAATGCCCAGGCTTTTAAGTCGGCTAGGTTTGTGAAGTTCTGTCAGCATTATAATATTAGTCTGGGGCACTCCACTGTATATTACCCACAAGGGAACGGGCTGGCGGAGTCATCTAACAAGACACTGGCGAGGATCTTGAAAAAGACCATCAACAAAAACCAAAAGAACTGGGATTCCTAGCTCAAGTTTGCTCTCTGGGCAAATCGCATCACCACTAAAAGATCCAAAGGGAAGTCCCCTTATGAGCTGGTGTACGGCAGAGCAACAGTCTTCCCTATTTAGCTCACATTACCCGTGGCCCGATTCTTACAAGAGAGTGAGGAAGAGCCAAATGACCTTATCAAAGAATGAACTAATTGGTCGAACTAAATGAAACACGGGAACAAGTAAGCCTCAGACTAGCAGAGTACCAGGAAAAGATGAAAGGCTTATTTGACCAAAGAGCTAAAGACAAGGAAATCCAAACAAGGGATTTGGGGCTGCGATGGGATGTCAAGTGGTCAGACAAAGGAAAACATGGGAAGTTCGACCCCTTTGGTTTGGTCCATTCAGGGTGGCAGAGGTTAAAGGAAACAATACCTTTGTGCTGGAGAACTTGGAAGGAGACATACTCGAGATGCCTGTCAATGGACAGTTTCTCAAGCCTTACTTCCAGCACTGATAGCAGGCTACGACGACCCATTGTACATATCCTCAAATTGTATATATGCAGTTTTTTATTTTCGCATGAATTCTCATCTTTTTCTTGATTAAAATTGCTTGAAATTTTTTTTAACGATGATCCCGAGCATATCAAGAAGAACACAAGCAAGTGGTCTACGAGTTCTCGACACACTCAAACGAGTGCGTCGTCCCCAACGGAGCCAATGTTGGCTTGTGGTTTTTATGAACGAATACGGAAACATGGAGAGTTAAGCAAATGAAGAGCCAGAACTGCTAAAGTGAAGGCCAAGCACTTCAAGCATAGGTCGGGCGGACACCCCGCAATCAAAAGAGGAAAGAGCACTTACTACTTACCTTTTCGCATCACCAACTGCATTACACTTACACTTTTGTTAACTTCACCTGCACCATTTCCCCGATGCGATATAAATGGGACCTACCCTCTCCGCCACATCACCTCTTCGCTCATCGCACATCGCACTTCGCATTGTTTCATTCATGTTACCATTGCACTCCTTCACAAAACTCTCGATTGCGATTTGCGGGCGATCCCACCTCTGTCATGCCGCGTCACCCTCCGCTCATCGCACATTGCACTTCTCATTGTTTCATTCTTGTTACCATTGCACTCCTTCACAAAACTCTCAATTGCGATTTGCGAGCTGCCCCACCTCCATCATGCCACATCACCTCTCTGCTCATCGCACATCGCACTTCGCATTGTTTCATTCTTGTTACCATTGCACTCCTTCACAAAAATCCCAATTGCGATTTGCGGGCGACCCCACCTCCGTCATGCCACATCACCTCTCTGCTCATCGCACATCGCACATCGCAAATCATAACCTTTACCCCCGTTTCTCATAACAAAAAACTCCCGATTGCGATTTGCGGGCGGCCCCACCTCCGTCATGCCATGTAACCTTCCACTCATCACAAATCACACATCGCAAGTCGCAACTTTTACCTCTGTTTCTCATAATAACAAACTCTTGATTCCCCGATTGTGATTTGCGGGCGGCCCCACCTCCATCATGCCACGTCACCTTCCACTCATCGCACATCGCAAGTCACAACTTTTACCCCCGTTTCTCATAATAACAAACTCCCAATTCCCCGATTGCGATTTGCGGGCGGCCCCACCTCCTTGCCATGTCATCAAAGCCCTCCCACGGCCTTTGTCCCGCTCTTTTAAGTGTTAACCATCCCGCTGTGTGTTCATGCCACAGGCCTCACTTTCAGCTTCGCCATCTTCCCCTCATCTCCGCTCCCTATCACACATACGATGGCTCATGATCTAGTTCGCCCTAGCCCCCTCTAGAACCCGGTCTCCGATTTTGCAAGTCAAACACAACATGGGGTTTTGGCGAGACAAACATAGCTATGGTATATTCAGTTTGTCCAAGAACTCCCCGCTAAAGAGCTAGGCACACGCAACACGACTGGCCGTTTCATAACGGTTCATGGAAATCATGAGAATAAGGGAGTGGAGGCTTTCGACGACAGGTGGAATCATGTGATGGAAGCCAAACTGCCCACCTATTCACGGCTACTCCTCGCCGCCCCATTTGGAGATTCTAGGATTTGGCCTCCGTGGCCAACTACGTTGTTTCTTTTACTGTTTGATTATGATGTTTTGCTGTTGAAATCTTGATTTCACCTGATTCTGTTTTGATTTTCTGATTATGGGAGTGATTGCTCGATGCACAACTGCGATATGGTTATGATATTTTGATTTTCACATGAGTGGGTCAATCATGAAAGATTATTCGATCGTAAACCTTCAAAAGGGAACTCTATATGTAGAGAGTTCAGAGATGAAATAAAGGTTCCGAATTTTGGAGAATTTTTGTTGTAGTTCTGTATCACTGTGCTCTTTATGCTTTGAGATACATATTTGGAAGAGCTGTTTTGAAAATAATATGATATACAACGTTGTTTATTTGGATTCCAGATGGAGCAATGAATAGTATGTATCTACATTATCTTGTTTATCAGTAATCTCTTGTTTATGTATAATCATCTTTCAATGTTTTGCTGCTTTGATGATTCGTGTAATGTAGCTGCTGGTGGTATGCATTTTTATTCATGAATTCGCGTATGAATAACACTCATGTGTTAAACTTGCTGTGCCCCCTTAATTTGCGCTCCACGAATCTCTATTGTTGGTTACATTCCACTTACATCCGCTTCCTCTGAGTTCACGAGAGACTGATTCTTAGGAATTTTAAGCATGTCTCTCGCAGGTTCCTCCTTCGTTCCTTCTCAACACCTCTGCGTATTTTGAAAGCCTTTGCTCATTGTTTCATACTTGGCCCATTTGAAAAGCCACCGAGCCATACAGCCCCCTGAGCCCTC
The DNA here is from genome assembly GCA_034641835.2 of Pinus albicaulis. Taxonomy (NCBI): domain Eukaryota; kingdom Viridiplantae; phylum Streptophyta; class Pinopsida; order Pinales; family Pinaceae; genus Pinus; species Pinus albicaulis. The sequence continues at coordinate 1,426,187,436 of CM076572.1, forward strand.
TCACAATATAGGGTAATTCACATGAATCAAACTCCAAAGTCTTCATCATTCCCAAACCACCACCATCATTATCTCCTTAATCCATATTCTATAATAGGCACCCTTAAAATTGTCTACATCTAACCTCTGATTTCAAGATGTCCTAGGCACTGGTCTTTTGCAACTCAAGGTTGTCTCTAGGAGCTACAACAGGTTTGACAATATGATTGCAAATTTTGACAAAGTCACTAAGATTTTTGGGGAAAAGCCTACATTTGGACAAATTCTTGCTATGGAAAAACACAAAGGGATGAGTTATCAGAGAAGGGATATTCAAGACTAGAATAATCACAAAAGATTTTCTCCTCCCACTTCAGAATTAAATTTTGACTTGGGCAATTGGGGGAATAATGCAAAGGTTTCTATCCCAGTGACAGAGCTTTTAAAGATACCATCTCAAAGGGCCAAGTTACTAAGTGCAATTGAAGTTACTCAAAGGGAAGAAAAGCCTAAAAATGAACCAAAAGATGAAGAAATTGTATTGAAAAGTATGAACTGTTATGTGGGGAATGAAGATCATCTGCCATTTTATGTTTCTTTGATAGTGAATGATCGTCTTTTAAACAACTGCATGCTTGATTCAACGGCTTCATCAAATGTCATGGAGCAACTGAATTTAAGGGTATCTAGGCCCTATCACAACATATGTTCAATGAATTTTAAAATAATTGAAGTGTGTGGGATAATTAAAGATTTACAGGTTTTCTTAGCTGCATACCCAGACAGAATAATGACTATGGATATTGTTGTGATAGATGTTCCTAATTCATGGGGAATGCTCCTATCAAGAAAATGGGCATCAGATTTAGGTCGTAGCCTTCAAATGGACTTGTCATATGCCACCATCCCCATGCCAGATAATAACTTTGTCAAACTTTATCGGGAGTTAGAGAAAATATATCATGTTGAGGATCCAAGGAAACCCAACAATGAGATTATCTATAGATCATGCCAGACAGGAAGTGATGTTGTGTTGACAAATTTTCTTCCCCCCTTAACAGAACAGATTCAAAATGAAGAGATTAGGCATAGCTCAAAAAGCGGGGGTACTTCAAATCTTCCATCAGAGCATTTTCAAGACAAAACTATAGGATTTACAATAATTGCATCATCGTCGCCATCGCAACTAATCAGGAAGAAAAGGAAAAAATGAAAAAAGAAAAAGGATATAAAAAATGAACCACCAGTTTTGAGCAGGATCAAACCTCAACGCGTAAAAAGTCTAAAAAGGAAAAGGAAGAGGTTTGGTATATCTAATGGCCACAAACATGTTAACATTAGGGCTAGTCATAGTCCCAAGATAATCAGAATTGGACAAGGCACATCAGAGAAAGAGCCTATGGATTTTCCTATGAGTAGGCAGGTTCTCAAGATGGATTTCACTGAAGACATTTGATGCCACGTGACATCCAGTGTATCATATTCCTAACCCTATCCCTTGTAAATTTTGTTTAAGTAGTTTTATTTCATGAATAAATTGTTATTTATGTTTCCTAGAATAAATTTCCATTTTTGTACTTGATTTTATTTGATGTTATTTTGAATGGATCCTGCTAATATATATCTTTGGTCGGTGGATGCAGATTCCAGGTTCTTGCACACTATCACTTCATCTCTAGCCTGCATCTCTATATGGAGCCAAATGTTGACCACTGGAGTGGCACCTGATGATAATGAAAAGACTCCATGCCCAAGGATGAACCAAAAGACACTTGTACCATCAAATATTATCAGATATCATCAATTCAACAGAGCTTTTAAGCTCTACTTCTACTTCTCATCATCTTTCTCTTGTACCCAGATTCCACGCCCTACGGGGAATTGTAATAAGTGATCCTAGTAATGATGAGTTTTGAGTCAGTATTGAGTCTGTAATAGGCCTAGGTAGCTTATGACCTTGCCAACAAGTAAGTATTACTCTGGGAGGTTTTTTTTACTTAGTTAATTATCATCTCCCTACTAGGAGTAAATAATTAATTGAGGTTTTTTCCTCCAATTTTACCCCAAAGCCGGAGTACGCTTTGATGGTGAGGCCTTGGGTGAGTCCTAGTGTCTAGAGTCAATGTATATCACCATACTAGATCAGAAAAAATATTTCGTGGAATTTGGTTAGGTCTAGGTAGTGATTTTTTATTTTTTTAGATTTCCCGCAAGTCGAAAATTGCAATAAAAAATGTAATTGAATTGTAATAAGTGTTGCCTAGAGAATTTGTATGGGGTATGAGTAATCAAAATTACACCTCTCACCCTCAAATTTCTACTATGACACACTTTGAGGGGTTAAAAATGGGTTTTGAACCCTCAAAACTCACTTTTCCTAAGTTTAGTGCGAAATTTGGCAATTAATTAAGCCAAAAATTAAATAAATGGAGAAAAATAAATATCCACACATGCTACATGAGGTGAGTTGGAAAATTATGGAGTTAAAGTGAAGCCCCAAGGTGATGTAGACTCCTAAAATCAAGGAAAAGACATGTGCTCAAATAAAATTGAATTTCCGGTATTAAATGAGAGCCACTTACTTGGAAATTCGAATTTGTGAAGTTAGTGCATATTTGGGAGGATTTGGGAGAATATTTGGTGGAGATTTTTGTGGAAAATTGTCCCCACATGGGTTACCACCCATACACACTTGTCATTCCATCATAAAATTCGAATTTGGCACATAAGGGAAGAAGAAAATGATGTTCACTAGCTAGAATCCGATCTTTACACTTGTCAATGGAGCTCCACATATCAAATTCGAATTTTCCTTGTCATCTCCTCCCTCTCACCACTTTGCATTTGGTTCTTAATTGGGATTTGCTCCCAACTTCCTATGTAATGGAGCGATGGGCTCTCATTTTGTATCATATAATACGAGCTCTTGTGCTTGGGGAAGTTCTACCACTTTGTATACTCATCTTTCAATGAAATAAAAAGGCTTTGGGGTTCAAATATGAGGTGTTATTCTTCTATGGTTGTGGTATAATTCTTGATCGCGATCTTCATTTTCTATTGGTAATATTGCGTTTATTATTTCCATATGCTTGCAAAAGATTTGTTAGTGTAGAGCTATCTTGCACTAATATTTGGTCTTAGAGATTTATTCTAGATAGGGAATGTTTTAGTAGATTTTCATATAAATCTCTAAGATTTCTTTCTCATTATATTTTTCTAACCCATGTGGATCTAATGAGTTTATTTGAAGTTGTGTAGAAAAGTATCTTTGGATCAAGCCTCAAAAGTGAAGGGACATTCTCAAAGGAATCAACCCACTCTTGAGCATGAACATGGAGGAACCCACATTGTGATATCCCAAAGTTTTATCTTTCGATTTGTGTTTGCAGGGTCTCTTGGGTTTGTGTTTGTGATCAAATCTATTCTATTCAAATCATTTATTTTAAATATTGTGCTTACATTGATCATATTTGCTAATAAGAGCATGTTTCTTGACAAGACAGGGATAATAATCATGCTCCCTAACCATAGGTCTAGTCCTTGTATACTTGTAAATACTTTTGGCATTTTTTTCATCTTTCTCCACTGATTTTTGGGTCCATTTTGCAGAGGTTTTTACAGCCTTTTCAAGAAGTATTTTATTACTAACCTTGGCAGGGACTTAGGCTCTCAAGGTTGTAAATCATATCGAAATTCCTTGCAGACTATCATCGCCTTTTGTAGCACATTTCATCATCTCAAGAGGCTAGAGTTTCAAGATATTATTTGAGGAGTCTCTCTTCTATTCCATTGCCGAATTTTTGCTAAATATTGTCACTACTTTCTCAAGAAGGGATTCTAGTGTATAAAAGTCAATTATTTATTGTAAAATCCAACCTTTCCTCACAATAGAGGAAGCTCTCATCATTGTAACAAGAAGTTAATAAAGAGTTGACTTTTCTTGAGGGAGCTTGGGAAGTTTTTCCCATGGTATCTCACCTACTCATTTTAGAGGGAGGAAATCTTCTTGAGTGGTTAACTTTCTTTTGTCTGGTTTCTAATTTGCTCAACTAACTTACTTGTATTCATCATTTCGTTTGCTAATCTAATCTAGTTGTGAATGGTTAACTCATAACCTCAACACATAACACTCACATTTTCCTATTTTGCAATCAGACTTGCCAATCCATTTTCCTGTATCTTGTGTTGTGCAATCTATTTTTTCATTTGTTTAAGTAAAAAACATAGCACTCTCATTTCATTCGGCAAGCTAATGTTTTCATGGTTTCATGCTAATCATTAATTTTTCTCTCAAGTCATCTAGTTGCAATTTTATATTCTTGTTGGGTTATTATAAAACTTTGTATCTCACTTTTGCACACATCTTTGGAGTAACCCTTTACAAGTTCATTTATTTGCAACTTAAGTAATCTAATTGTGTACATTTTATCAGCTCATTCCATTCACAAACAACTTATTAGCTTATGATTTCATGCAATAATTGTCATATCACATCATTTTCATTTCAAAGCTTGTGAGTTGGTATCTAAAAGTATTGAGCTAGTTTCCATTTTAATATTTCCATTTGAGCTATTGATACATGTTTTATGGAGCATCATTGCTAGTTTATGTCATATTGGGCTAAGCACAAATCTTAAGCACATTATCATTAACATATCTCATTGGAAGCATTTCACCCACATTTAGGCATTTCACTTTGCATTAGTTGCATATTTAAAATTTACCTCCAAGCATAAGCTTGGTTGATAGAAATTATAGGGAAAAAGGCTTTCTTGGAAAGTTTTTCCATTTGGTATGAAGTAAGGTAAAAGCATGTGACCCTGCAGTTATGAAGGTGGCTTGTCCCCTTGTAGGAACGAAGGAACACGCTGGCTCGTAACACTCAAGGGACGGGTATCATTAATGACCACCCCGTGCCCTCGCCCCCTCTTTCTTATAGTCACCCCAATTTTTACCCCTTGGTAAGAGCACAAGAGGAGGACTTCTCACCTAGATTAGGCATTTTAGATTAAAAGTAACCAAGATTAATTGTATCAAAATATAGTATAATTGTATCTCATGTTTTGATTCAGAAATCTATTTATCTTGAAAGCATTTTACTTCATTTAAGCAAATACATTTTCATTTCAAAGAGAAATACTCTGGAGGCACTGGTTTCTCATATGTTTCATGCTTATCTTATGTATTGATGGTTATTGCTCATATACCGTTTTTTGCTTATAAATCTGAAGAAGTACTCTATTTAACTCTAACAACTCTCCTAGAAACTCACATATTTTAACTTAGTTTTCCATTTAGGGACCACGCCCCATAGCTAACCTAGGAGATAGCTTAAACGGAGAGAGTTGGGATTAGTGTGACAGCCCCTTCTCTGAGTTCCTTGCCACCAACCACACTTTCTGGAGTTAAAGGCTTTTCCCACTAACTAGTAGGTAGGTGTAGGCGACAAGCGATAACAGGTCCCACCCCCCGACAGTGACCAGGGTTGGGGCTAGACCCCGCCCCCCTCCCCCCATGGCGGAAACAGTTTTGAAACAAAACTATGCGGAGACCGTATATTGCTAAGTCTCACGGTGATGGCGCAGTGGTAAAGACTCATGCTCGTTGCTTGGAGGTCACGGGTTCGACCCCCATCTGCTCCGCTCAGTCCTTGACCCAATTTTGGTGGCCCTCGGGCTGCCACGTGGAGGCCCCTGGCTAGGCCACGTGGCAGCCTGTGATTGGCCACCCAAACAACCAATTACAACATGCCATTTCGACCCAATAAAAACGTGCCACTTGGCACAATATCATACGCCAGAGGAGATCCGTTGGCCAAGTCAACTTGCCACTGTGCATGCCCATTCAGCAATACAGACTGTTGACTGAGTTGTCCTTGCAATTTTTTTTTTCAAAAATATGTTTATTTGACAAACTGGACAGAACGCGTTTTTGGGAGCACATGGTGTCGATTTTCCACGAAACGAGTTGCGCCAGATTTAGAACGACGAGATCTACGTGGTCATTCAGGTTCCACACCATTCCAACAACTTTCATTTTTTAGCATAATTTTGAGCACTTGATCACTCTTCCTCGTCATGAAACCTTTTCAGCAGGGCGTCTTTGAAATTTTGCCAATTGAACGAGCGAGTTGCACATTTAGAAGACCACCACAGGAACCAATCATACGCTTCTCCTTCTAGGTAGTTGGATACAATCATAACCTGTTCTTGCTCGCCAAGTGGTGGGTTTGCTAAAAAATGGCGTCCATCTTATTTACCCACACGGTGGCGCCCTTATGGTCCTCACCATCCTTAGGTGACTCGTTTTTAATTTTAAGATGGTTTCTTTCGGAGGATTTGGTGTAACACTGGCTTCCTTCGAAGTGTAGTTGCAGTATTCGCAGTTGCTCATGCCTAAAAATCTAGGGTTTGGAAAAATTTCGTCTTCTGGGGTCTAGGGAATTTCTGTGGCTGAGGGTGGATTGGCTCCTCTTTTAGACTGGCTTACCATGTCTTTTATAGCTAGGATATTATGTGCCATGTCGTATTGAGTCTTCCCGAAGTCATCTTGCTTCTTTTCAACATCGTCAAGGCATTTTCGCAACATGCCGAGTTCTTCTTGGATTTTTTTGAACTATCATCATTACCCATTTTGTTCTTCTTCTTCCTATTAGACCCTATTTTATTTTATTTTATTTTTATTTAAATAATAATAACAATGTTATTAATTAATTTTTTTTAATTATGAACTATATATTATATATAATTATAATTTATATAAATTATGTATATTATAAAAAAAAATTAAACATATGTCAACTGAATCGAAAACTATCACATTAAGTCACACCATATATATATAAAAAACCGTATCAGCAAAAAAATACACCAACGTGATCGTATCAAAAGGTCACACTATTTACCGGTTGACCGAAATGTTCCTAGCACGCCATGCAGACCTGCTGTTTAAAACGACGGTTACGACTTTGTCGACTGTCGGGTAGTAGCGTGCACCATGGAAGACAAGGACACAATGGGAGTCGTGGAGGGTAGTCCAGGAGGGACGGGTAACGGTAGCGGGGATGACGTGACGATGCTGAGACAGATGCGGACAGGGTCGTGGAGGGAACGAGTAACGATGGCGAGAAGGACATGAAGCTGTTGAGACAGCGTTGAGGAGTGTTTACGCAAATGGAGTGGCAACACACGGTAGACAGGAGGCTGAAAGAGCCTGATGGCAGGCCGGGTGGCGTGGGGTGTTGCCAGGCGAGAAGATCGCAACTCTGATACCACTGGAACAATTAAATTGTACGCTCACGCTTTTATAAAATTCAGAATCATTGATATGATAATCAGATGTAATATTTTTTATTAATGAATAATGAGTTTGATGATTACATGGCCATGGCAGTTCTCCTTATATAGGAGTTGATTGGCCATGGCAAATAAAGAGACGTGTCTTTTGACTAATGCCACTTAAAAAACTTAATTGAGCAGCTTAATGTTTTATTTTATTTATAACTTATTAATTTATTAATATTTAATTTATTTAATTTAAATCTACATATATATTTATGAATATTTAATTCATATCATTTGGGAACTAGACATCAACACAAAGTGTCAGTCAAATGTCCTCACAGAAAATGCTTCACTCACAAAGCTTCAACAACAAATCTCTGTTAATACAAGTTGTCATTAATGGCAACAAGTTGAATGAATGAACACACTTGATGAAGGTTGAAAGACTAGATGATAACATGGAAGATATCATTTGAAGTTCTCCTAATGATGCTGCTCTATGACATATTACTGCACTATTATTGAATTCATGATGCTATACCTTCATGACTTTGCTGGGTACTATCATGATGACATAGATGTCCTATATGATGACACTATGATCCTATGATTGATAAGCCAAACAAAGGAGAAGCCAAGTAGTGGAAAAAGGCATGATGTCCTATTCACCTCCCGCGCACAAATATTAAAGACAGTCACAAAGGAAAATTGTTTTTTATCACCTTGGAGACATCCTATCAACATGGGTCCTATACCATCTTGTATAGTATATTTTTCCCGTTCTAATGAGCCTTTACTTGCCCTGAAACTCCCAGCGGTTTGTGAGAAATTGAATTTTTAAGTTGACAAATATATATTTAATTGCTAGCCGACCTACACTCTCATACACATTTCGGCCTCACTCCAAAAGGACATGTACCTTCATTTCAAGTCGAATTCATATAAATAGAAGAGTCATCTGTCACTTTTACTCACTCATATTTCGGTCAAGAATACGGTGAGAAGGAATAGTGGTTCACATCTCGTGAACAGGACTATTGCAGTGACAAGTCAAGGAGATCTCCGCAAATCTGTACCTCTCAAATCAATAACAGTCTCTGTTTTGTAGAAGAATACCTCTAGTGCACTGCGGATTGAAGGCTCGTATTTCTGACTGTGAGATCTACAGTGGCTTGGACTACTCCAGTGTAGCTCGAACTGCATTGTCTCAAACTGAATAAGAGCTCAGACTGTGGTAACTTGGACTGTGCATTAAATCTTCATTGACTGTGGGACTAGTTGCTGTGTTTCGGACTGTGCTTGTGGATTGTAGTGACTATCTATCCTTTTGTAAATCGGGCAACATTGTATCCTCAATTGTGGGAGCTGGTGTATTCTCCTGGACTGGGCGGTGTTGAAGTTCAAATTGTGGAATGTTTTGAAGACCGAAATTGTGGATGCATTGAAGATCTTGATCTTAAGCTTAAGGCTTTGGACAATAGCAGATTCCTTTACCTCAGTAAGTAGCGAACAGTGACACAAGCAGTGATTGATTGAGTGAAGCAAAGCAAGTGGACAAATGAAGTGAAGTTTACCTTGAAGATTAAAATCAACAACACAGTAAAGTGATCTCATTGATGACAAATAGTTGTAATGCTCAGATTAAGAAGCTAATATTTTTGTTGGATTCCTCTTTCAGAGAGGTGTAAAATCCATATATAATATGTCTTAATCCGATGAGCAGAACATATATTTTGAATTTATTATTCTTAATAAAATTATGTGCAGGTCGGCCTTAAGGTTGCATGCCCCCAGCAGATGTGTCACACGCCCCAATGATGGATATAAATACAGGAAAAGTTGGAGAGCATTTCATCATCATCACAACTCACATCTTCCTCTCTCATCAAATAGTACGAGCTACCTAAAGGACGAGTTTCAGCCACACGTGTGAAGGAGAAAGAGGACAGACCGTACGGCTGGGCTGAAGTACGACTTTCTGCTGCTAGGGTTTCGCAGAAAGGTTGACCAGCGTTGACTTTGGTCAACGCATGGTCCAATGAACCTAAAAACTTGTGGAAGGTTCGATTTTTGAAGGCCGTACTACTTGGCACAAAAATCGAGGTCAAAGGGTTGACCGTTTTGCTGCTGCGTTGACTTTTAGCTTGCTGCCCTGCGTTGACTTTTTCAGGACAACGTTGACTTTTGTAGAGTTGACTTGGGTTGACTCATTTTCTGATTGGAGGACTGTTGTGACACATGCTGGGCTGGCTGACCAAGGAGACTTTGCTGGTTGAAGCATCCTGTTGACCGCCGAAACGAACACACACATTTTTCCTGTTTCTGATTTGTCTTCTGTAAGATCTACTTATATGTTCTATCTGCATTTTGCTTAACTACTCGTATGATTGCTGTAAGAAAAGTGAAATTGCTCCTAGCATGGAACATCTACAAAACTTTATAGGTATCGGGGCGAGGTGAAGACAAACTCTATGTGGCAATCATCACCGGAAGAAATGGGTTCCACTAGTCTTGAATTCAGGAGAATGACAAGCTGACTGGAAGAGATGACTTCCATGCCTGGAAGATGATATTAGATCTCAAATTGGAAGATCATGATCTCTTGGATCATGTGACGGGGAAGATTCAAGAACCTCCATCCAATGCCTCTGCAGCTGTTAGAAACAAGTATAAGAAGGGAGAAATCAGAGCAAAGCTGCTGATCAGGGAATCCATAAATAAGAGTCTGGTTGCCTACATATCTGAACTAGGCACATCCAGGAGATGTATGACAAATTGATACTTATGTTCCAAGTAAACAATGTGAACCAAGTGCTATTCCTCAAGAACAAGTTGAAGAATATGAAGAAGGGCCGAGATGAGTCTATTCAAACTTTCTTTCTGAAGTTGACCAAAACCAGGAACAATCTGCTGGCTATTGGGGAGACAATAGCTGATCGTGAGATGGTTCTCACCGCACTTGGAGGACTTCCATATGAATGGCAAGTATTCACAACTACCATTCTCAACAATAATAACATTCCTAACTTTGATGAGCTTCTGTCTAGATGTATGCAAGAAGAAACAAGGATGAAGGAATTTGATAATGAAAGAAATGCTGCCTATGGTGCTCATTCCCGAAAGAAGAACTCTGGTGGTTCTAAGGACAAAGGAAGGACTAAGACTCAAGAGAAGAAGGGTAAATGTTTCACCTGCCATAGGCCTGGTCACTATGCTAGAGAATGCCCCTTCAAGAAGGATTCTCCCGATAGTGATGATAACAACAACAACCGAAGGAATGGGAATCGAAGAAATGACAAATCCAAAGGAAAGAGGAAGGCTCACTTTGGAGGAAACAATCAACCTTCTAAAAGGTCCAGAAATACCAGGTATGAGGAGTCTAATGTTGATAAAAGAAATGAGTATATTCTTGTATCTGCTCTCACTGCTACATCTCCGCCCGACACTATGGATGTCTGGCTAATCGATAGTGGTGCCTCAAGACACATCACCGGATTCAAGGAAGCACTTTCTGACATGGTTGAAAGGGATACTAATCTAGAAATTATCCTTGGGGATAATACCACTTATCCTGTGAAAGGGACAGGGACTGTGACCCTCCACTTGTCTCAAGGACAAGTCCTCCGTTTGCAAGATGTACTCTATGTACCTAAATTGAAGAAGAACCTTGTGTCTGTATCTGCTATGGAAGACAAAGGATTCAATGTAACTTTCTCTGATGGAAAGGTGCTCATGTGGAAGAAGAGCTTCAAGGAAGCTATCTCAATTGGTTTTAGAGTTGGTACACTCTATCAGGTTGGAGGGAGTCCGTTGGGAGCTATGACTTGTGATACTATCAAACAAACCGAACTATGGCACCGAAGATTTGGACACCTTCATTACAAAGCCCTTCCCGAAGCAAGGAAGGTGGTGACAGGGATGCCTGATTTTGGAAATAATCATGAAGGTGTATGTAAGGGCTGTGCTGAAGGAAAACATACAAGGGGACCTTTCCCCTCAAGTGTCACAAAGACATATGATATATTGCAACTGGTCCATTCTGATCTATCTGGTATGTTGCCCGTGACATCCCTGGGGGGATGTTCTTACTACATGACATTTACTGATGACTTCTCTCGCAAAACCTGGATATACTTCTTGAAGAAGAAGGATGAGGCTTTCATGTGGTTCCGTACCTTCAAAGCCTTGGTGGAAAATATGACTGGAAAGAAGATCAAGATTTTGAGGACCGACAATGGCACTGAATATGAGCCAAATGAGTTCAAAGACTTTTGCAGAGAAGCTAGCATTAAGAGGGAGACTACCACTGCATATACTTCTGAGCAGAATGGTGTTGTTGAACGCAAGAATAGGACTATTGTGGAAGCTGCCCGTGCCATGCTATGTGACCAGGGTCTACCGAAGTTTCTGTGGGGAGAAGCTGCAAATACTGCTGTGTATATTCAAAACCGATGCCCTCATTCCACTTTGGACTCCAAAACTCCCGAAGAGGTTTTCTCTGGTAAGAAACCTGATGTCTCACATTTCAGAATTTTTGGATGTCTTGTCTATTTTCATGTGCCGAAAGAAAAGAGAAGTAAGCTGGATGCTACTGGGAAGAAAGGAATGTTTGTGGGCTATAGTGAGACTTCTAAGGCATATAGAGTCTATGTACCTGGTCAAAGGGAAGTAGAGATAAGCCATGATGTCACTTTTGACGAAGATGCTTCCCTGAAGAAAGTAGTAGATCTTCCTAGATCTGAAGAAAATCATGAAGAAAGACTTGGAAATCTGGAAGAACCCCGGGATGAGACTATGCCTGATATTGAAGGGCCAATGGACCCTATTGATCCACCCCCTTCTCTAGGAAAGAGACCATCATGGCTCAGGGACACCCTCGAAGATGCTGAGGGTCATGCTGCCCCAAGGGGGACATTCCGAGAAAGCAAGAAGCCGTGTAGATACCAAGGGTATCTAGCTGCCATGAGTACTATTGTACAATCTGAACCTGGATCTTTTGAGGAAGCCATCAAGCATCAGGTCTGGAAGGATGCTATGCATGAAGAATATGAGTCTATTATGAAGAATGATGTCTGGGATGTGGTCCCGAGACCGAAGGACAAATCTGTTGTCACCGCTAAATGGCTCTACAAAATCAAACATGGATCTGATGGGAGTGCTGAAAAGTTTAAGGCAAGGTTTGTTGCTCGTGGCTTCTCTCAAAAGGAAGGAATTGACTATGACGATATATTTGCACCTGTGGCACGATATACCACCATCCAATCAATCATAGCCCTTGCTGCTACGCAAGGATGGAGTCTTCATCAGATGGATGTCAAGACCGCTTTTCTGCATGGTGCAATAAAGGAAGAGGTGTATGTAGAACAACCTCTGGGATTTGAAGTTCAAGATCGGGACACTTATGTCTGCAGGTTGAAGCCACTCTATGGTTCTGGCTGAAGAAGCACCCACGAGAGCTTGGTACGAGAGGATGGATGATTCTTGATGAGCCAGAGCTTCACTGGGCTGTCCTTGATCCAAACCTTTGGGGTTGTGGAAGGAAGCCTCGTTAGTCTTGTATGTGGACGACCTCTTCACGACAGGTGACGGGTGATGACCCTCTCATTCATCAATGTAAGAGGGAACTTGCTGTAGAAGTTGAGATGTAGAGACCTGGGGCCCATTTTTCTATTCCTGGGCCGGAAGTCGGGGCAGAGACACGGAGAGATTTTCCTTTCTCCAAGGAAAATATATTGTGACTTACGGATAGATTTGGGATGGTGGTGTAAATTAAGGTATGGAAACATGCCAAATGGAACTCAACTTCAAGAAGTTGAGTGGCAGCGCTGCTGGGCCTATCTTGGCCAATCCTAGTGAGTATCGTCAACTCATAGGAGCTTTGATGTTCTTAGTGAACACCCGACCGGATATATGTTTTGCAGTGAACACTTTGAGTCAACAGATGGTTGAGCCTCATCACTTTCACTGGGTTGGTGCCAAGAATTTTCTGAGATATCTTCGGGGCACGATAAACCATGGGCTGAGATACACTGCCGGGAGTGTGATACTCCGTGGATATACTGATGCCGATTGGGCTGGCAGTGTGGTGGATCGTAAGAGCACATATGGATGCTGCTTCAATCTTGGTTCTGCTTCGATCTCATGGATGAGCAGGAAGCAGAAGTCGGTGGCTTTGAGCACCGCGGAGGCCGAATACATTGCTGCTAGTATGGCCTGTTGTGAAGCAGTTTGGTTGCGGAAGCTCTTTAGTGAGATGTTTGGACATGTGCTAGATACCACTGTGATACTCTGTGATAATCAGAGTGGGATTCGTATGACTGAGAATCCTGTGTTCCACGACCGATCCAAGCATATTGATATCGGGTACCACTTTATCCGGGATATGGTACAGCGAGGCGCCGTAAGGCTCGATCATATAGGAACTGATGAGCAGGTCGCGGATATTCTCACTAAGCCCCTGGGGAAGGTCAAGTTCCTAACCTTCCGTGAGAATCTTGGTGTCGTGGAGAGACCCTATGATGTGGGTCCTGTTGGACGATGAGCTCTGGGGGGCTTTGGGGATAGCTTCTCGGAGCTATAAGCACTCATAATGCTTCTGCCCCACCTTTGTGATCATTGAGCTGGTTCACCACTCATTTATCTGTGCCCCGTATGCATCCTACCCATTGAGTTCAGGGCTCATGGGAAGTACCTCTCATTTGGCCAATGAGGTGTGGAAAAGCTAGAGACTATTAGCAAAGACTGATGGACGCATCAGAGATTGCCGTACTCTCTATCTAGGATGGCACGGTCAAACCACTTGATCTGGGATCAAGATTTGTGAGGTCTGGGACCTCTGGACTGATTATGTCAGTCGGGGGATGATGTCTTTGTGACTGACCCACTTCTGTTCTGAAATAAAGAAGCCAGCAAAGCAAGTTTCGGCGGGATGACGCACGATGTTGATTGCACTGATGGATGGAGTTCTTCCTAGTTGAGAGGGAGTGTTAAATTTGGACAACTAGGTCCAAACTCCATGTTGTAATGCTCAGATTAAGAAGCTAATATTTTTGTTGGATTCCTCTTTCAGAGAGGTGTAAAATCCATATATAATATGTCTTAATCCGATGAGCAAAACATATATTTTGAATTTATTATTCTTAATAAATTATATGTGCAGGTCGGCCTTAAGGTTGCACGCCCCCAGCAGATGTGTCACACGCCCCAATGATGGATATAAATACAGGCAAAGTTGGAGAGCATTTCATCATCAACACAACTCACATCTTCCTCTCTCATCAAATAGTACGAGCTACCTGAAGGACGAATTTCAGCCACACGTGTGAAGGACGAAGAGGACAGACCGTACGGCTGAGCTGAAGTACGACTTTCTGCTGCTAGGGTTTCGCAGAAAGTTTGACCAGCGTTGACTTTGGTCAACGCATGGTCCAATCAACCTAAAAACTTGTGGAAGGTTCGATTTTTGAAGGCCGTACTACTTGGCACAAAAATCGAGGTCAAAGGGTTGACCGTTTTGCTGCTGTGTTGACTTTTAGCTTGCTGCCCTGCGTTGACTTTTTCAGGACAGCGTTGACTTTTGTGGAGTTGACTTGGGTTGACTCATTTGCTGATTGGAGGGCTGTTGTGACACATGCTGGGCTGGCTGACCAAAGGAGACTTTGCTGGTTGAAGCATCCTGTTGACCGCCGAAACGAACACACACATTTTTCCTGTTTCTGATTTGTCTTCTGTAAGATCTACATATATGTTCTATCTGCATTTTGCTTAACTACTTGTATGATTGCTGTGAGAAAAGTGAAATTGCTCCTAG